>VMKM01000376.1:0-373412 GCA_008360985.2 Macquaria ambigua
TCTGTTAGTGTCGTTGTCATGGCGACCATACCTGGAGTACTGGTAGGATGAGCGTGATGGCGAGTAGTGCCTGTCACGTTTTTCATTGCTGTATCTCTGATGAGCAGGGGAAGGTGAACGGCGTTCGTAGTGGGACTCTGGATCACGTCTATAATACTGCTCAGGAGGATAATAGTCTCTGGAGTGATGTCTGTTATGGTAGGGTTAAGGAGAAATGCTGCGTGCCCTGTATCTAGCATCACAGGAGGTTGATCTGTCAGGCCTGGAGTCCAAACGCTGAGAAAGGTATCTGTGTTTCTCCCTTAACTGCTGTACTTCACATTGCAAGCTGGATACAGTAAGAGTTAACTGCTCAACTGCTTGAAGGAGTTTATCATCTGTGGGCTTTGAACGTACCATAGCTACCTGTTCTGGAGTTTGAGGGATCCTGCAGTGATCAGTTGCAGCGCTGCGCGTGCTCTCTCACAGCGACTGCCGATGCGCACAGCATCCTCAAGGTCCTCAGCACCCATCTCATGAATTTTTGACTGTAAAGCTGGGTCCAATTCGGCAACAAAGCAGCGAAATTTTTCACCTTCTAGTGCATTGTGGTTATAGTTGGGGAAGGCTTCAAGCACAAGACGAGTGATATCAGCACTATACACATCCAAACTTTCACCTGGTTTCCGAGGACGAGCATTTACATGTGTCTGGAAGAATGGCAGTATTTTGGTCCAAAAACATCTCTGAGTTTCTCCTTAGCTGAATCATAGTCACTTTGGATTGCAGGAGATAAGCTGTCCCAATACAGAAAAGCAGCATCAGTCAGGCGAGTAGGAAGAACGGAGGCCATTACCGCTGATGAGTCCGCCTCAGGTGAAATCATAGCTTGCATTGCCACTTCAAAACGTCGAGACCAACTTGTGAAAGATTCTGTCCCATCTCCTTTAAAAGCTGAGGGAAGCTCAATTTTCAGAGCACAGGAGACTGTAGATGGCGCCAGAGGAGCAGCAGTAGTCCGCGTGACTGTCTGTTGCTGTGTGATGGCGGGCTGCAGCATGTGCGTCTCATCATCAGACATGGTGTTGAAACTTCTGGTTCAAAAATCACAAAAAGCATGAAAATGAGGGGGAAAAGTGCTGCAATAATCCTTAATATCTCCAAAACCGAAGTGCTTTCAGTCCAGTAGCTGTTCTCAAAATGTGAAGAAAAAAAAATTCGGCTAGCATAAAAAGTGACGATATCCACGGTCGGGGGGAATAAAACTCACCAAATGCACAAAACTACCAAAATAACACCACGCTGCCACCAAATGTAACGTGCGGGTTCGTTGTGTGGTGGTTGAATCACTCTTAGTGAGAAATAACAGCAGGATGGAGACGGAGTATTCTCTTAGCAGCAACTTTACTTCCCAAGCTTCAGCAGCGCACATCAACAACCACACTTCACTTTTTCCGCTCAGAATCTCATGTGACTAAAAGTAACCAATCAGAAGCTAGGAGAAGACTTACTTAGGTAAATGCACTGAAACCTAAAGGTGCAGATTCAACACAGTATTTTAGCAGTCTAAAACATGCTGAAGAGAATATTTAAACATGTAAATAATAATTGTAAATATTAAAATGTAAATTGTTAACTGTGTAAACATAAATATATATAAATATATTTTTAGCAAATAATCTTAACCATGAATTATCTTAAACATTAATTAACTTATCTCATGACTCTTAGACCACTATCAGCCTGGCTAAGCCATGCTGTTTAATGGTGATGTTGGGTGAGGCTAGAACATGTCCTGCACTTTTCGTATTCACTTAGTGTTGTGTCCAAACCTTTACAATCTCATAAGAATACCATCCACCACAATGATTAGGTCCATTGATTTTCCTGTAATTGCTATGGTCGCCCTCTTTTTTGGGGGGCTGAAGAGCAGGAGAACTGTAGTTATTAAAAGAGATAATGGCTAAGTGCTATTTACGATGCTCTGTTTGTAAAATAAAGAGTAATTAGGTTGGAGAGAGAGAGAGATGAGACACTGCATCGAGCCTCTGCTCTGTGTGTGTGATTCGCTTCCAAGAACATCCTCAGATCACATCCCTGAGTGCATTAATTACAGATCCGAATCCATTTTCCTGCTTCCCTGTTTTTAAATATCGGGCACAGACAGGAGGACACAGCCAATGCCCTTCTGCAGCAGCAACATGTACTGTAAGTATTTTTTATTTTTATTTTTTGCTTAATATGTTTTTATATTTTACAACACTTTGATATGTTTGCTAACCAGTAAAGTAGAGTGATGACACAATATGACACGTGTATAACGTGCAGCTGATATAACACTTAACCTCCACAAGAAAGTAATATTGAATGATGCAATTCATTTGTTATTGACTTTGTCTTTACATACGTCCAGCAAAACTAGTTTTACTTTTGCTACAAACTTTTTGAAGCAGGAGAAGGCATGCTATGGTTTCCCTAAATACAGGTACAAAAAATAAGACACTGTGCTGCATACAGTAATTAAAACAAGTAAACTACCACCTGACTGGTAATATATTAATCACATTTGATTAACATGTGTTCAGTATGTTCGTAAAGACACTGCTTCTGGAACGCTTCAGTAGACATTTGAAATGTGAGTCGTGGCGCACGAGTGGTAAGTGTTTTCAGGTAAAAAAAAAACGTTTAGGTGAATGAAGCAGTCAGGATAATGTTTGTCATGTGTCACTTGATGTTTTGTGTAATGCATTTGACTGGCATCAGATTTGTAGCTGATCATCTTATTGCCCATTGGTCTGTGGGGAAAGTGTCAGGAAGTGCTGAACACAGCTTGGTTCAGACTGTGTGTGACGAACACCTACAGTGAACAGGGATCTATCGTGATAAAAACAGGTTATCACTCAGCAGGAACATCATTCAACCTAATTAAGAGTGCATACTGTATATGAATGTTTAGTTAGAGCCTGTTTGATTATATTTGACAGCAAGTCAGAAATTCATTAATAATTTACTGAATTTATTTTGTAGTTTCAACCCCAAATTACATGAAACATGGACATTCAGTTCGAAAAACAAAATGTATATATTTCATGAAAACATATGTTTTAATAGGCACTTTAAAGCTCCTGATTATATAATATTATATATAATATTATTAAAATTATTAATTGATATTACATTTGTTCATGTCACATTTTCACATAAAAATACACAAGCAATGATGTAATGTTTATATGGGTCCAAGCTCACTTACAGTAATTCAAAGCAGGGCTGTATATTTGACTTAATATGTTCATGCACCTCTGAATTACAAATGCACTGTGCAGTGTGTTAATCCCACTATAGGGTCAAACCAACACACAACAGAAACTGCAGTCAAGTTGGTTTTCAGATGTTAGGTTTGGCATGATATACAATATTTGTTTTTAAAGATGCACGGTACACAGTTGTCACTTTCAGTCAACCAATTATTTCTGATGACACAGTAATGATAACGTGTCCAGCACATCAGTGAAAACAGACAGCGGCATACTCAAAACTATAATCACAATCAGCCCTGTACAGTACTGTCAATGTTCCCCCTTTAAACCTTTAAAGCTAATGGCTTTCTTGTCTGTTAAAGGTATGAAATTCAGCTTTTGCTTTCATACAGGAAGTGTGCAGAGCGTAGATACAAGCATAAACCCCAGGACATGGCAGATAGAGAAGAAAGGCAGTTTTCTTGGTCTTATGACAGGATTATAGTTGGCATGTGACGAAGGGTACAGGCAAGCAACAATAAAGAGATTCAAGGCAACAGGTAAACAGGCAAGCAGGGATGGTTTGAACACTAAGGCATATAGGCAGTTTAGAAGATCAGGCAGTGATACAGTGGAAATGCTTTCTAAAATATATGCTGGGGCAGATTGGTTTCACTAGAATAAATTTGCTCCATTAACATGCACTCTTTCTTCAATGTTGATAGACAGTCGTTTAAAGAAAAATGTGCAACTAAACAGCAGTGCATTAACTACTGAATTTATAGGAGAGAAAAAGCATTTAATAATGAATGAATATTATCTGCCACATGCTGAGTTTCAATCTTTGCCTTGTAGTGCTGTCCACTATCAATTTCAGGTAAACTGGCATCATATGCGCAGGTATACACAGAGTCAAAGACGGACAGGAGAGGCTGTGAACAGGTGGACACTGTTAGTATCAAAAGGTCATAGGGCAGAGTGTGTGTGTGTGTGTGTGTGCGTCGGGTTGACACTGCTAAAATGTATTATTTTAGCTAGACTAGAATTTAACACACACATCTTTTATTAAAGCTGCAAATTGCCTCCTTGAAATGCAACATTACTAAAAGATTAGATTCGTCTTCTGCCATCTCTGGTGGGATTTTATGTCTCAAGGTTTTTTCCCAAGTGCCCACTGACGGGTATAGGTCATGTATTGTTAAACACATTATAATGGGGATTAAATGTTATATTGATAGCAGACTGAGCATGAAACACTCTGCTTGAACACACCGACATACTCACACGTACCACAGCATAGTGATACACGTTTTCTGTTTATACAATTTAATTAACCCACATTTTGATTTACTACTTGACTTACTACTTGAATAATAATTTGTACTACATGAATGAATGATTTCTTAGAGACAATGTAAACATAATTACAACATTTCTGCAGTTCTGCAGTGTTTATCGCTTTGGCTTATATGTACTTGTATGAATAGTATTGCGTCATTCATGGGAAAGTAATGAATGATCATATATCATTGATCACATTGTTTAGTTCACATTTCAAATTTTAGATATATTTTCCCAACTTATGGACACATTCAAAACAATACAAGTCCCAGACAAACCAAAATACAATCTTAAAACATATATTGTAAAGCATTAAACATAAATGTTATGACTTGATTAGATGTGAAACTGTATCTACCTAAAAACTTAAAGATAGAATGGCATGAATTAAGAGTGTGGTGGCATGTTTCCACTTTTAAGAAAATTGGAGTCATGATAAAAAGGTTGTTTTTTTAGATGTGAAGTGTTGGCAGACATAAAAGTGTAAGAGACAAACTGCATGCTGAATGTTCAGGTCTCACAACCTTGATTTATCCAAGAGTCAGTATTCTCAGACAAGTCTCTTTTGTCTTTGAGAGTCCCCTGTTCTTGAATGCTATATTCATCTTTCCATGTGAAGCAATTGTATGCTTTCCCCAGCACAATTACCAAACCATGACAGCCCATTTCAGCTTTGTCTAACTCCTCACTTACCGTTCCAAATATATCCATTACCATGCAGATTGGTCCATTATCCTCTGCAATAGGACACTTATTTTCAAGTGAGATGTTGTGATTTTCTGTATCAGAGTGGGCGGCTTCTAAACTTTTGGTCAAGAATCTCCATGTTGCCTCTAACCAAACAATCTCTTCCCATTCTATTTCAATTAATAAACTAAGCTCTTCCCTGATTTTTTGTAATTTCAGAGCAAGTTTGTACAGTAACAGCGACAATCTGACTTTACAGGACCTTGATACTGTTTCAAAGTGAGTGCTGACTGACCTCTGCTTTGTCTTTCAAGCTACCACATCTGACAAATAGCCATTTCAGCAGTCATAGTGTGTGGTCTCTACGCCACAGTGAATATTACTATCCTATTTCCACTCTGCTACCACCTTAAACCAGTGGTGTCCCTCCTCTAGGCGTGGTCCCCTGATCCCAGTCCTGACAAAGACCTGCCAAACCACAGCTACTTCTGATCCCCCAGGCTGACAAGCCAATCCATCTTCACCTGCAGAGTAACTTTACTCTGTTTGTCATCAGCACCCGCCCTCTATCAAGGAGGACTGAAATAGATATGCTAAAACATTCACAGCTTCCTCAGTGATCATGACATTCAGGAATGTGTCCTTAACATTTTTGCTTCAATCATTTATAATCATTTTGAAATTGCTATGATTGTTTTATACAGTAATGTATACAAATGCACTTAATCAGACCACACAAGCGCTTAAAAACTTATTTCTCAACCCATGTTTTGTTCTTCTTACAGCAAACAGGCCATATCAATGTAATGGCACTAAAGTATGAGTGTAATAATTTAATTCCGTACAGTATATTTAGAGGGCAAACAGTTAGGTCCTGAATGTTCACACACTACCACGGAGCCAATAAGCAGTGTCAGGTTTGCAGCACTAACAGGATTAAGCACCAAGACTTTATGTCTTTTACAGCCGCTGCCAGGCACAGGCCTGGAAATAATGGGATCAGTTTTGAAGCAGTTCATCATGGAGGAAACCACCTCTTCCCACATTAGCTCAGTGTGAAGGGCCCCGATGCATATAGGCACCCTGGAACATGCCCATAAATTGTAAACAAGTAATGACATCATGGACAAATACACATGGAAACATCCAATGTGGGAAGATGAATATTTAACACATGGTAAGCCATTTCACTAACGAGATTAACTGCAAAAGGGGCAAAGGTTCGTGAAGAGGGGTGCCAGTCAATCACCCATGCACTGTTAATGACAGCATTAACTGAACACAGTTCATAAAGTCTTTATTAATTGGAACTGTCTCCTAATCAGAGGGCATGTGCTTTAAACTAAATCTGTCTGTCATCATCTGTAACCTAAAAGCCAACTCAGGCTATCTGCAGTATAAGTAATGTATAACAGGGCGTAAAAGACCCAAAAGCAACATGAGGGGCAAAGTGCATGGATTATTAAGGTTTGTGCCTTCATATTTTCCAAGGCACATTAGAGGGACGGATGACAATGCTGTGCTGCTCAAATAGTGAAATGCCAGATGGTAAAATCTTTACCATCCAACTTTGTCTATTGTTGCTGCTGGGCAAACAGCATACAGTGCTTAAATCAGAGCTGTTTCACTAAAAACATCAGCTGGAATCAAGGTTGACGAGAGTGGTAGGAGTGCACCAAAACATCTGCGGGTCATATAACTAAAACAATGAACTGAAAGATGCTAACATGCTCCATGACACTGCAGAGGCGGGTGCTGATCCTCTAAGTGTTGATCCCACGTTCAACTCCTTCAACATTCCACATTTGTTTTTTGAACCATTGATAATAGAAACATATTGATTACTGCAGCTATAAAGCCATCCTGTTTAGGAGATAAAGCCTTGGCAAGCAAAACATTAACAGCACAACACTAAATATGGGGTATGTATGAATGTAGTTTGACGTTAGTTGCACTTCACGAAGTTACTAATGAAGCATATCTTTGGATATTTGTGGAAATGTGAAACGTTGACAAAGGGGGTGTGCACAGAGCAATTCAAAACTGTGTTCAGAACATATTAAAAATGCTTGATTGGTAATGATGTTTCATTAGGTCATAAATTGCCAAACACCAATTTAAATCTTGAGTTTTGTAACCATAGAGAATTTATATTGAGGGCTTCACCAAGTACATCAACATGCACTTTCACTGTAACTTTTCCTTTAATTTGATTAATCTGAATCATCTGTGGAAGTCCTATCTTATATTTAAGATTGCTTACATTAAGATGAATGTATTACTCAGCATCTTGCTGTCTGCGTTTGCAGCTCTATCTGAGCTCCCTGCTGACAGAAGCCATTTATTCAGATAGGACCAACTGTCATAACAAATTACTGGAGCGGTTCTCAGAGAAGTTATTGTCAAATTTGACATGAGGTATGTTTGAAAACAAGAAAATAATGCTATGTTGTTTTGCAGGAAAAAAAAATCTGAAGCATTCTTTCTACAAGTAATGTACAGATAAATGTTGTTTGTTCCATGCAACAGTATTTCTTCTGACGATGACTCAGGGGAGGTAAAGACAAGATTTTACTAGCATTGGCAGGTGGTAATTTCAGACCTGGGCCAGATTGCAATGGTGAGATGCATCATTCCCACAAGTCACATGGTTAAATCAATGAAACAGCACCCCTTAGGCCAGTCAGTACAATTTTGAAGTTCTACAACATCCCCTGGCAGGTGGCACCATCATCAGCTGGCAGTCTTGTAATCACTTTCTTTAGTACACTAGGCTTGTACACTTTGTACTTGAATTGTCTTATTGATTTTGTCCTGGAAAAAAAGATCTCTCAATATTTCTCTCAATACTAGAAAAAATACACAGACTAATAAATAGCTTAAAATGAGAATACAGCTACTATATTGGAGTACCAACAGGGATGAAACATTGCTTTTAAAATGACATTAAAAAGCATGATTGAAGAATTTCTCACAGTAAAAGAAAGCAATGACACAATCAAATCCCCCTATAATCTCAACCATTTTTGACCCTCTTTATCACAATATCTGTCAGTATTATTTTGCACTCTTTGGGTAAACATGGGGAAATCATTCCTGAGGGCATACTGATTAGCCCAGGGGGAATGGTAATGAAATACAGTACCTGCTTGAGAGAGTGCCTGCTTTATTACTCTATTATACATGAAAGGATCTGAGGGCTCTTAGAAGCCCTCCTTCAAAGCAGGAATCATTGCCTCACATCTCCCTCATGCCTGTTTCCATTCAGGCCCCATTAATTGCTGTTTATTTTGCTCCATTTTTGCAAATGAAATGGAAGTCATTCCAGACTGGGAATGGAGGAGATTAGTTTGTAAGTTTAGTTCTCTGTCTGCTTCTTGAGAAAATATAGCTTTAGAAAAAAACAGAGGAGAGATCACTTCTCCAACATGAATAACTCTCTAAATATTTGAATAGGGGTGATAACTATAATATTTCAAATTAACCAAGGAGAGACTGTTCAGAAAGACTGAATTATGTTTATAGTGCTGGTGTTTAGTCAGAAAGTGGATCTATAATTTAGACTCAATTCCTTTTCTAATATGATGTATTACAGCATCACCAATGATCTATCTATCTATCTATCTATGCTTATTTTGATGAGGTCTGTCAGTTGGTAAGTCAGTTGGTTGGTTAACTACTTTGGTCCAGATTGAAATATCTTGACAACTATTGATGGACTGGGTGAATTCAGGGTGAATTATAATAACTTTGGTGATCCCTTAACTTTTCATTCAGCACCATTATCCGGTAAAAATGTTTAATTTGTTCAATACTTTGTGACTAAATTCCTGAAAAATTTATAACAGTCGCATCAGCCTTAGCTTTGCGTTTAGTGCTAATTAGCAAATGTTAGCATGCTAATGCACTCAACTAAGATGGTGAACATGGTAAATATTATACCTGCTAAACATCAGTATGTTAGGATTGTCATTGTGACTATGACAATGTTAACATGCCACTAGCATGGCTGTAGACTCTTTCTCTTGATAATACATGCAGAACAAGAGTCTGCAATAACCAGTGCTTGAAGCAGGCTGGTACTCACCGGTACGCAGTACCGGCTCTTCTACATTTTACTCTTTGGTGTACCGTGACTTTTTCTTGCGCAGCGGCACTTCTCACAAACAGACGGTACTCTTTTCTGCCCTGTCCCTATCAGGTTCTCTGGTTGATTCATAATGGCCCTAAATAAACTGCATTACCCAGGGGGCAGTATGTGACGCTTACCTGTTCCTGTTCTCGCCTGCCTGCTTTTCTCTGTTGACGGCTAGTCTAAGTAACGGTACATTAAGGGATTTCGTTGGGAATACAAGGAACTAAGGGCATCCCGGCCCAATGACTTCATTGCACCACACACTAAAGCTAGTGTACATAGTCAATTATTTTTTACTCTAATAACTGTCCCCTTGGTTAAATAAATTTATGTTGTGAACATCAGCAATATCTCCCAGTATATTTTATTCACTGTAGAAATTCAGAATGTAATAGGCTACTTAATGATTTGCTGATACCGGCCGATACACACACCAACATGTGAATAAGGGGAGTTCAGGCACTTATTTTTTTCCACCAAGCACCAGCAGTAACTCTAATTGGGGGTGGCTATACAGAACATTCTTAAACCAAGGCACAATGGAAAGTACAAGAGTTACCAAAAAAAGTCACAACAACAAATAGTACACAGTAATTGGTTATACAATGTAAATATTAGCCTTACACAATGTCTACAGAGCCTGCGTAGCGAAAGCAGCAGCAGCAGCTTCAGTCCTCCATCTGTGCCTATGCAGGATGTGTTCAGGCACCGTATTGAGTGTAGGTCACCTGCATTTTGGCAGCGGCAATAGAAAATATCTGTTACGTCCGACCCGTGTGAAACAGATGACTGAAAAAAAACGTGGCCACCTCCTGTGTAGACAAGCCTTTAGCCACTTGATTATGACACAGTGGAGAAGTACTGAGAAGCAGAGAGAAAGAAAGAGCTACACCCAAAGACCACATGAGGTTATATGAGACAATTCAAAAACTGTCACGCAATACGTGTTCATAAAAATGACTTTCCCTTAATTCGATTTGTACGTTATTTTTATCAGACTTATCTGGATTCTGAATGGCATAGTAAAGGGGATTAATAGCTAACTTGTTTCCATGGTGTTAGCTAACCAATATAAAATACAATACAATTGAAGCATTAATGGATACTCTTATCTAGAACAGGTTACAACAGGGGAAGACAGTATATATTTGCAAATACTGTATATATAATGCACAGAAGTATGGTCATATATGAGAAAGCACTGTACTGCGCAAAGAAGTCTATGAAAGAATAATATTTTGTAAGGAAACCCAAAATTTGTGTAGTTAGTAAATGATGTTTGGCTGGGGAATGAGTGCTGTCTGAAAAGATAGGTTTTCATGCTATGATGGCACGTCAGTAGTGACTCTGCAGCCCTTGCTGTGGGGATAAGATGTCATTAGAGAGCTAGGACATGGAGGGATTGCAGCCAGGTGGTCAAAGGTTAGTACAAGGATAGAGGAGCAACACACTCAGAAGACACGTAGTGCAGCCCTGAGTAGGGCTGAAGGCAGCTTGGAGATGAGGGTGTGTTGCTCCCTGGAGGCTGGAGGCAAAACAGGAAGAATGTGAAATGCATCAATTTGGGAAGGCCGCAGACAAGGGCATGAGTTGCACAAGGCAAAGAGAGGTGGAGAGGGAACATGCAGAAACTGGAGCCAAGAGTGAGTCACTGTAATCCAGCAGTTTCATTTCAGTCTAAATGTTTCATTTCATTTGGGTGGTGCTGTGGATGGCGTAAGGGGGGTTGAAGTAGTAGCACGGCCTTGGGGGGTTGAGGTGGGGCAAGCAAGGTCATGTAGAGTGAAAGAGGGGAATGATGATAGCACAAATTACGTAAGTAATGTTTTGAGCCTGATTTTAAAAATAGAAACTGTGGGTGATTCCTTAAGATAGGTGGACAGACCACAGACCACTGCATGAGATGAGGGAAGTGAAGGAGAAAGACCTACCATCTGTTGACTTTTTAGAAATGATAGGGCGAGCTCGGCTGGAGCACAGGGCCCAGACAGGCAGCGCAAGTCTGAAGCAATTCGTCATACGAGGGAGCGAGCATGTAATGATGTGTTCTGTCCTGTTTCCAAGCAGGATTTTGGCAGCAGTTCTGGATGAATTATCAGTGTAATATTAAGGGTGGTCTTGGTGCGCCCACACAAAACAGCAGCAGTCTCTTCTGTATGCGACAAAATTGTTAATCAATTTTTCACCATCATGTAATCATTACTTCAGAAGTCATAGTATTTTTTTTTTAGGAAGAACATGAGTTCAGTTGTTTCATGCTTCTTGTTGTAGGCAAATGTGCAGATCTGAAAAGCATCTTGATTAGGCATTTAAAAGTTGCTCCATTTTTGGGGAATGAAGCCCATAAGTACTGCTGGACAACAGTGCTACATTAGTGAGCACAAAACCAAAGATTTAAAGGCTTCACCCATGTAAAAATATTTAAATTATATAACAGCTGGGGGAGTTTTCTCTGAATTTAAAGCAGTGTCTTTCACCAACAAGTTCCAACCCTTGGTGAGATCTGGGCAACAAGCTGCCACAACCCAATGGATGCTAATTGGCTGAAGAGAAACAGAGAGATAAAAAACCCACGTCACTTGAGGTCCAAGCCAAACATCATATCTACATTTTTTTCTTTGTTTAAACAATAAGCAATAACCCTAAATTTACCAACCAAGCCATGATTTCTGGAACTATTGATGCCCGAAATGATGGGAACAATACGTAATAATGACAAGAATCAGATGTGTCATTGTAAGCATATTAATACTTAAAAACATAATTAGTGTTTTGTGTTTAGATTTAATGTGTTGGTTATTCTTTACCTCCAGTTTTTTGCCCTAATGTGACTTAAATGGATATAATGATGCATGTACTGTGCACACATTCATATGTGTCCTGTAAATTGAGCTGTGTGATGGTCATCATCAAATTTCATGCTCATCAGGTATGATTTTAGATGAAATTGTAGTCAAAATGATATTAACATCAAGGTCAATTACTAGTAAATCTTTGATGACAACTTGTTGACCTCACCGCATATCACTGCAATGGACTTGACAGCTTTGAACAGAGTGCAACAGAGATAACATTTTTTGATGTCATCCCTACAGTATCCACTTATGGCAACTAAAGCATGATTAAGCAATAGTTAATTAAGGCAACTAAATCCATTTGGCTAAGGTTGGGGAAACAAAGTCAAAGTCAAGCAATTTGTTTGCCCTTCCATTACCACCTCCTCCACACCCTTCCTTTACATGCACTAAAATCACACTACTTCCTGCATTTGCACAAAATGTAGCCAGTGAACATTCGTTGCTATTGCAAATTATTTACAACAGAATTTGTGGGTGAGAAGGTTGGGTTTATGGAAGAAACCTGATATTCTCGGACACTAGCCTTTTACTGAGCTGATTTAGGGAATACTACTGTATATATTCATCCAGCTTATTGAGAGGCAACTGAGTAGCAAAGCTTGGGGTTGACAGCAGGTCAAGAGGCAGAGAGAGCCAGGAGAAGCTCAATGAGGACAATGGGGCAGACCTGTGCCCAGTTAACCTCTCCTTATATCTGTAGGTGGTAGGGAATGGGAGCTTGGAGATGATCCAAAGAACTGACAGTGTGCCCACGTTACCATGGTGGTGAGCAACAGTGCTACCTGAAAGCCAACGTACATCTGTAAAGACTGTTCGCTTTATTCCTGAAATAGAAATTCTCTGTGTAGGCACAGGTGGTACATAATCTCATGAAAGCACACAGTGCACTATATTTTGGTGAGGGTATGCCAAATACAACTGACAAAAATAAAATCACATCCTCAAAGGAGTAAATAGCAGAAAGTAGGAAATTTACTGTAATAGAGAAAAAGAAAATACACTGTGTTTGTGGGAGAATTACAATATCCCATTAAATAAAGCAAAACTGAACAAGTTGTAGGTCATCAGATAAACAAACCTGTGGACACTTTCCATTCAAAATGGGTATGTCTCTGGAAATAGCTACATCAAACACACTAACTCATCTGTGACAGCATCACCCAAGTGGATCTATTTCTGGGAAGGCAAAAGCAGCCTGTGGTGCAAGACCTTCTACCCCATGGTGTTTAATCAGCCAATTTAGTCTAGGCTCAATTGGGTGGACACATTTTTGGGGACATCTCTCAGTATGAAGCAATACAATTGAACAGCACCACAAACTACAGGCTCCAAAGTTACCTGAAAAATGTAATCTACAGCTTTTTTGTTACAACGAGGAGCTAGGCGGGATTCATTGCAGGGCTGCTGTAAAGCTAATGTAGTAGGAGGAAAGGAACGGAGCCATAATGTAGTCTACACTAGTTTTAGCTAGGTGTACCTAATAAACTGACAACTGCGGAAAAAAAGTATAATAATGTATCATTTTCTATAGGATAACCATATTTTTTATGTAAATTTTGACTCTGAATTATAGTAACCATATCTGTCAGATAAATGTAATGCAGTATAAGGTAATATATTTCCCTCCGAACTATGGTCGAATAGATGTGTAAAGTAGCATAAAATAAGTCAAGCACCTCAAAATGTTACTTCAAATTTAATTTTGTTATGAACTGATTTGTTGGCCATTTGGGGCATCAGAAACCAGCTGTAATCACAACATGACCATACTATTACCTTTTAAGCTAATATGGTTGTTAACAGCTGCCTATTTAAACATCAAACAGCAGATACGGAACAACATTTGCATTCATTTTCATTTCCCCACCTGATGAACGTTAACCCTAATGTCACTCTCCTTTTAGCTCTGTTTTGCTCTCTGCCAACTTCTGAGGGAAATATTTGGTTCTTTAGTTGTTAAACGCTCCACTGTGTTCACCAGCTCGTCGCTAACTTTGTCTGCCATTGCATGCTGAGCAGGTAGTGTTCAGTGCGTTTTTAAAGCTTTTTTTTTTGCTGACAACAACTGCCTTCTGCGGACAAAAACCAAAACGGTGAGTTAAAAGATGCTGAAACTCTGTAGGCTTCTGTGGGTTTGTCACTATTGGTGATGTGTCGTTCATGAACGACTCTTTGATATGAACGAGTAGTAACGAATCGTCTCAGAGAGTCATACATTCATTTTGGCCGCGCTGGGTCTTCAAGTCTGTTGTTCATTCATTTTTTCACGTGACAGCTACATAGGCTCAGTATAGGACAGAGGGTAAATCAAAGTAGTAAATTCACTGACAAAGCAGAGGGATATGGCGTCACCTTGTGTATGCAGATCATTGACATTAGGTCTGGCAAAATGAGTAATTTAGCGCTGCTAAACCTAGTCCACACATGCAAAATGAAATTATATTGGCGAGATGTCTAAGTTTGAATCTGACCCAAATCTTACCCTATCATTATCCTAGTGAGCAGATAAACCTAGTAACCCCCGCCCGAAGAAAAAAGAACGACGAACGGCTCTCAGAAAGGAACGAAGCCATAAGATCCGCCTCCCTTCAAAGAGCCGTAATTCCCATCACTAATTTGTTCGCTACTGAGCTGCAAACACAGGAGAAAAAGTCTCCAAAAACACAAGAAAATTACATTTGTGAGGAGGAACAACAGTTTAAACCCTCATACAGACTGAAAGACACCTTTGATATTTTTCTAACACCACAAACTATCACCTCAATTCATTCAACATCAGTCTATTTTGCCAAACCCCTGTAAATGCTTTGAATTTTGTTTACTGTGTAGTGGAGCAGCAGCTGGTTTTATCAGACTTCACGATACAATTTTATTCACACTAAAACATTTGTTTCGTCTCTTTGACCACAATATCCACAGTGCAAAATGAATAATAGTTGGAGAATATTACACCATGCATGCACAAATATATCTCTACATTTATAAACCATGAAACGTATATTGCAAGTGCCATTTTTACCTTGATAACTGCAATATATGCTGCCAAAGCACCAGCTCTTTGTACACACACCACCTGTGTGATCAGCAGATAATCCTCCATGTGTGTTTAAGTAGTATAAAAGCTGTCATGTTCACAGAAGGGACAGGTTTACAAGGTTACATTGTAATGAGTCTCTTTGCCAGGCCATTCTCTCATCTGATATGTTCCTGTTGCTGCTGTTAGGAGCCCAAATCATGCTATCATTGTGTATACAGGGCTAGCCAGGTCCATCATTAATACTGCTCTTATCATTCTGTCCGCCATGATTTCCATCCAAGGCTTTGTTATCAGTGAGACCCATATCAAACCGTGTCTGTCTTGTTGGGACATACAGCAGAAGATTTGCTACTAGGCACACTGTCTGTTGGCTGTTGCCTGTTGGCCAACATTACACACCACAACCTTGACATTAATGATTCAATGAGCACACTAATTGAGTGCCTTTCTCATTTCCTGGCAGCTACAACACAAAGCTGGTGATGGGGAGACAGGAGAGATACAGAAGGGGGAGGATAAGAGGGTGAAAGAGAAAGACTTATGGAAAAAAAAAAACCTAGAGGTAGGAGAAAGAGATAGGAGCGAGTAAGAAGGATAAGACACGGAGGGAAGGAAAGAGGGAAGGCAAGTAAAGTGTGGGGTAGGATGAGGAGAGGATCAGAGGCAGAGGACAGTGAGGAGAGAGATTGCATTAGCTCATCATCCCAGTGGACCTGGCTATGCTCTGAGGTTGACAGTCCTGAGAGCTCCTGTCCTTCAGCCTTTCTATATGCCTGTAGCATTATCTCCTACTTACCATAGAGGGGCAGGCATTCAGTGCTACAAATCATGTTCTTTTTTAAACTTACTTTAGAAATAATATAGGAAGTGTGTGATAATTCCTGCCACGAGCTCCATTAAGGCTTACTATTATCTCAATTTCCCACCTAAATCTACCATTCTGCTGAAGTGGCGCAGCAGCAATACTGATATGTGAAATTATAGTGTAATTTCTAGTGGTCATGTTCAATGGAAACCTGGTGCCCCTGTGGTATTCCATTGAACATAATAATCATCATCATCACTATCATCTTTTCTTTTTCAGGACAAACCTGGATTCCTTTCAATGATGTATCATGAACTTGCAGAGCCACCTGAAAAGTGGTTGGACTAGAGGTTATTTCACAAAAATCAGCCCTCTAAGATGGAGAGTCAAGAATCTAGAGGTCCACCAGAGGTTTTGTGGCTTGATTGTGTCTTGCATTCCAAGATGCTAAAAGATGCTAGAATAAAGTCCACACAGCCATGCTAGCTGCTCTTTGAGGCTGTATTAAGGTACAGTGTTGCTTTTGAGATAATGCAAACATCATGCTCACAATGGCAATGCCAATATGCTGATGATTAGCAGGTATAATGTTTACCATGTTCACCATCTCAGTTTAGCATATTTGAATGCTAACATTTGCTGACCACACAAAGTACAGCTGGGGCTGATGGTAATGTCATTAGTTTTGCAGGCATTTTGTCATAAACCGAGGTTTTGAACAAAATACAATTTTGACCCAATGATTGCACATGTCTGTACCATATTTCAAAGCAATCCATCCGAAAAGTCAAGGGATCACATCATTCTTTGGCAATCATGAATGTATGCATACAATTTTGCTCTAATTGAAGAAATTATCCTATAAACACCATGGCTATCAGTACCAAATTTTATGGCCATCCATTCAATAGTTGTTGAGACATTTCACACAACAAAACGGCAATGTTAGTGGTAGAGGAAAAGTCAGGGGATCAACGATGGACACATTTAAAAAAAAAATCTAAAAGTATTGTTTTTAAGTTAAATTATGCAAATCTGCAATCTTTATACAACTTAATGGTTTAAATATAAATGTTTTTATACAATTACTGAACAGCACCCCATCACTCCAAACATCACATTAAGGCTTCTGCTTTTCCTATTTTTAACACCACAATAAAACATTAAACGAACAGTTGCCTTTACAGTTACAGTCATACAGATTTTACATTATTGCACCTTAAAAGTAGCACTCTCCTTTTCACTGGACATACATACTGTATTAAAGTTTTCCTAGGCTGGTGTTATGTTGGCCTCCAAATTGTATTTAGCCCATTAAAAAACAGTTGCATACTGTATGAACATAATTTGTAGGGGAAACGGTTGAGCACAGCTGGTAAACCACAGTACACAAGGGATTTTAGAGAATCAGGAATGTGCGCTCAACAATTACATGACACAAAGGAACTATCTGAAGCATCCAGTAACTCTAGTTGAAAGAAAGGATGCCAGTAGTTTGTTACATGGCTAAAAGCAGTTACCATATGATTGTATAGCACGTGGTCTTTCTCCATTCTAAGATTCAGGAATGATTCCTTCACATAAAGATAGTAATTAAGTTAATTGATTGCAAGTACAAATTAGTTTGTGAACTGTTGTGTGGGTTTTAAGCCATTAGGATCAGCTATCACATTAGCATACCATACTGTAGTTGGATAAAATTGGATTTTCTTTCTTTCTGCACATGTCCTAGGAAAAAGCAGCTTTCCTTTCGTTTGATCATCGATTGAGGAGGAAATAGAAGTTATAATTTGTTTTGACTATATTTTATTGGTGAGGTTAAGAGCCAGGTTATGCAAAAGTGTTTATAGTTGTTCCGAACGACCACACTGAAAGGAGGAGTGAAAAGCCGGCCATTATAGAGAGGTGGGTGACGCAATATTGTTTAAATATGAGGATAACGGTGCACATTTTCAGTCAGTCTCTTCTGGAAGGCATTGAAAGTGTTGCACTTGGTTGTTCATGTGAAAATTGACAGAAATAGCTGTTTACAGAATGAACAAAGAGATTCGGATCGTTGCCTCCGGAAAGTTACAGAAATGATCAGACACAAACCCCAGGCTTCTAGTCTGAATAACTGGAAAAGCCCCTCTACATTATAATGCAATCAACTGTTGTGTTACAAACTTCTTATTTTTATTATATTACATCACATATATTTCTGATCATACTGTAAATGGTGCAAAGAGTAATTACAGCAAATCCTGCATATTGGTAAATGCAATACAAATAATTCTATCTGAATTGTGTTTGCTGTCCTCCCTGTCTATTCAAACCCCATTTTAAATTCACATTCATTATTTGTATGATGATAAATTAACACATGCTAACAAAGCATACATCAGTTGTGGCCATCAGAGTGATTTGTGACCTCCCCCACCTTTTTCGCCTCAACATATTTGCTTTTCATGAAATTTAATTATCTTCAGTCCTCGTTCATTAAGAAACACAATTAATTGTTTTTCTTCTCGCTATGCAACATGAAGAATGGCAAACAAAAAGGCATTCATCAAATTTAAAATTACCAGCAAACACAAAGCAGGAAAAATGGTTTATTAAAAGTAGTACTTGCAGGTCTGACTACAAATTTCTGCCTACTCCAGTGCTAGTAGATCATTTTGTGATTGTTTCCATGGACAAAGTGATTTCAACTCATTAATATTGGGGGCTGGGAATATGTTCACCCTCTCTGAAAAAGAGAATAAATTATTCTGACGATCAATCAAAATGTGTAGGTTTCTCTCACTTGTTTATTTGTATGTCTTTTTCTTTTTACCCTCAAGTCTGTTTGATACTGTCACCCCTCGGGTGGGACCTGTCATGTTTCATTATTTAAACCAAAAGGTGAAACTTACAAATGTCAACAAAATTCAGGGGAAAAAACTTAACCTGGAACCAAATCAAAACAGAAGAGGGTTAATTGCTTGAACCGTGTTTGTTTGTTTGCTCGGAGAATGGAGTCAGAGGCCTACGCTTATACTCCAAGTCTAAAGCCCAGAGAAGAATTGACAGGCATGGCCAAAAATAGGAAAATGTGCGGTAACTCAAATGAGAGTTTATACACAATGCAATGAAAATGTAGAGTGTTGCCGTTTGTTGCTGGTATAATTACAATGGATTAATTAAGATAGATGTCTGCTACATGCACATTTCCTAACCCCACATAACATTCCAGACGTGTGTGTACAGACAGTAATTCACTCTGTCAGTGCAGCCATATCAAATACAGATTTCCCAGGGGACTGTGCCACCTCCTGCTTCCTGCTGCCTTACATGGTCTCAGATGAATGTCCACAATGAAAAGGGAATATCCTGCCTTCACTTCATAAACTATGGAGGAAGTGGGATTGCACAGGCAGATTGTGCATGCTTTTGCTGGTACTGCCTCTACTTTACATGAATGATTGACATTATGTCCCTTATTGAAGGATCATTTCAGATTTTTTTCATGCAATACTCACATGCCATATGTATGTTGAATATGTATATGTACGTTTATGTTGAAAGAGTTATCGGTCGCTGTAATCATTCCTCCAGTAATTACTGGCCTTGAAGCGATGCCTTTGTGAGACAAAATCCTACAGTCCCAATTCTGTGAAAGATTGAATGTAAAATTCAACTAATATGAGGCTTCAGCAGTCTGAGTTAGCCAAATGAAGTGGGTATCTTCCAAGGTTACAGTGTTTTTAGCGCGAAATTCCCCTGACATTCTGAGCTGAGCAAAGGTAAGTTTGTTGCTAGGACACAATACTGGTAAGAAATGTACATGCAAACTGTCATTTGCTTTGGCTGACTCAGACAGCTGGAGAAGATTCATATTAACTAGCTGAACTTTAAAATGCATTTTTGCACATTCGGCTGTAGATTTTGCCCCTTATTTTTTAAGGTGTGTTCAGACAGAACATGAGGCCAATTTTAGACATTCTGCAATTGCATTGAAAAGACATGAGTGGGCGCAAATAAATAGAAACACGCCCAGGCCTTACATTGGACTTACATTCATCAGGTGGACAGAAACATGAGTCCAAGTGCATGTTGCTCTGTAACTGCTGGATGTGTAAATGTGTTTGCTAACAAGTTTGCCATATCAACTATATGTCAGTATTGTGTTCCCAACTTGTTCCCGCTGCCCCCAAGCGGCCAAAAAAAATGTGTTATTGCAGGTTTAAACTGCAGTCAGGTTGTGAAGGTATCGCTTCATGGTGGACAGGAAGAGTGATTACAGCAATCAATAACTCTCTCAACGCATATATGGTATATTAGTGTTATATTAAGGCAGACAAAACAAGTTGTCTCATAGTTGTCTTTATTTGAAGTCAGACTAATTTGTCATGCCTCATGAAGCTTTAAATTGATTAAGACTGTGACCGTAGCTGTGTAGTCATAGTTTCATGACAGAATTTGGAGGTAAACCGATTGATAACACACAAAAGTGATACATCACATTAGCTGTGCATTGTATAAGTGAACAAATGTGTGTGTGTGTGTGTGTGTTTGAGTGTGGTGCTATGCATCCATGCTCAGGCCAGACCGTCTGACTCAGCCGCCTGTCAGCAGGACGAGGCAGATGGGAGACATAAAACGCTCCATGCCTTGACAAGGTAGTCTGTCAAAGTTAGGGAGAACAGTCACAGGGGTAATGTTTTGACAAGGCATTAAATGTCTCCTTCGCAGACGTCCTGTATGTCATTCCATTAGATTGATGTACAGATACAGATGGCTGTATAATGCATGCCTATGGGGATTCTGTATCCTCATGTCTTGACTTTCATTATCCTCTGGCCCACATTTACCTCAGTCTGCTAATGATTAGCCTTTAGCCATGTCACTCCAAATCTCAAACGCCGATTAAAAATTACTTTCAACAATACATTTCACATCTGTATTGCTTCATTCCTGTCATGATGTGTTGCTTGCTGCCTACATTAGATTTTGTGCCTTCTTTAAAGACTGTATTTAATAAATGTACTGTAGGACAAGTTTTACATTTATGTCATTATTGGCCATTAGTTTCCTTTATAGAGTTCACTGTACTAAACAGTGTTGTGCGAGACCTTAATACGGTTCCTCTCCTCTCTACTGCTGTTTTCTTTCACCCCACTCTCCTGTGTTCATCTCCTATACACAAGCTTGTCAAAGTTCAGATATCTCAATTCAGGGAGAGACAATTATATCCAGTCTTTGCCACAGGGCATGCCCTGAGCTCCAACAGACCTTTTACCCTGTATCTATCCATAATGATCTGTTTGGTTACCAGAGTTTTTTTCTGAAATCTTTTAAATGAGTGGACACCACCTGAGGCAATGCCTGAAGAAATGAGTTGCGGTGCAGTGTGTGAATGTGTTTACATTTCTACTGTAATGCCTTAAAATAGGTAATTACTTACATTGCACAGAGCATCTGTGGTAACTGGAGGTAGCTGCAGATAGTGTAGTTACCAGAGCTGACACAGCTCTAAAATAAATTGTTGACTGACAACAGTGTGTGCAGTATGTCATGATCATTAAAGGTTTGCGCCATGATCATTTTTACAGAATGTCAGATTTTAAGGATACATTCTTGTCAGACAGTGTACAAAAATAGAGGTTTGTAGACAATGTCATACACTGAATATGTTGACTGTATTGACCCACTATGTTACAATATTTTGTTCCTGGAACATCTAATGATTGCTGTCTTTACATTAGCTGGTCACATTGCAAGACTCTTTGGGCTTCCTCCCCAGTAGGAGCTTAGGAAAACAGGACTAATTGTCTACAGCCACACTAGAGGCTCTATGATGCTGTAGAGCAACGTCGCTATGTGGCTGAATATTTGTCGAGCTATGAAATGAATGATTCAATCACAATTATTTGAGCATTAGTTGTGGCGATTAAACAATATGTCAAGAAATGAATAAATCTGTTACATTAAAAGAAGTAAAAACACTGAAGTCATGCCAATATGAGGATAAAGTTATGTTGCCGACTTCCCATAGCTCTGTTCGTAGCAAGATAATTGTTGATATACCAGTCCACAACATAGCTAAATACACTCTGTCCATGTCATGCTACCTCTCGTCATAACTCAGAAACTGTCAATAGTAGTGCAAATGTGGATTGTTTGGTTGATAAATTCAGTGCTCAAAATATTTGGAAGAAGTAACAATGCAATTGCAGCAAGATTTCATATTTGACACTCATCCTGTTGTTTTGCTGTGCTGCTTCATATTCATGCATCAGCTAAAAGGTATTGGCCAGGGAGCTGACAATCTCCTGAAAGGACACCCTCAAGTCTTCTCTTGATAACACTCAAGGGGGTGAGACAGACTGTGTAATCATTTTATTACTTCTTCATCTTTTAGGGTAGGCATGCACAAGTGTGTGTGTATGTAAACACTGCAGCTGTTCCAACTCGTTTCACTGAGGGAGTGCAGATTCACAGAGCACACACAACACAGTGACAGTGTCCAGAAGCAGGACACATATTTATTATTCCAAAATTAACATTTCCCTCCTGAGCAATAGTTTTAATCCAGGTCCTCACATGCCAGCGTGTTTACGTGAATCCAAAACTGGCGACCTGCCAGTGACTACTGAGCAGCAAACATAATGTCTTAAAAGCATTAGACTAATAAGCTGTATTATTGTTCCAAACTGCATAATTATTGTATGTTTATTTCTAAACCACTGAGATGAAGTTGTGTTTTTTCAGTGCAGTTTTATGGCCTTCCACCTCACAAGCTGTAGAGTATAAAAGGTATTACCACAGTGT
Organism: Macquaria ambigua; assembly: GCA_008360985.2. Taxonomy (NCBI): domain Eukaryota; kingdom Metazoa; phylum Chordata; class Actinopteri; order Centrarchiformes; family Percichthyidae; genus Macquaria; species Macquaria ambigua. Next base: position 22,874 of record VMKM01000376.1, read on the forward strand.
TGTGCAAAATGTAGTCAGTCCTCACCTGCTCCACGCCCTTATTCTTGAGACAGGTCTTCGTCTGCAATACGGCTGAGCAAATTGAATCTGCCAGTCAACTGAAGCGCCACACTTATCTAATCCGACCTGTAATACAGGGCTATGCTCTATTGCCTTTGCATAACACCCTCTCCATGTTTGTAACCCCGGCCCCCAAGGTAGCGCTGAAGTATTGTCATTTCACTTATTGTAAACCAAGGGCAGCTCCACCTCTAGCTACCCCCTTTCTTTCTCTGTTGCTTTCTGTTATTGTCAGGAGTTCTCTCTGGGGCGCCAACACTAAAGTTCACATTACTCACATAATAACAAACGCTTACTATGTAAATGCACACATAGCCGATCACAGTGAACGAGGGGAAAAAGATACATAGAGTCACTGAGAATTCATCGTGCCAGGGACTAATGCATTTCTGCTTAAGTCAGCAAGGGAGATGTTAATGCTGCTGTGAGAATTAATGGAAGTATTGGCTTACAAACATTTGGTGATACATTATTGTGGCTCCGAGCGACCAGCTTCTCTAGGGTTGTTTTTCAATTGCACAGGCCGCAAGGGAAGTACTTCCTGTTTTAATTAGATACTGGATAAGCAAATAGTAACTTAGATAAACTGTGGGCTCTGTTGTCAGCTGTTTCCTATTTCACAGAAATAGATTATCCAAACTTAAGTATTTATCATAAAACTAAGATATGATTAATGACAGTGCTTTGATAGATGATGAACCAATACGTACTGATCAATAAATATGTTCAAGAGGGCTGAAAGGATGATTTTTTTGCATGAGAATGAAAATCAACCATGGCTACAACTCAGCCAAAAACATTGTTCATATGAACAATATAAAAGCATAAAGTATTTACCTGCTTTACCACTGCAGAGAAAGTGGACATGTGTCTAAAGAGGTAACAACATTCCATGCAACACTCTGTGTAAAAAAAAAAATGTTTTCCCTCAATAGTTGTTATCATTTGTTGAGGTCTCAAGGATGGCTGGTCCAAAGAAACATTGGCACTGGGACTAGTTTCAAACACTGGTACAGTGCTCTGTCTAGTCTGGTATGAAATCCGTTACACTGTTCCAAATTGGCACCCAGTGTGAGGATGTCACACCTGTTAAAGTCCCCAAAAAGAAACACACTAACGACAGCTCAGTTGCAGCTGTCAACAATGTTCTGTTCTGTTGCCAGTGTGTTGACTGGTCCAGTGACTAACAACACAAGGATCTGAGTAAATTCAAAAGGAAGACAGAGGGGTCTGTGCAACGGTATCATGATCTCACTGTGTGTGCAAAAGTATGTCTCTTACAGTGATGTTTGCTCGTTTGTTGGTGACAGCTGTATAAGCTCGTAAACGATTCTAATGGCCCTTTCTGACTGCTGGACACTGGGAACCTTTTAAGGGAACTCAGAAACTTTACCTGCAACCCAATTGCAGGAATTTAGTCCTGTTGTGGTTATTAGGCCTAAGTAGTTACCATCCCCAAAGAACGTTTAAAGCATTTATTCAGATAGCAAGTAACAACAGGTTGTTGCTAGTATCAGTATTAGGGATGGGGATTTTTGAAGTTTAAATGACAGGAGAAAAATACCCAGAAAACACTCAACTGATCCTAACTGGCCATCAAGTCTTTCTGGCGTTTTCCATTTATCTTTAACCTTCTAAAAGTCATCTTTGCAATATCCATTCAAATAGCACACAGTTGTGTAATTGCCAAAACCCTTGCTTTTTAGCCCTTTATCAGTATAATTTGCCTAAACTTCACAGATCTTTCGATGTGCTGGAAACGCAAACAGTAGTGCACTAAGGGGTCCTGGAACTACTTAGTCAAAAAGACATATAGTAGTTTCCCACTTAGAACAACAGTGTAAACCTACTGGTGCAATGTCTCTATCTGTGATCTTATCAGAGAGCAATGTTTCTGTAAAACAAACAAAAATGACTTTTCTGACAATACTCAGAATAACTCAATGAGTGTAATAAGTTCATTAATTATGTTCCACAATAACCTGACATTTGGCAGAGTAATGGCCAACAGTTGAAGCTTACTACCTTATCTCCTCGATGTTTCTTCCCCTGGAACTCCATTTCCTCTGTACTGGCTTACAGTGTTTCCGAAAGAGATGTTCTGGACTCCCTTCAAGCAGCGAGGGTGCCACTTGGCCAAGAGAGTGGGGCCTGAGATCCAGCCGATTGCCCCATGAATAGACTGTTCTTCCAGGTGTGAACATGGATGAAGCAGTCAGTGTTCAAAAAGCCAATGCTGTCGGTGCAAAGGTTGGACAGAATGTGTGCTCATTATAAAAACACATAACAGATCTGCTCTGGAATAAATGAGGTTGACAATAGTCAGTTAAAGCCATGCATTACAAGTCATTTGGACGGCTTAGTGTACATATTAAATTGCTACAGATTAGAAATGATACATGACAGGTGAATTGTTGGAGGTTATGTATGTATATCCTTTTTGTAGGAATGCAGTAAGGTGCAGCAGCGGGCTGATTTGAAAGATGGGAAAACATGCACACCTTTTCTGTAAAAAACAGTGAAACTTTGACTCTTTTGCTTTATTGGGAAAAGGCATTTCAGAAATTAACATTTGTTGACATACCCCAAAACATTTCTGTCCATGAATATTTTATAATTGCAGTTACATTTTTCTCAGTATTATGTCTTCTTGTATGTTCCGTCTCTTCAATACCCTGTAGCAAGGGCATAATATGTATTCAGCTCCCTGTACAGTCAACCAGTTTTAATCAAATGTATTAAAGTGCACACTAACAGGCTCATAGTCTATACACACATACAAAACATTCCACCTCCCACTAATATGACAGCGTGAGCTAGTGTAGAATACTGAATGTTTTGTTGTCAAAAATATACTTATAACATTATGCATGATCCCACGCCCAAATCATGGATTCTGCAGAAACCAACCTGTCCAAGCAAACTGTTCACTTGTCAAAGAGAGGAGGATCTCCACCTCAGGCAATTTTCTTGGTGCTCCACATGACAGACCTGTGTAATATTCCAAGCATTTTTTTTTGTATTATGTATTTCAACACTGTACAGTCACTGAGGATGCACATGCAAAATTACTTATTCAGTTCAGCACCATCCTTGTTGAACCCATGGCAATGGATAGTGTTAAAGGAGAGAACGTAGTAAAATGCAGTAGATTTCACCACCCAAGGTCATAGCCATCTGTTACACATTGTTGCAGTGGAGTTAAGCAAGCAGGTTTACTCCATGCTTTTGCCAAAATATAAGAAGGTAGTAAGGCTATGGATGGATTTATTTTATTTTTTTACTTCATTTTTATAATTGGTAAGAGCAGGGGTAGGCAACCATATGCCATAGATGTGCAGGATTCCATTCCAACCCAAAACTACACCAACAAATTTTGAATTATGAAGGGCGTTGTACTAAGCTTGGGCGCTGACTATCAAAAATAAATTAAAGCTGAGTGCAGAAAATGGCTTGGAGTGCTCCCAATAATTGGGTGCAGTGAATGAACTTTGCTCACTACCCTCATGTTGTGTATATAAATATGGGGTTTTACGTGCAAGCTGCAATATTGCTCACAAAGACCAAGTTCCCTCTCACGGGAGAGATGTCACAGAACTCGCCGCGAGTACCCACGGGTGTGGCTGCAATTTCCTTGCTCGGGCTGTTCTCTTGCTCACACTCAAGCTGTCACTCAGGCTTGTGTCATGTCACAGAGAATGCCCACTGAAAGAGGAAATGGGGATGAAAACAGCGAGTAAGATGCCAAAACACTGAGGTGGATGGGAGGCAGCAACGACAGCAGAGGAAAGAGGAAAATTCATCACTTCTTCTGACAACAATCAATAACCTGCACAAACTAAAAACACAAAACATAAGCACACACATTTTAGGCCACTCTCAGTTTTTAGACAACATACAAAACAGCATCGTTCCTGAGGCCAAAAGTCTACAGGTCACAGGAAAAACGCTGTCAGCTGTGAAGTGCTGTACAACTGAACATTAGGCTGGGTGGCCTCTGACAAAACATTATCAGACAAAACAGCCTCAGGTGAGGCGGCGATGTCCCCACTCCCACATGTCTGTGTTGCGCTAGCAGCAACACACGCTTCCTGTAATTTTTGATAGAATAAAGAATAAATATCATCTGTGGGCAATAACAGTAATGTTATTACTGCCAACAGACTAACAGACTGGCCAAGAGAGATTATCATAGAGCGACTAGCACTAACAGTTATAGATATTATGGTATTTTGTGTTTCTGTTATGTTTTTATGACGCTAATTTTCAGCTTTCACATAATAAGTGCAAGGATAACATACAAAACTAATTTGTTAAAATTATTATAACACTCTTAAAATCCTGCAATGTTATTTTGAAGGGCAGACAACCAAATTGAAAATGTTATTCCTGCAAGGAAAAGTGCATCTTCACTTGACAGGTGGGAACAGGGACATTCAATGGCTTCTGCCTGAGGCTGTTTGGTCTGAGGCCGTCTGTCCTGATACCGTTTATCTCCGGTTGGTTTGTCTGATACCGTTTTGTCAGATATTGTTTTGTCTGAGGCCTTTTGGTCTGATGCTGTTTGTTTGAGGTCATTTTGTCCAAGGCCACCTTGTCTGATCTTCAATTGGAGGACACCTCAGACTTGACAATGTTTTTTCCTGTGGACGTTTTCCTGAGGCCGCTTCGTCTAGAGAAAGATGCCATTTTGTATGATGCTGTGAACTGATACTGAAGTCTGAGTATGCCCTTACACACACACATGTGCAAGTCAATGTGTTTTATTTCTGTGTCCTCGTTAGCTTTGTTCTGTTTCAATATTACACACTCACAGGTGTTGTGTACAGTCAGCATGCTGAGCATAATGATCTACTTGTGTAACCTTGCCGTGAAGTGTACACAGCTCGCTACATGGATGGGTATAAAAGAGCCGGCCCCTAGCAGTGACAGCACCCAGAAAGTGGAGAGGTGAGTGGAGATCATGGAGGGCTCTTTGTGCTGTGACATGGAGGGGACTCTTTGAAGATCAAACGCTTGTGAGAGGGCACCAAGGTCCTGCCAGTCAAGCACAATTAAAACCTCTATGAGCCCGAGACACTCTAAAGAGATAATGAGAAAGGGCTTCCTCTAATCCTGCCTAATTATGTTTGGATGCAAGGTTGGATAGTAGACAGTAAACATGAGGGAGAGCGAGTCATCTCGACTGTGCAGATCCAGTTCAGTTTACCATATTATTGGGTTAAGAAAGGGCGTTGATGCCACATATTTATATTTAAAGAACCATGTAAGTGTGAATATTTTGTTTTATAAAAATATAATAAAATTTTTTTCTCTTCCTTCTTTCTTTTTCTGTTTTAGAGAAAGCGGTGTATATTTATTTACACATTTGATGCACTTGTAGAAAACATGCTATGAGTTTGACTGTGTTTACTAAAAAAGGGTTCTGGGAAAATTGATGACACAGGGCATATACAGAACAATTCTACCTTGCAGTATCTAACCTTTTTGTTGGCAAAACATCAGGGAATAAACAGTGTATAGCCTCAATGCCCTCTTCTGGAGGAGGAGAACACAGCACCATACATTTTTTAGCTTTACTGTGAAATATATAGTATCTTAGTATTATATTAATGCACATCAGCAGCCTTTCCCAACTATTCAGATCCTAGATTTTGTCAAATTTGGAGTTCACACCCTTGTCAAGTCCCTCCAAGGATTTTTTATAAGGATTATTTTTATAAATCTGAAACTTATACCCTGTTCCTGTAATCCCCTATTCATCATATGAGCTCTCACACGCAGTATCACTATATAATATCTCATCTATCTTTACATATAAGCAGGACAGACAGGAAGGCCTTTTAGGCCACAGATGGGGGGCCTCCATATGCAGGCTGCAACTGATTGGACTAGGAGATTTAAGTGTGAGGACACCCCTGTAGTCTGTTTTGTATACTACTTTCCCCCAACCAATCAGGTTTCCAATCTGCAGGGACACACACTCATACTGAACAGTGTTGGCAAAGTCATCAAGCCAAGAACAGGATTCCTCTCAAGGACTCCATGTTGTTGCACTGTATCTGGTTTACATTTCTCTATAGTGATTCTGTCATCTTTCTTATCGAACAATCGCTTTGCTCTACACCGATTCCCCCTGCAGTACAAAACCCTTTTGCTTGGCCCACTATAGTTGCCCTATCTCTTAGTTTAAGCCGCTCTTTATCGCTTTATGCCGGGTTGTGTCTCTCTCCTCTTCCTCACAAACACACACACAAATACCACTGCTACACAAAAGAAGCAGATGCGGTCTCTATTATTTGCTGTGCTGTTGCAGTTATTCTAAGCTTGTTCCTGCAACATTTGTGGTGTTTTCATTACTCAAGCCGAAGGCTGCCATCAGGTTCAGTGATCAGAAGTGATGCAAAAACAGTTTTCAAACCTTTAGTCAGCTCTGCCAATGAGATGTAATGTATTAACATGAGAGTCAATACAAATTCAGCTGTCTCAGTCCAAGATAGCAGCTCTCAAGCAAAAATATTGAATTATGGTTGGTTTCCCAGTTTTGAACCATTAAGTTAATTAAGTGAGAAAATTAAATGTTCCATGTTACATGTGATCAAATCTACATATTAAAGTATATATATAAGTAAGTATATATGTTAACATCAGCATTAGGTTACCAATTTAGTGCCAAAGGAAAGGACTGTCTGACAGCAAGGTTGAGCAGTGAAAATATTTTAAATATAGCATACACTTAAACTGATATTGATTGTATTAGTTGGGCCTTTTTTAAAGGGGGCTAAAATACGTTTTGCTGCTGTCCCCGTCCACAGCAGTAACCTACATTGCTTAGCTTCCGTGGCGGTACTCCTGCCTACTTCTTCAAACTGGTGGCGTGCCTATGGATAAGTACCTCATACAACCCCACTTCAAATAATCCGAACTAACCCTTTAAGGGTGCTGACGCATTTTGATGAAACTGGGGATAAATCACTTGTGTTTTTCATACAGTATACTGTTGTATTGTGACTTGAGGTTGCATATATACCTATTTTAAAAAGGACCCTCCTCTGCTGCACTAGGACTAAAATTAAAAGAGTGAATAATACAAAACAAAACTCAGACCAAACTCACACCTAGTCACCACATGGTAGTGTGGAGCATGTTTAATATTTATTGTAGACTGTATTGCCTAATGAGCCCTTTCAGTACCTTGACTTTAACAACCATCATTGAAAACACTATAATGGTTTCACTTATTACCCTACAAAATAATAATGCCACCCCTAAATTTCACCTTGCCACCTTTTAGCCACATATAATTTTCTACAATCGCCAATGCACAGCTGTTTCCAGTTCTTAAGGGAAATAAATACACTACATAAATTGATATGCGTAAATAGATATATGGCATGCCCACTCACATGCACTGTATGTAGGTGCAGAGCCATGCACACACACACACACTCACTCTCACACACATTCTGTGCAGTTACATTAATTCTGTACCTTCTTAAAACATGCACTATTCACTCTAAGAATACAATTTCTGCTACACCCAGTATGCAACATCAATAAGTGCCACTGTGGTCCCTTGGAAAGATGTCCTTCAACAGGTGTGTTTATTCATCATTTTATACCCACTTTCTGCCTGTGTCCAACATTTGCAGCACGCACCACAGCATCATTTTTCCTGTTCTGCTGTTCCTCTTGCAACTTGACAGTATAACAGCCCTTATAGAGAAACAAAATGCCACTGGCTGTCAAGCGGAGAATGAAACAAAACTGATTCGGGTGCATAAGGGAGAAGTTTAGACACAAAAATTGATATTGACCCCATATTGGTCACATGAAAAAGATAATCAGACCATTTACTCAGTTATGTGTTCTTATGTACGTTATTTGAACATTACCTTGTTGTACTATTGCCATGTTTATACCAGATGGGATAGCTAACAGTATAGGGCCTGACTGGTCCACTACTGAAATTCAATCATGGACATGCAGGAAGCACTAATTGGGTTTTATGTCAATTTAAGTGATTCTGAGTGCTGTCCTTCAGCATATAGTGTCCTTGAATTCAGAGGGCACAGGTCTTGTATCCCAGACACACAAATGGTTTTGTAACAAGATGACCAACATGTTATAATTGGTACTTAGCATAGTTAAAGGCTGCATAGCTGATGTAATCTAATGGATCTGCTGTGGGGAAGTGGATTTATTTCAGCTATTTTTTGTGTTATGTGCACCATGTAGAAAGACTCAAACATCACCATTTTAGAGAATGGTATAGTTAAAGAGTACTTAGAAAAATCATGGCACTTTGAGCCTATAGAGTGCTTTGTGTGACGTGATTGCGAATGTGTATCACTTGCAGTGGGATTACAAAAGGAAAAAGTTGCCTCTGTGAATGAAACAGAAAAGGTTAAAAAGCACTCAGTTGATATTACCCTAATGGTCTATTCATGATCTGTCCTATTCCATTATGTGGTTGTTATATTGATTTTCAGCTCAAGTTTAACCAAGACAGGCTGTGTGGTTTTTGTCGACAGATTACTCTTCGATTAGCAAAGTGGAATCCAACCTCCAAGCTTGTCTTGAAGATACTGAAGGCCCACAGAGTTTGATAACCTGAAAATGAATTACATTTCATAATTTTGTCTTTTTTTTATAAATTCAAACAGATCAATGCCTTTTGGCTCACCAATTTAATATCCTAAAATACAAATGTCTGTATGCATAGTTTAAGAGCTGCCACTCATCCCGACATGTCGGGAAGTTACAACCCTCAGTTAAGCCATTACCTGGACAACCTGAAAGCCATTACCAGCAATGATGGAATGGATTCCCATGGGGACAATAGACGGGCAGTTACATAGATGGCAGGTGATGAGGTGGACAAGGGAACATGGGGAATGGTTATAGCCCCCATTCCTCATACTCGATTACTGTGCTGGGCTCACTGAAACCTACAAATGAATTAAACTTGTGGCAGAGTTGTCATTTTGATCATGGTTGGATGGGCCAAAAACCTTTAACAGTTTACTGGAGAGAGCTAGGTGGGAATGGTATGAATGGACTTTTGAAAGATGAAAGCACCCTGCACCTTGAAATCTTAGTACCTGGGCTTATAAAGCCATGCACTTGGAAAAAAAATGTTTTTGCATTAATCAATGTGTGTTCAAAACTTAAATATGTAAAATATGCTAAGGTGATTAGTTTTAGTTTTGTGTTATATAAATAAAAATGTGCTTGCTTTCTGGACAATGTGCTGTTGTGATTTGCCATCTTTCTATCTTCTTGAAGTGATACAATACATACCAGATTTGATGAAGACATATATATTTATGATTTATGATTTGAAAAGGCATATAGGTATCTATTCCCTTTTTATTGAATATGTATTGATGCAGCTTGTCCTTAATAAATCCATGCCATTGTTATTTAGAACTAGCTGATAGTATATCTTTTGGGATAATTTGTGACACAGTTCACCTACAGTACATGACTTGATTCTTGACTTGACATTTGTAAGGAACATTTTCTGAATGGATATGATATCAAATGTGACATAAACATAGTTTTGGTATTACTAAATGGGTTGTAACTGTAATAAAATTATAATTTATTTATAATTTATAAGTGTACTGAAGAGTGTTAGGAATACCACTATGAAAGAAAAGACAAAACAGATTTTGAAATAAAGTCAATATTCAGAGAATTAATTCATAATTTTTTAAGAGGTAAAAATTATAATATTATTCAAAGTATTATGTAAAATAGTGCACTCATTTCAATGTATAAGGGTTTATATTTTGGGTTAAGTCCATGTTGTTCTTTTATAAAGGGTGAATTTGCCCAGCATGGATCATGACTGGCTGAACAACCAAAGCCCACATTTGTACTGTGCAGCTCTAACTTTGTGAAGCGACAGAGAGATTGGGGAGGGGAAAAAGGCAGAAAAGGCTGAGCCTACTTTCCAAAGGCAATGTACTTTTTTGGTTTTACAGGATGTACTGTATATTTTACTGATTTCCTGCAGCACTGTATGACTGAAAAATATGAGTAGTGAGTAAAACAAAGTAAACAACTCACAGTGCACCTCCTCCAGAGACTTCAGCATTCATTTTTGTATTATTTATTTTTTTATTTATTTTGATGTTTGAAGACCATCCCTCAATCATGACACACAGCCCTTCAAAACACACAGCTCACATTCATAGTCCTCCACTGCCCAAACTGTCCAACTTCACCTAAAGGCATCTCTGGTTTAGATGTGGTGGGTCAGTTTATAGGTTTCAGTCATGTACTATTACTATGCACCCAGCTCAATTCTATGCAACCACTTCCATAGTATTGTCTGTCATTGTAAAATGCTTCTAAGAAATGCCATTGAAAGAAAACACTGCAGTGGCTGCATGATGTCTGAGAGTGCCATTTCATTTTTTTGGTTATTTGTTGTTGTTTTGATATTATTGTCCCAAAAGAATAACAGCCAAAAGTATAAAGAAATAAATCAAAACACTGCTAACATATTACAGATATATCATAATTAAGTGTAATACACATACTGTGCAAAAGCTTTAAGTGCAGGCTGTTAGAAGTAGTCAGTAGTAGAGTTGGTTAGAATTCTGCAGTTGCAGTAAAAAAATTGGATTATGGAGTAGTTTATTTCAAAGATGAGAGAAAACAAAGGTAAGTAGGGCATGTTTTAGTAGTAACTGATTGAAAACAGCCAACAAATATCAAGGATGAAAGCTTTCACAGCAAATAGTCTTATTCATATTTGCTTTTCCATACATGATATTAGAAGGTAACCCATTCTAAAATGTTGGAAGACACTGAACTAGCAAGCCATCTGGATCTCAGGCTCCTTTTGGCTTTGTGAGCTGAAAGAGGAGAATGTGATAGTCAGGCGCTGCAGCCTGCAAGGAAGTGAGGCACTCTAGCTGTAGCTTCAGCAATTTGCAGTGCACAGTGGCAACATTGTCTCAGCAGGATTTTAAGTGTTTCCATTAAACATGAGGATTTGTTCCTTTTGACCTAAAAATGAATCACCGGTAAGCTTTGATTCGCTGACGGAGTATTGTATTACAAGGTAAGTTAACATTTGAACTGCCCACACAGCAACTTTTGCTCTTTGGTTTTCCATCAGCTTCCCAGTGATAACAGCATGTTGGCATTTATATACCTCTAAAGCTGATTAATCTCAAGCCTGACAGTAAATATGCTAGCATTTGAGTCATGCACACAGAGGAGAGAAAAAACTCAGGCCATGAAAACATTACTAAATGGCTCAAGTATATTTTTGAATGATTTCGCTATACCCCAAGCACTTGCAAATGGCCACTGGCTGTCAGAGCAGAGGAAAAAGCAGCTGAGGACAGGTATATGGTATATTTCATTAGACATGGAGCCTTAGGGGAGCTGACTACACTGTATGTTTGTCACAGAGGATTGATGACTGCTTTCTATAAAGGTAAATAAATAAATAATAGCAGTAATCCCAGAGATGTGACGGCCATAATGTGTGCCGCAATAAAAAGCTGTGGTCTGAGGCTTCTGATAGAAGTTTAATTCACCATGGAATATGTCTCATTTATTTATTTATATAATCGTGCCATTTATTCATGTACTGCTGCAAACATGTTGCTGAAAGATTGGATTCTCTTTGACTACAAAGCTCAGTGGGTTATCAGCTTTACTGCCACCTATTAAAGTATCCTCTGCTTTCAAACCTGAAGAGATGACTAAATGTTTTTTTTGGGGAGAAATTAGTGCTTTAGCAAACTTCAAACAGAAAGCACACAGGCTCAGTTTTCCTAACATGCCTCTTTTCGTATATTACAGCAAAACAGCAAAGACGTAATGACATGTTAGTGTAGCTGTTGTTTCACTTGATGGTACACGTCTTTCTTTATCTGACTAACAATGTTTAGGTACTGTTTTTCTTGGTGAGGTGTAAAACAGCACTCCAACTGACTTGAACTGTTAAATAAGAAAACACTCAGGTTAGCATAGGTTTGTGTGACATTTTGTTTAGTGTGTATGATAGTGGCATTACAGAGACCCCTTTCTATTCTTCCTTATCCCAACTCAGACCCTCTTTAAGAACTCAAAATACTATACATTATTTTAAAGCCTGATACTTCATGACTTTTCCTATCAGAATTGCTTATAAACATGATTTTGAACTGATGAAATGTTTTAGAAGCTACAGAAAATGATGCATTACTTCTGTCTGGGGTCTCAGAGATTCTCAGAGAGACTCCCATGGATTTCCATCTGCTCTATATCTGTCCCAAATAAGTCCATTTGGATCTTTGTTACTGGAGCTTTATAACACTTTGCTCATAAGAGGCCTAACAGAGAGTTAGACCTTACTGGTGTCAAATTGACCCCAAACACAACTAGGTAATGTCACCTTCATCAAAAGCCCAGTTTGTGGCAAAGTAAAGGAATTCCACTTCAGTTCTGTCCTTCATAGTGGGTTTTAATAAGGTCAGAAGGAAAGAAAAAAAAAAAATTAAAAAATATTGATTTTGCAATATAGTAGTGGGATCTGTAACATCTCAAACAATGAGATTTCAATTTGAACAAATCACGAGATGTACTGAGAGGTGAAGTGTAATCTAAATCATGTCATCCAGAAGAGTCTAAACTCTAAACCACTGCGTTACTTACATCACAAATCAGCAAGGCCAACACTTCACTTGATGCACCCTGATGTTCAAGTATGTGGAACTAAGTACTAGTGGAAAGTTCAACAAAACTCAATTTAAGGTCAAAATAGAATTGAGATGGTGTTTCAGCAGCACTTCTCATAAACCTACTACATTTTCAAGTATAACATGGAGCTATTCAATTTTAGTGTCTTAGCTTTCTCCCTACCCATTTTCTTCCTTTCTCTACTACATCACATGGGTTTTTCTTTAACTGTTTCTGACCTTTAAGTAATTCCTACAGTGAAAAACTCCCATATCCTCCAGGTTTTAGTCTAAAAAGTACTCTGCAACGTTAGAGGAACGCTTTCACCCTTAAAAGGCTGTATAACTGGGTTAACTGTTCTTTAGGGTTTACCTGGAACGACAGTGTCTTCACATGTTCCAGTTATTAATGTTTAAGATGCTGACCTGCAACTCCTCCTGGACGCTCTGTAGAGAAATAATGAATACAGATATAGCATATAAAGATGCTTTTTATTCAATACTGCATGTACTACATTTTCCCCTGAGCCCTAAACTAACATTATGTCACCATCACTTATCACAACTGATTATGTGCAAATGTTAATGATCCTTAAAATGCATTTTCAGAACATTTCAATTTAATCATATTTTATCTATTTTTGGTTTCTATTTTTGACAAAATAATTGCCAATTATAGTATCTTAAATAAACTCAGGGGAATTTTAATTTCAACAGCAAAGTGATTAAACATTAGGACTGTGAGGCTGATGTAATAAGGAGAACAAAGACAATGACATTGACATTTTAGTAGCAATAACTCACTCCAGAATGATAAGGCGCATGTTTCACCAGAACAGCACTCCTTTGACAAAGAAAGGAGTGTAAGATTAAGTTATGAATCCTCAGGATCAGATATTATAAAATATATGCCTTATCTTTCTAATCGATTTCATTTGTCTAGGAGCGTTAAAAGTCTGTTGGAAACTAAATTAACTGAATGTAGATCCTAGTACGACTAGTTAATGTAACAGTTATTAGAATTGTTCTGGTTCAGGCTCAGTAATAACTACATGGAAAAATTAAGTGTTTAATTGTGAATTAGATACAAATGCCACAGAACACAAGATAAGCTTCTCCAAGACCATTAAAAGCTAAATCTGTCCTGCATAAACAGCTTTCATCTATCTGTCTTACTCTCCGGCAGACAAATGACCACAATAATACTGTACAACAACAGCGATACAAACCATCTATCTGGGAATGGAAATACAAGTAAACTCTGTATTAGGTCATTTATTCATGCTTTGACCTGCTTACTGCTATGCAGCCTCATTGTGTGAATCAAGTCTCTCCCTGCAAACAGTGGAAGGAAAGATGGACACCTGACTGGTTGTGAGTTCAATCACAGGGGCAATACAAATAATGTCTCCAATCCAACTGAACTGCATGTGTTTGTAATATGAAAGAAAAGCAAAGCATCCGCAGCAAGCTGCCAGGGACAAAAATTGGATCTTTAGATGCACCATAATGTATCTTTACTGCACTGTGATTGTGTCACAAAAACCCAAACCCAAACTCTTACTTCACGAATAGAGTTGGTGTTATCTGCTTTGCTCTGTATCTACAGAATTGTCTCATGCAGTGCAAAGACGTGTCATTGTCGATTCTTGTCAAGTCAAAATGAATAACTTTGCTGGCACCACGTTTCCAGTTGAGACACAAGTACACAGGGCAACACTAGGCATGTAAGCCAGAACAGCTGACAGGTATAGAATTAAGAGATTCAGCCATTTTGAAAGGCCAAAAATGACTTGCCCAAAGGTACATATTATTTACAAAATCCAGGTTAGCAAGTGAGTTAATTAGCTTATTAGGTAGGTGGAGGTTTTAAGCTCCTGTTTGTTTTCACCGCGTATGTGTGGTTCATAACATTTGTACACTGTGACATACAAGACAAAAGCATGTTTTCGTGATATTGATGGCTATTGTGCAGCCAGCCTTGGAGAACCAAAACCAAAAGAGAAGACATATTATGGACCTCTAAGATTATTAGCATTGACCAGCCTAGTGTTTTAAGTACAGTTTGGATATTTAGAACTAGCCCCTAATTCTAGTATGATAAAACTAAACTACTAACCAAGTTCCAAACCTCTGAAATTGCCCACATGTCCCGATTTTTTCAGCGGTTCAAATAGGGCAGGTGTTGTGCTCATTCACTGCTGCTTTGCTGGTTTGAAGAACAACCTAGCCAATCAGAGCTTTGGTGGAATTAAGAATATGAATATCATCTTCTTGTGCAAGCACCAAAAATTGGAAAAGTTGCCACAAAAAGGGTGCCAAGCATGCATGAGATTGATAGAGCTATACAGGGGCCTTTCAACATGCAAGCTACAATTTGCAACATGAGATCATTTCTTCTGGCGTTATTTTGGCAGATTTCACAAATCAAAACAAACACCATACTTGTGACCCATGCATAAGCAAGTGAGAGCCCTGGAGAACTCACCCAGAAGTTACCTGAAATTTGCAATCATTTGTAAAAACGTGGCACTGTCACCCTTTGCAATCTGCGTGTAAGCAGTGCTTGCAAATCACTTTTGTGAAACGGGCCCCTGGTTGTTCTAAGTTGACTTACGGAAACATATTTCTTCTATTGTCATGAAAAGCATTAAGTCAACTGCTTCTAGCAACCGCTACTGCAGGCTCCCATGTCAAGTGAAAATGACCCTGGCCGGAAAGACACTTCAGCCAACCCCACCCCCATCAACCCATCATCAACCACCAAAAAATGACATGAACACAATCTCAGAATGAAACATGAAATGAACAATATGGAAATGTAATATCATTATTAGGCTACTGTGCTTCAGTATTGAGCTAATATTTACACTATAATGTGTATGGCTGATTGGCACAGTTCCACTCATGTCTACAGGTTTTCCTTCAGTTCCAGTTACAGCTAGATTGAATTATAGGTTTGTAATGAACCTGTTAACACTGCACTAAATATACAGCATTCATCACACAGCCCACTCTAATGATGAATAGAATTCCTAAAATTCAGATAAACTAATATCCTCTCATCTTGTCTTCAAAGAACTGATTGCTGGCAAAGGGCACACACACATACACACTTTTTTATGACGGGGGACTGGTCTCTGTTCTATAATTTACTGGGTGGGTCAGCCATTACGCCAGCATTTATCCTCATTGATTTGTTTAACTCTCAGGGGCCCCTTTCCTTCCGTAGCTTTTGGGTTGTAATATAAAGAGGCTTGGATGTATCGCTCCCTCAGTCCCAAAAGGTAAGCAAAGATGGGATTTTATTTATCACATTCACTCCTAAAGCACAAACCAAAACCTTAAGAAGAGTGTAGAATAATGTAGTTTGCAGTACCATTTCAATTTAGCTTGTCCTAGATATATAAACCATACAAATACATCACCTGTCAAAAAGAATATTCTAATATAATCAAGAGAACATTAGCTTCATTGCGACTGCTTTATGTTTAATCACAATGAATTACAGGATGACAGGACAGGGTCTGCAGGATGAGGACTTGACATAATCAACAAAGATTATCCCACTTCCCAAATGGCCATTATCCCTTTTTCCTAATAGAATCAAGGTCTTACAAGAAGGTAAACATACACAAAGGGGATTTTTTTAAAAAGGCCATTTAGCTGAAAACAACATTACTTTTAAAAAAGAATTTCTCTGTCAGTCCTCTCCAAGACCCTGATGCTCAAAAAAGGCTGCATGCCTCCCATTAGATCGATACTTCACTGATGTCTGGAGGACTTCAATGGCAACCAGTGCACCCCAGGGAGCATAACCACAGCTCTGTACTCAGCACTGGGCTCCTTCATGACCTGGAGACCTGGCCCACAATTGACCTCAGAGCTAACCACCAGGCCAATTAGCACTGGCTCTCTCCAGGGCCTACCTATCTGCACATCTGATCAGGATGCCACACAGTCAAGCTGAGGCCAGGCTCTCATTCAGTCCGTGACCACAGAAAGTCCCAAAATCCCAGGTGGGTTGAATCTTGTAATGTAATCACTTTGTTGATACGGTATGAAGAGTGCAATCATGCTATTTTCTGTATATAATCATGTTTACAATGAGGCCCTGAAATATTCACTGTGACTCTGCTTTGTAGATAGTGTCATATTCATACTATGACACTAAGTCAGACGCTTGAGTCATATTACAAAGTTGGGCTGCAGATGCTTTAAACATGACATCCATCATAACTCACTGACATCACGCATCAAACTGCTGCGCTCAACATTAATTAATATTGACACAAGGATATTAAATTCAAACTAGCATTGATCTCTGGGCTTGGACATGTCAAGAAGCAATTATATATTTTGGCTGTACATTTAGGAAATAGCAAGCAATCATAGTGATATTTTGTTAAGATTAAGTTATCTATATCCTTTACAAGGTGTTTTCAGATTTGTTTTTTTATTCAGAGAAGTCATTTAACATATATATATATTAATATATTATATATATTTAATATATTCACCTCTATTATTCATGCTAGAATTCCTTGCCCCAGCTAACAGCAATGTGTGACACACTGTCACACAGTACAGTTGCAGGGGCTGTGTAAGTGATGCAGTTGAACTGGGCCTTTCGCCTAAAGGCTCTCACAGTCGAGATGCTTTCAGAAAACACAGTTTGGATGCAGTTAAATTTAATTTACCTAGGCACACACCCGCATCTACAGGCACTTTCTGTGAATTGGCTTCTGGTCAATTCTGTTCTTCTGGATGGTTTCTGCTTTGAGCAGTACAATGGCACTATATATATTTATTTACTCTTAGCTACCACAAAGCCTCTGCAGCCAGATAAATCTCTCTCCTATGACAGAGCCAGTATTGCAATCATGTTGCAGCACTAGTGACATCCAGACATTTTTGATCAACAACTTTGCCATTGTCTGTATTATACTGCAGTTTCACTATCCCACCAGTTTAAACTTAAAGGGGTTAAAAAATGTCTTTCTCAAAATTATCGATCTATTACATTGCTGTAATCTTAATATAGAAAGCTAAAATAATTGCAAAGAATAACAAAGAAGTGATGTTTGGAAAGTACTTGTCAATAAGAGTATAACAAACATTGTGCATCTTCAAAAATGCTCTTGGGGACACATAAAAACCCATTCCAACACTCAATAGTAGTGTAGTGTAGTAATTTTTTGACATAAGGCCGCGGTGCTGCAATTGGCGATCTCTCGCCAAGCCTGGGTGGCTTGCCAGACATAAATGAACTGCAACAAATGGGGAAAGCTATACAAAAAACATTTTGTGCTACAATAGCACAAAAAAAAACAAAAAAAACAAACAAGTTTTCTAGTTGCTGCTAACTTTTTTCAGGGAGGTCACTGTCCATTTAGTCTACAGCCGGTGACAGCGGTAACCTGTCAGCCAAAAATGAGCAGCAAGCAGCAGCATTAGTTTATAGCCTATAAGCTAGTTTACTTTGAATGGCAGCATATTACATCAAAGTCTGCATCCTCTCAGACACCTTGTGATATCTTGGTGCACATTAAAGCATCAGAAATACACAATAAAGTCTTCTTTTGTTGAGTATGGCAGAACTTTTTCCCGTTGTAGCCCAAAACGTTTTATTAGCTCACTGTTTGCTGCTGTTCATTTCTGTCTGGCAAGATGCATGCCTGCTGCGTGAGAGATCTAGATTTACATTTCAAAGTTATAATCCTAAAGGTTCAACATTTTGAAATTAGCTTATTCACTGTCTTGCTGAGAGTGAGATGAGATACTGAGTGGTAATGATCTTGTCATCTAACTTTTGGCAAGAAAGTGAATAGACCAACTATTCCTTTAGGTTTTCAGTAGTCAAACACTGACTGACATTTTTTCAGCGCTAGCTAAATGTATTCCGATTCTGTAATTCTCATATTGTAGTTTTTTGTAGCCTAACTGGTGAAGTCTCTTTTCTTGCACAGGATTTAAACTGCGTAAAATGTGCATATTTTCAGTATTGCCATTTTGAACAAAATTGTTGACAGTCTTCTTAAATTTTCTCTATTAAAAACAGCCTGACAGGATGAATCCTCTCAGCCCATGGTTTGTTTGGGTGCACTGTAAACAGATAAACAAGTTGCTCTTCTTTGGGTGCATTTCTGACAGTGCAGTTGCTTTAAGGCATGTTTGCTGCCCCCAGTTGTCAGTACACATGCCAATTCCAACGGACCTCTGGGACGTGTATTATTAAAACGCACTTGATGTTGACACGAGTAACCACGGGTGACGCTTAATCAACCGGGAATGAAATCTCAGAGATTTCTTTACATTTTTTTATTTTATATAAAAGGCACATCATGTTAACATAACTAAAGCAGAGCTCCAATACAAAAAAAATAAGTAAAAAAACCTGAATTAAAACGTGCTGTCAGTCTCAAATTCACTGACAGGTCTTTTAATCAACAGATTCACACCAAATCCAATCTGAGTATGCAATGTTTTCTGATTCTGTATGCTGCTCAATGTTCATGTAAAAAATGGTATTGCATTGCAGCAGCATTAATTACAGATTACACACTTTTCCTACACTGTATATTAAGGTTACAAACACTATTTCCTCACCAAAGAGCACAACCACATGCTAATGATGCGGTCAAATTGATCATTCTGTTGTGGCAATAAGGCTATTCCCCTGGGCCTCCCTTCACCTGTTGTTAACAACGTTCTTAGGGGTTTCTGTCAAGTGCTGACAGTGAGGGAAAAACATATGGCTGCCTTCATCTGTTAAAGCCGCATGAGAAGAATCCCTGGGAGGCTAGTTTGACCCTCTCCAGCAGTCTTTAAACCGCAAATTAAACAGAAATTGTTTTTTTACCTGAAGCCACTGTGCTTCCCTGATGTCTTCATGCTTAAGGGAAATTGTACGTCAGTTCAAGACAAAGGATACTAAATGCTTGGAAGAACGACATAAATGATTAACAGACCGTTCAGCAGCTGTCAGTAAAAGATTAGATCATTTGCGACTCCCATCAGCTAATGATCTCATTTTATCTTGTTTTTTCATTTTCTAATTTGTTCAAATCATAAGCTGTTTGGAGGGGTATTCAATGTCTTTTTAACAAAACTGCATTAAGTATAAGAAGTGACGACTGGAATTAATGGCAGTAGAATATCTGTATTCCTACATAATGCCCTTCCTCCTTGAAGTGACCCTGCCGTCCTCTTCTCCTTGTGATGATCTGCATTCACTGCTTTAAGACAGATCTATGGAGAGCGCCGAGGTTGTTTGACGGCCCACGGGCTGTATAGCTCTAGTTGTGCTTCTTGGCTGTTTGAAGTGTGCTGCTTATATGAGAGATGAAAAATTCATGAAAATAATTGAGAGTAAGAGCCCTCTCTCATGCAAAGGTTAGTGTGAAACAGTCAAGATACTTTCCCCACCACCTGCACAGGTCCTGTCCTCGTGTCCTCTGCCCTTTTCCTGCTTAACATGTGAAATGAAGGAGAAAATATATTGCTGATGAACCTCAGGAATTTAAGGACTAGTATGTGACAAAGTCAAGCATATGATTAGAATGCATATGGTATAGTATGATGGCATAAAATCACTGCAGACAGGCTAAAGTATAATTCAACAAATGCTGTACTATCGACAATCTCCACTTAATGTATATACAAAACAAGAACAAGGAAACAAATGAAATAAACAAAGCAAGTGTGGACTAGCAGCATGGCTAATATAAAGTTTGGTTCATCTCTTTAGTTAGTTGCCACATGCATACTCGTTTGTACACAAATTGTTTTAAGAAATCGAAGAGAAATGGCCCAAAAGATCCATGTAAATAAAAATGGGGAGTAAATAGACATGGAATTGTGGAAATTGGGCTGGCAAGGCAATCGGAGGCAGACAGAAGACACCAATAACTCCTCCAGGAAGGAACCAGCCACTTCCAATGGCACTTCTTATTTCCATTCTCCACGCTCTGAAATCCTGTCAACTCTCTCTCAGACAGACAGCAACTGCATTTCACGCCATTCTTTGTACAACTGAGAGTTGCCCACTCACTTTATACAGAACAGGGTGGTTGTTAACTGTGCTGTGGTTTACATTTATTTCTTATTTGACTATGGTTAAGATCGCCACGTCTTTAAGCCAAATTCTTGTCATTCTAGATGTAAAGTGCGCACAAGATGTCTGCAAAATGAAAGGCTGAAAGACTTATGCCAAGATACAGATTTTGGTTTTGGTATTTTGGACTGAAATTTAAAGTTGTTGGCGTACAACGCTGGAAAAGGATCTCCATATATACATGCTGCACTCCCGCGTTTAACACCAGAAAGTGTGACACATTCCACCGCTGCTGCTTGACTCTCAATTTCCTGCACTGGCCTGGTCATTGTTCCACTCCCACTTGACTTTTCACCCTCTTGGCACCCCGATGGTGGAATGACCTTCCTACTCTATGAAGAATTGAATAGATCATCGTCTGCTACAGTACACATCTGAACACTCATATTGTATGTCACTCTGCTGCTTACCGAATAATATCTGCTCTGGACTCACACTGATCTCTGCATGCTCTCCATGGTCACAATAATATTGAGCTTGAGCTTTGTCTCTCTTAATTTAGGCTGCATGTCATTTTAATTATCCAAGAACATCCAATTATCCAAGAATTGTAACTGTTGAGCATTTCGAAATGTGGGCATTATTATCATGGCTGAAATATAATGCAAATGTACATCAGTCAAGCAGCTGCAACAATGGATTGTCTTCCTATGTAATCGGCCTTCTTTCTCAACCCAAGGGTATTATAATTATATACAATATTTGCAAACACGTGTCTTCCTCCACAAGGTCAGAGATATATAATGAATGCTAGGATCTGTGTTTTTATCAACATTTATGCAGTTTATAATGATAATTTAGTGAAAACATATCAGAAGACTGCATTCTCCAGTTGTGGAAGGGTTTATTTTTTATTTATTTACATGCAGTATTTCCAAGAAAAAAATGTAGTTATACAGTATTCTAAATGAATGTTTGAATTTGACTGTTTGGTGTCTCCCGGCTTTAGGTGATGGTGGATTTCATGAAGTCCAATCAAGTGTTTTTGTCTTTTTAATATCTGTTTGTATCTATTTCTGTGTTTTTTTAAAGTCACAAGCCTACGTGACTTGTAAGCCTCAGTGTATATTACATTATTCGTGATAGATGATTGCAGAACATGGCCTAACAATAGAAATGTCAAAGACAGAAGGCTCAAACCACGCCCACCTCTGATGTTATCTGAATACAAATAGAATTGCTGGGATGCTAATAAAACTCCCACATAACAGAGATGTGGAGGAGGAATATCACTTCCTCTGATATTTATTCTGTGTTCATTGATAGTCACAGATCAAAGAATGGTCTTGGCCCTTCAAGTACTCATTTATGGCTTTAATCCCCTTTGAGAAAGAGTCCTTTAAAGCACAGTATTGTGTTGCATTGATCATGATGGTTACTGCCTTCTGAGAAGATGAAAAGAATTGGTCTTCATTTCAGAGAAGAGATTGAGACAGACATCGCATTACCTCATCCCACCCTTGTTCTGCTCTTACATCCATACGTGAATGCACTCACATAACTTGGAACAATAAGAGATATTTAAGGCCTTGTTCAGACTTACTGTCCTGCATCCAGATATACCAAGATTGTGTCCAGATTAGGTTGAAGCAGACTGCCATTAATACTGGGCACCACAGTGTGAATCAAATGCATCTCAAGTGACCACTTATGATTGCATTTCATTTTCCTTTTGTGCTTTTTCTTCAAAGAGGTCAGAGACAAATTTGCCTTCAGACTACACTGCAATGGCAGCCGTTAGTTATGATTGGATCCCGACCCCCACAACGGGAGACATATGCAAACAAGCATGCAAATAAGCACACACTCTTCTACAAAGAAGTATAATTGTTATAATATATTGGATTTTTCTAGACTATACTTGAAGCTAATAGTCACAATATCAAATCAATAACTTAAATCAACGATCTATGATTGGGATCTTTATAAATAAAGGCTACTTGTGTGTCAGTATAAAAAAAACAGCACATCAACACTTCAGATTATGCAACATTTTACAAAATTGTGTTGTTCAATTTAAAGATTTGGAACAAATTTAAATTACAAACTACCAAATCAGTCAGTGTCGTGTAATACATGCATGAAGGTGGATGGTGTTGCATCGAACATCAGTTTGATTACCTCGTGATTTTGCCTTTATTTGACATATTGTGACATATTAATCTGATATATACAAGGTACACATACAGTGCAGTTGTCTCTCATTTTCTTTTGCCAACGGGAGATAAAAAACATCCTCACACATTCAAACTTGTTTTCGAAAGTGTACACTAACATGTTTTATTTGCTCGGGCATATAGGATGGATACTTGGGATATACGCACAGCACAAGACTCCCTGATTGTCAGAGGATATTTCGCACACTGCTTACCGGCATCATAGTCAGATGCTGCACACAGCTTTCTCTTTCTCATCTGCACATCACAGAGAACCAAACTTACAGTAATTAATGTGTGTGTTGAACAGCCGTCTGGACGGAAAGTCTCCAACACACAACTGATCTGTTGTCTGCTCCCGGTTCATTAATTCTGGGGCTCTAAGCAACTAACAGCTCTTTATTAAAAAGTAGAGAGAGGCATATTTTCACCTCTTTGTTGTGTTTGCCATACATGTTAAATAGTTCAAGTAAAATGAAAGTTAAATGAAAGTTATGTGCATGGTTCAAATTACGTTCATGTCTAATTCAAATCTAAGCTGTCATCAGTAACTTTAAATGTGTGCATCCAACTCTAGCCTGGTCAGTGCGTCTGGCTTTTTCTTCTGTCAATATATGCATGTAACATGTTTGATCTGGACACGTGCAGGGTGTTTTTTAATGTGTCATGGCTCATGGGCTGCTTTGTTTTGTACTCCTCTGTATAATTATTGGGTGGATTTTGGTGTCAGATCTGTGATTTTCAATGACCAGACCATGCAGTGTGGAGCGCACCTCCTGCCAGTGCACTCAGTTCAGCAGCCTCTCTCTCTCTCCTCATTTCTACCATGCATTAAAGTATCCCCTTCAACACCAGACCTACTTGACTCACTGAAAATAGCAGCGATTCCAGACGTCTGGAACCAGACTACACTTGTTTTAGCACCTGGTTTAGGGCGTTTTCACACCTGTAGTTCGTTTCTCTGGTCCGAATCGGTTGAGGAGTTTGTAAACTTGGAGCGTTTTCCCCTTGGTTCGGTTTCTTTTCACACAGGAAAAATCCAAGCGAACTGAAATGCATCACTATAAACCACGTGAGAACGTTCACTCCGCTTATTGGTCAGATGTGTCTGGGGATGTTACACACGGTAACAGTAGGTGGCCGTATGCACCATTGACGTTGGTTTGTAGTCTGCCAGTAAAACCAAATAAGAAGAAAGTAAATATAGGCAGAAGTTCCTGTGTTGTGAACTAGTGCATATTTCTGAGAGAGAAACATTGCCGTTTCCTTCTCCGGCTAGCTGCTACTATGAGAAACAGTTTGCGTGCTCTGCCGCATCGCAGAATGCAAAGCACACCTGGCTACAGGAGCCGTTTAGCTCAAACTTGCAGAGTATACTGCGTAGTTGGGTCGGATCGAGGTCAGATCACGTTCCCACCACAAACAAACTGCTCCAGAGTTCGTTTGGAACCGGACCGAGACCACCTCTTCTAAAGGGTCTCAGTGCGGTTGTTTTGGTCCATACCCGAGTGTGATTACTGTGTTCACACCTGCCCAAACGAACCGCACTAACCGGGCAAACGCACCAGGGTTTGTTTTAACTGAACCAAACAGGTTAGTTGTGAAGACGCCCTTGATTTCCCACGTGAACAAATGAGGGGTAGAGAAAAAAAATGACCTATACGTCAGTTGGAGCTTTAGATGTAATCGGTCTTCTTCCACATCACCGTATATCATACAAGAACACATGAAAGGCCTCTCTTATAACCTTCCTGTCATGCTGTACTCCAAATTACAGATGCCCAAATTTAGTCAAAATATACACACTACTGAGTGATAAGCATTAGACTGATCTGATCAATTTTACCTTCTAAATACTACAAAGGCCCACTCTTTGTGATGGGAACACAGTCCCACTCAGGTCATGGGCTCCAATGCACCTACACCGGCTGCACTGTTTACATTTCTCCAAATGCATTCTTAATTCATTTGGGGTGCAATGACAAATTTATTATTTAGAGCTCTTCGCCTGTGATCAGATCAGCTAAGATGCATTGTGTGCCAAGTAGCAATGTGGCCCAAAGATAGCTTTGTCAGTTTCAGACAGACATCAAATAGTTTGGTGTAGAGGTGGAGGAGTAAAGCATTTTTCTAGGTGGAAAACTGAAAAGCTTTTATTAAGTGGCTCTCACTTGTTAAATGCTTATTCTCATTTTTCTTTCATTTGTCTACTTTGAAGAGGAACCTCCTTTTTAAGTACCCTCAACTGTGTTTTTCTTTGTTCTGTGTGCTCTTCCTGGGAATGTTGACACATGCAAAGAGGCTAATGGGTGTACCAGTCATCCAGGCAGGCACGGTGCTTTATGCTTTGATGTAAACATTTGAAATGTCAACCCGGTCCATAGCTCTGCGTGGGTAAGCTCCAACAAAAATAAGACTGTCAATCCTTTTGCTTTGTGTGCGTGTGTATTAATCTGAGAGACATGCCTCTGCCTTGTTGTGGGTTTGTTTACTTTATCACCAAGACACCAAGGAGCCCCTGCCACTGCCCATAGTTATCCCTGTTCACTTCTTATCAAAGATCCCTGAGGTGTGACACCAAACTATTCTCCTTTCCACTAATAACCCTCCACTTTTGTCTTCATCATTCTTGCATGAAATTGGCTATTAGATGGTTCTCTGGGACAGATAGAGACTTAATACTTTAATACAATGGCCCTATGCACTGGAATATGTGCTGGAAAAATGATGAAAATATGAATGCCTAAGTACCAAAATTCCTGACCGAGATCAACCAGAGTGAGGATACACACACACACACACGCACAGACACACACACACACGCACACACAGGAGGAAAAAGAGTCATAGTTACAGAAAAAGGGAGGGAGAAAGAGAGAGAAGTAAACAGCCTCCTGTGATGTGTCTTAAAACCCCATAAATGGCTTCAAATAAAGGCAGGGACATGTTAAGGAGAGAAGAGGTCTTTTCAGTTTGATTCACTTTGAAGCCGTCACTTACCCCCGTGTGGTGATTACCATGGGTCTTTGCAGTCCCCGACCTCTCCCCAATCGCGTTAACACAACCAAATTTCTGGGCACTTTTCGAGTTGCCACGTGCCAGCTACCTAATCATGAACAGAGAAAGAGAGGAAGAATTGTCTATGAGCACTTGGCTGCTTGAAACCCACATACTGAGTCAATCATCATTATCAAAGCCTGTCCTTCTGGGCTCGCCAGAGATTTTAAAGAAGCGTTGATGAACGGGGATGGGGCAGAACAGAGAAAACAAAAGAAAAAAAAAATATAAAGTCTCAGTGCGCCTTTCAAAGTTCAAAAGATGGATTTAAATTGCTGCTTTCGAAATTTGTCTTGCTTCAGTTCTCTTCCTGCGTTGCATCAAAGCAGAGTGATTATTTAGTAACATACAGATTGACAAAATGACAATGTTACTCTCAGCTGACGGTCCATCAATGGGAGCTTTTGGAGAGGTAACTACCACAACTGCTGTGATATAGAATGACTTCGTCTTTTACTGCACAAGTTATGAGCATTGCCTGTAGCTGTGGGAGACACTGTTTCACTCGAACATGAGAAACATATTCCAGAGTGTAAAATAAGCCAAGTTACAATTCTGACAGCCTCTCTTTAACCTAACATTATTTTATTATTTCCCATATGGATTTAATGTATTTTTCAGTGCTCTCATAGAGCTGCAGAAATAAGGTTGAATATACAGTTGGTGCACAGACGAAGGTTGATAGAAATGAGACACAAGGCCCCACTTGAGTATGTAACATACACTTGAATAAATTAATAATATTCCCTAATGTGCACTATCGTATTATGGTTGGAATCGTGTACGCCTAGATCCTTTCATGCTCACTGGTATTTAAGAGCCTGCCTGCCTGCCTGCCTGCGCCCTCAAAAAAGGTGACAGCCGAATGTCAGGGTGGTTCCTTGAACAGTTCATAGAAGGCTTGAGGAATTCAGGGAAGGCAGACATTGGGGTTGCTGAATCAGGAACAGGCAGCTGGCTGGCCAACTCAGGACAGACAGGAACAAGACAGGCAGGTAGCGGGCTAGCCGGCTCAGGATAGACAGGAAGCAGACTAGCTGGCTCAGCACAGGAAGGCTGCAGGCTCACGAACCCAAGCCTAATCGACTGGAATGCAGGCTGGTGGCTAGCGGGTCGAGGTGAAGCACGCTAGCTGCTACCAGGCCAGAGGCTAGCAGGCCGGGGCGAAGGCTGGAGGCTAGCATGCTGGAAGCTAGGTGGCTGGGAAGCAGGCTGAAGTGCAGGCTCAAGGCTAGCAGGCCAGGGTGCAGGCTGGAGGCTAGCAGGATCAGGACAGAAGGCTTCAAGCTCAGGAACCCGAGCACTAATAGACAGCAGTTCAAAGTCCTCCCAGGAAAAAGGCAGGCTGGGAAGGTGAGTGTCTGCTGGGTCCATATGCAGTTGGTTCATTCTGTCATGGCTCAGGAAATGCAGGACAACAGGGATAGGACCCAAATGCAGACAGACTGGTGCAGTTCAGTGATTTAATATACTCAGTAGCTTACATGCAGGTACAGGTAGGCAGGCAGGCAGGCAGGCAGGAAGACAGGAAGACAGGCAACAGGTAACTGGCAGGTCCAGGTTCAGGAGACAGAAGCAGAAACATCCAAAAAGCAAGACAGCAGCAACACACATGGAAATCAGGACACAAATCAGGATGACCCGACAACTGAACAAAGGACGTGGACCGGTACATATAGAGAGACTGATGAGGGAATAAGATGCAGGTGAGAAGGTGGGCGGGGAAGTCCAGGTAACTGCAGAGCAGATCAGGGAAGTGTGAGGGAAAGTCAGAGGACATCTGGTGGACTAGTGAGGAAAAACAGTGGGAAAACATAAATGTGGCTGGAGAGGAGGGACAGGGAGACAGACTGTGACACAATCAGAAGCCAGGACTAAAAGAGCCAATCAGAAGCCAGAAATAAAAGAGCCAATCATGTCGCAGGAATAGAGGTATGCTTTCAGACATAGTGGCTAACAGGCTTGTAGTTGGAGTGGATTAAGCAAAATACCTGTAAGCGAAATGAGCGACAATGAAGAAAACGCAGTGCCCATGACCAACTCAAAGCAGGACGAAGCCATCGTCAACAAGAAAGGTCACTCAACTGCAGTAGTTTGGAGATATTTTGGCTATTTACAATCCAACAAAAAACAGAGCAAACTGCACCAAAGACATGTGCCAGCTAAGACGGGTATCACCACAATCACCTTACCCATTGCAACACGCAGAAAGTAAGAAATTACAGAACCTCATATTTGTGAAATGTTGTGCTGTTTGGCAAGTGTTTGTCATGTTCTGACAATAAAGAATAGTTTAAAACCACAAAAAAAAAAAAAATCAAAAATCTAAAAAATCTAAAAATCAGCCTTTGAGCTTGAAAGAAATAATGATTTGACATTTATCGTGATAATTATCGATATCGACTGATATGAAAAAGATTTTTGTGATAACATTTTTGGCCATATCGCCCAGCCTTAGTTTAATGTCCCCGACAACCTCTGTAGTCTCATTTAGCCACTTGTTAGCAACCGCTCTTTTTAAGACACGTAAAAACTTGTAAATTCATGAGTGGTGTATTTACTGACGTACTTTATGTTGTAGAACATAACATGAAAATCTCTGTATCTTGTGTTAACCACAGACCTTATTTCAGGCATCTAACCAAAAACCCATTCAAGAAACCCACGGACTTCGAGACGAGGGAACCGGACATGCAAAAATGCAATCTCATTTTCAGGTTCTAGGACTCATTCCTGCAGCACTCTATGTGGAGGTGGACTAGACTATTTTAGACTTTTCTTTGTTGCATGTAAATGGATATCTGAATAGATCTGAAATAAACAGCTCAATACAAGTACTGTTTTGATGTCTGAATGAAACAGGCAGCAGGATGCTAGCCATGGGTTCACCTTCGTCAATCAAATACATAAATGTTGGCAGCTTCTAGTTAATATATAGATATAGATGGATATAGGTAGATATAAAACAATAGAAACCATAATTACATTAATCCCTGGCATTTTTTTACAAATGTCACCTTGGTGGTGCTCCTGACGTGGGCCTTGTATTTGTGAAGATGTGGGCTCGGGGGAAATCTGTGAGTAGATACTGAGGACAATATTTGGCAAGAGAGACATCTGACAATCCACCAGCACTAAACCTGTCACACTGTCAAAGCACCAGCACAACTCCCATATCTCCAGGCACTGAGCACCGGCCAAGAGAGAGAGTACAGAAAAAATACATATTTATTAGTTTTTTGTAAAATATAAAAGCACAGAACTATACAACTTAAGATATTCTGTTCCCTGTGAGTCTGAGGAGGAAGCTAAGCAGTAACACCATTTTGAAGAGCACAGTCAGGCAGAGAAATACACGCAGTATAACAGCTAGGTGGAGTATTTTTGTTTTAATGAATTAAACCTTGCCAAGGGTACGCCTATGTTAAATCATTTATAAAAAGCATCTTCTCGTTCAGTATGGGTGCATGTGATACAGGCTCTTACCTCCGAAGCTCAAAGGTCACCTTTCATTACCATGCCTATGTCATCCGAGGATGAGCAACGAGCCCTTTCTCTACCGGGGCAACATTTAAAATATTAATATGTCTCGCAAGCTATTCCAGAAGGAGGCTGGACAATCAGGGGAGAAAATTGGGAATAAATGATGTAGGCTAAACTTGTAGGGGCTTTTATTTCCTAATTTACGACAGTGGTTAAAATTTAGTCTAGCTCTTAAGATTTAAGGTCAAATAGATAGGAGACTATATACTATGTCTTAAATTGTCTTTATGATTCCAATTGCACCTATTTTTCTTATGAATTAAAAACCACCACTGAAGCAATAGGACTATCTTAAAGACACACTATGATGTGTTTCCAAAAATATTCAAGAGCACTAAATGCACCTCAACATGTTTATGTATATTAGATGTAGCAATTTATAGTTTGCCAGGTCAGCAAGGTCAAGGTGGGGAGGACATGAGACTAAGAGAGATTAATCATTTGAAAGACTGCTCGAGCACTTTTATCACTGACACCTGCATCTTTATATTTTGTCTCATGCACTCCGATTACATGAAGAAAACCTACACAATTTTGGATGTTACACAGTGTAATAAGAATGTATTTTCAACGAAGGTGGTAAAACTATACCTGTTGGTGAAGTGCTTACAACATGTATTTCCACACCGAGTGAACAAATTAATTTTCCTGGAGGTCAGTCTACATTTTCTTCAGCTGCATCATCACATTTTTATCTGCTTTAAATATTATTTATTTCCTCAAAACCCCAGAGTGTGTGTACAGTTGCTGCATGTTGTGAAGTTATTCACATCTAATTAATATGCTTGAGTAGTTTGAGGGCTGAAATAACATTACAGTCTTTCCATACACCTAACCAAACTTTTAGATTAAACTCTGGCACAACGAATAGGCCTTATCCTTTATCAGAATGTGCCACCTGAGAAATTGCAACCTGGGGGTGACATTTTAGCATCATACATTGGCCGATGAAAGGGTGGAAAGTCTAAGAATCAGCAGGTTCCAAGTCCTGTATGTTGGGTCTTCAGCAGCACCTCTATCTGTTTCTCCAGTAATGCAATTTGCCTTTAATTTCCTAATGTTCCTCTAATCACCAGGCTGGGTGCACGAGGGCTAATAGAGGGGTCACAAGTTGAAGTCTGTCCCGAGGAATGGATTTAATGGGGAACAGAGAATGCAAACTGCATTATAAAACACAGCTGCTTCTGCCTTACAGCAAGCCCATGTCTATTGCAAAGATACTATGAGTTGCGTACATGTTGATGAAAAGTCAAGTCATGCTTTCTATATGATGATTTAAGCAAAAGCCAGACATAAAAATCCCACAAGAGTATATGTTCAATCTGACCTACCCCCAGTACTCTACTTATGAATATGAATTTTATAATTTAATGCAAAATATACTTTATTTTTAACAAAGCTTCTAGAATGCCAAAATATTTATGACTCGCAGTCGGGGAAGTAGCAAAAGGTAAGTATTTTTTTTTCTTATGACCGGAGTACTTTAATAATGAATAAAAGATTAAAGAGAAATATTGCAGATGAGGATATTTCAACAGTTACATCAAATACAAAAGCAGCTGTTATATGATCATTAAAGCAAACTGAATCATCTCCCACCATGAATCTTAAATAACCTCATTTTGGATTGCATTTATGTGAGTCATGAAATCCCATGATTTCAAGATTCTTACATTTCAAACTCACAACATAACACGCATTATATATTTTTTTCTATTCATAACTTTCCATCTCCAAATCTTCAAAAATAAAAGTTTGCCTTAGATATGCTTATGTATGCTGGATTTTAGATCAGTGGCATAAAGCCCTGGAAGAACAGAGATGGGAAAAACATCCGCTGTGAGGAACTAAAATAAGCAGCCAGGCAACTGCATCTGTTCAGTAGCACGCTTTTCAAACTCTCTGCGCCTTTAACTACAGGACCTCATGGCCAGACACAAACAGAAAGTATTTATTGGAGATGTTCTTACTGCAAAGTCTTTGCACTTGTGGGATGTTTGTCTCTTTTAAACATCTTTATTACTGTGTTTGAAGTGTCTGGTAGACTTAAGTCTACTGTAACTGTTATGAATTTGCTCATTTCCAGATTCCTTACTTTGAATATTGCAAAGAGTCTTACTGCGATAGTTAATCCCCAACCACACTCCTTTTTTTCTTTACCTTCCACTTTGCACTTAAACCTTGGTCAAGTGTGGTGAGTGAGTTATGAAAAGCTTATTTGTGCATTTTAATAAGAGAAGGGTCATGTCCTCAACCAGAGGCAAAGGGAGGTTAGAGAGCATACCACATTCTTTGCAGTTCTTTGAATATGCCGCACATTCATCTGGGTGAGTGTAATCATGTATTTCTATACATGCTAAATAGAGTTATCCAATGCCTTTTTTGTATGTTGTAACACAGGCAGATTGGCTTCATGTACCAGTGGGCTTGTTGACTTCGGGCCCAGTGGTGATCCAAGCAACTAGCACTAAAATATATATTTTTTACAGTCTTGAGTCTTTTCGCAGGATACACCAGATGCATCATGAACCCATTTTTTTCACCCTGACTACTCAACTTTCATACACTCTGCCTTCCTCATTCTGAGCTGACATCGACAGACTGATTGTGCTGCGCTTAATTGCAAAAAGCAGCAGAGCTCACAAAAATGAAAGAGAGGGAAAATACAAAGCAGAACTCAAGTTGAAAAATTAAGTGAAACAAAATCAGGGACAGATACAACTAAATGGCATGAATAAATTAATTTACTTGGTATAGCTCTGAAACATCAATGTAAGTAATGTCTTCACTTAGTATTGTACTGAAGCTGTTGTGATGCCTTTTAAGGGTTGTTGAACATCTTTTAATTGGTGCAAACAAACTGAGTTGAGTAAATTGCTGCTAAGTAAACTGAGTTGAGAGTTGTTGTAATGATATACATATGAATATAATAATTGATATAAATATAGATTAGGTGGAGATGCACAAGTGTGAGGGCAAAATTTCTCTTTTCCTGCTGCTAGATATGTTTTGGTGTAATAACTTGTTTGCTAGTCATTTAGTCTGCATTCTACATACTTAGATAATTTCTGTCATGGGTCATCTCTGTCATAAGGTACATTGGTATCTTGGTTGGGTGTTGTTGCTGAAGGACAGCTGCAGTCTGGAGGACCAGCTGCCCTGGGTTTCCAGCCTTGGGCAGGAACACTTAGCTGGAGACAGACTATCTGGGTTAGACGTGATTCTGGTATCCTTGCCATTCTCTGCTATGTCTGCTATGTATTGTGAGGGTATAAATATGTGACTGCATCTTTCCTTCTTGGTCAGACGCTTCGTACGCATCTTGGTGTATGATCTTTGTCCTTTCGGCTGAAATCGGATGGACTCTGTGTGCTCGCCTGCTTTTCCTTTTATTTACTTTTATTCTTATTTACCATGTTTATTTGATTGTTTTATTCTTTGCTTAATTAAATATACAAAAGACAACGGCTTGTTGGATCTTCATTTATTTGCTCACTTCTTCAAAAGGAAATACACGATTTCCACCACAACAAGGAAATGTTAAATGAAAGCAATGGCAATAAAAAAATATGTTTTTATTATATGTTTGGTTTGGCATTATAAGAAACCATGAATAGTGATACACTTATGTTCCTACTATGGCTCTTTGTCAAATTTGTAGCTGTTACACATTTACATGATAAATTAATGAAGATTTTGCAGCGCTCTTTTGCTACTTTAGCAGATATTGGTTCTGTGTTTAGAGGACAACCATTTATGTACTGTATAGTACATTTCCTGCTTGAATTTGAGAAGAATTACATTCATGGCCAGTTTAAGTTTAAATGGGGGAATTGATTAAAACAAAAAGCCACACAACTCCATCTTTGAAATGCAGCAGTGGTTAATAGATTCTAGCAAAACATTTAATTCCATCTAAAGCTCTGTTCTGAGAAGCACAGTAAAATTGCTTGTCTCCATTTCCCAGATTTCTTTCAACAGCTCATTGTAATACAGGGTAAATGCTCATTAAAGTGAACATACATTTCTATAATAGCACTACTAGCTTTCAAAGTGCATCCTCTCTTAACATGTGTTTCTGTTAGTTATTTCCAGTGACAAATGAGTTCAAGATTCGTCATGGAATAAGTCTGTGCACTGTGGCTGTTATTTGTCTATATTTACATCAACACGCTGTAGCTTATTCCTCACAAAAGAATCAGCTGAATCATTTGGATTAACTACTAAAAGCTATTCTGGCAAAATGTCAATTTTTAGCCAATTTTATGTTTACTGATGTTAAACTGAATAGAAAGCAAAGCTGCATTATGAATTATTAATAAAGCCATGTTGAAATGCATGCATTCATAATGTCAGAGTGATCATTTAGCACTTTGATTGTGAGTTTTCATCAGCAGGCTGAGCAATTAGTAGCCAACACTAGCTAAATGCTAACAGCTATTAGAAAGTACTGAGAAATGAACAAGCCTAAGCTTTTGATGTAAATGTAAAATGCTGTGTTGTATTTTGTTCATTTATTAAATAAAAAAATATATTGTACACCATCATGTTGAATTTACGTCAAAAGCTGATGCAAATAGCTGCTGTTTTGAATAAGTTTTGCATTTTTGCTGGCATCACTTTTCTCAGGGCAGCGCTGCTGTTTGTTTAGGATGCAGTTCCAACAGTAGAAAGTAGAGAGGGCTTTGGAAACCCCAGGCTCTTTAGATTGAAGGACTCCAGCTGAGTGGAAGAAGTTGCAAACAGCAGGAGTCAATTTCATGTCTAAGCAGGGCCTCTTCCTGTGGATATAATGCATTTTTAGAACGCTCTAAACTCTGCTGGTGTGATTCTCTCCACTATGAGAGCTTTTACCTTTTTTTTCAAGCACAGTGAACACGAGTAGATGCTTATTCAGAATCAGGTGAGACCACATTTTTCTTTTAGCAGATCTATCATTTGAAGGAAACTGAGAGGTAAAACATATCAAAATATTCATCAATATAGAAGGTAGGGCTGAACAATTAATTGAAATATTATCGAAATTGCAAATGGCCGAGTGCAATATCCAAATCGCAGGAGTAAAATGGGTCATAACATACCTTTTTTAAATAAAGCATTGTGGTGCTACAGAGATGCCCCGCCTCCGGCCTACAAATCGTATTCTCCAGATGTAAGGGAACATGCTTGTTTGATAGCGATCCCATCAAAAATCACATCATCATTATTTTTATATTTATTTCAGTGAATTGAAATGCAAAAATTACCATTCCCACTATCATCATGACTCATATTACAATCGCAATATCTGTCAAAATAATCGCAATATGATTTTTTCAGCCCTAATAGAAGGGAGCTTAACTATTTCTAATGATGTTTTCATGTTAGAATATCTTGGCTGATCATGTGTGGGGCCCTTAAGGGCTAGCAAGTTACACAAGAGCGGCAGGATGTTCATGTGATATTTTTGGACCTCACTAATGCATGTATCTTTGTACCTTATAATGTATTACCAGAGGCTTTTGATTCCTGTAGGGTTCAAGTGGCACAGTCAGAACATACTTAAATGATTTTCTTAAGTGTTTTACAACAACACAGTTTACCACTGTTTGGCAGCATAGTGCAGAGGTAGGAATTATGGCAGGCTGCACTATTTCACACTCTGTTTAGCTTATATATTTTACAGCAACAGCTGAGCAGAGCAGCTACATACATGTGACGTAACCACAAAATTGATTGGAACAATGATAGAAAAGCATTCATAGCAAAATCACACATGCAGGGACATTTAAACATTATAAACTTCATGAAGGGAGGATTTGTTGCAGTGCTGTATGTGTACCAAATAAACTGGCAACTGTGTGTATATTTTACATATATACAGTATAGTAAAAAAAAAAAAAGACAAAATCAGATCAAATGTTAACAAAGGTGATTTGATTCAAATCTGAATAAATGACAAACAGGCAGAATTGTCCTAAGAGTGTAGCCTAGTACGGTAGAAGTGATCCATGTATATTTAGCCTAGCAAAGGTGAGGCTGGAGACGATACTCAACTGACAGACAGACTCTAAGGATCCAGCAGGCAGGTGTGCAGCACCCACTACCAGGACATAAATAGAACCCAAGACAGGCAGTCTGATGGGGCAGTGTGAAGTGCAGGTGCAAGAAGGGCACCCTTAAGAAGTAAGGCATCTTTATCAGGGAAGAAAAAAAATACCTGTAAACAGGAGAAGGCAGCCAGATTTGCTACAATAGCATCTCAGACATAGCTGGGTCAGCAGGCTCAAAGAGAGTAGAGAGGGGGATCCTCAACTGGAGACAATACTCGGTGGTGTAGCCAGGTCTTAAACAAAAATTTCCGTCAACATGCAAGCAAGGATCCTAAATGTAAATTGGGTTAATTTAAGGGATAATCTGAGGCCATATGTTTTGAAAGATGAGAGCAGAAAAAAAAATGTACATCTTTCCCTGTTTCCCTGTGACCCCGTTCGTTTCTCTGATTTATGAAAAGAATATACAACGTATATCATTTTCTCCTCTCCTGGCAGGGAAATTATATTTCAGTTTTTAGCCTTGTTAGACAAACACCCATAATTAACTAATTTATAGCAATATACATTTTCAAGATCATTATAATTTTGTTTAAAAGTCAGACAATGGCTGGACAGAGACAGACTCTGAACAAGATGCGCAATTTCATTGACTGTGAAATCAAGTGGCATTTCAAACACAAAGAAGACAGAAGAGTGGCAGAGGGTCATTGAAACAGTTAATCATGTGCGTTTTCAGCAGCACACACTGACTGTCTGACTTTAAAAAAATGAAAAGGGCCAATAGCTTTATGTCCTGAAAGGTTTACGATGTCATATCTTTCTCTTTGGTATTGTACTTATTTGCATGTTTACATTACAATCGGATGAACTCTGAACTTGACTGGTGTATTAGTGCTCACCTGGATTATAGCACTCACAACCCCAAAGTGTCAAATGTGAGTAATTTACATTTTAAATTGTCTTTCATTTGTCTCTTGCATCTGTAAATGAAAACATTGCACTCAGCGTCAGTAGCCCTCCAATATAACCCTGACAACCTGCTTTAAACAGGTTATGTTCTCATTGATTGTTCACACACAAGACAAAGCTCAGGAGTAAATCTCCCAGACACAATATAGCAGCAGGCAACTGTACATGTAAATAAGCAAAGTGATCCCAAAATAGCCTTGTACAAATACACTTTGTAGTTAGAATTCTTCACCTTGGAGCTCAAACAGGACCTTTGCTCGTACATCATCACAGAGAAAGTCTGCATTTGCTTAAAGAAGTGAGGTCAGTGACCTGTGAGATGTGGTGAGGAATATGCTGACCACCAAATGAATTGCCAGCTCTGTAAGACTGCAAGCTCAGGGCCCTAATTTCTGTTTGTGGCACTTTAATGACTAATTGTCTCACTTAAAAGGCTAGCATGATGGGCTATATTTCAACAGCAATATAGTGCATTGCAACATAGCTTTCAATGCTTAAAGAAATGATAAATTATAACTAATGATGTATTCTGTGATTAGGCAGTAAAGTAAAATTTAAATTGGAATAATATATTTTAATTATAGAAAGAGAAATGTATATATAGTGCATATATGCATAAAATATAAGCCACATTACTGTTCAAAGATAGTAACACATAAAACTGCATGCATGATAGGATGGGGTCAGTGAATGGTTGCAAAAAACAAAGCAGTTGTGTTGTGGGACTATGAGACTGCAATTAATTTGGAACAAAATCTAAAAACTTCAAGGTTTTCACTTAATTGCACATGCATTATTCTAGTTTAAAAAGAGAGAAAGAAAGAAAAAGAAAACCATAGTTCTATAATTATGTCTGGAGAGATGTAAAAGACAGTCTTACTTAATGAGAAACTCATAAAGAGAGAAGTTTTTTTCCCTCTGGGCAGATCAAAGTCATAAAGATTTGATTGTTTTTAAGGCTCTCCTCACTGTAGCCTTCTGGTGCCATTATTTTTCTACAACACACAGAGTTTTTGGTATACAACGCACTTTTACACACAAAGTGCTAAAACCTTTAAATAGGTATATAGAGATCACAGGAGAAGTAGATGGTGGTCTAAACCCCTGCTGTGATTTTTTGTTAACTCCAGGCCAAACCTAAAATCTAAAGCTGCACTTTAACAGAACTGAACACACAAGGGGACGGTGTGCTCCCCTATAAGGCGCTAAAAGATCAAACTGAGTTCTTATTACAACTTCATGATTACCAATTCAGGAGGCCTGAAGTTATACTTTAGCTGCTGTTGATTCAGCATTACTGTGTGGAACAGCTTATCAAAGTCTTCCTATGGGCAGCAAAACCTGACAAGCAAATTCAGGGGTTTGTTCCCACTGCAGATGAATTGCTGATAGATAAACGTTAGGGGTGTGCTGGTACACAAATTTCACGGTTTGATAGGTACTTTGGTTTTAGGGGCACATTTCGGCAAATCAGGGAAAGCAAAACAAATGCAGATGATAACATTTTTGTCATTTATTAAAATTTAAACAAAGTTGTACTTTATACAAGGCAAGAACCACAATAACTGAAATGTTAGAAATCAAAGCCATATTAGATATATTTAACACCTCACAAATTACGTCCAAAGTCATAATTTAGTGAAAATGGGGAAAATGTGCTTGGCTAAGCTGACTACCATGGTTTAGCTAACCTAAACCCAGCAGTGCAAATACACATAAAGTAACACTGCTAACAGACATATAGTGTACTTGACAACCATGCCAGCAGAATGTCTGAATCCCTAAATGACAATCAAACCAGTATCTAATGCATGTAGAAATATCATACTGTACGTCTTCTCTCCGTATCGCTCTTTACTTTAATCCACTGGTGTCTCATCATGAAACCATGATTAATTTGTATTACTACACTGGCGGTCTGAAGAGTGAAATGTCCAAGATGACATGGAGATTTCCCAGGCATCTGTTTCTCTTTCCTCTCTGTCAGCCATGAAGGTTCTTGTGCCAAGGTCTTCAACTCCTCCTATCTCCCAGGCTTTGGGCCTGAGAACTCAAAACAGTATCACCAAAGCTCACCCACATGGCCTGGGTCACGCACACAGTGGCATGCCTTAGTGACAGATGGAGCTTGCGGAGAGAGAGACATGCCCTGATTGGATGCAGTACACAGGCTTGATGCAAGCTATCCTTATGCTGAAAACCACAGTCCCCTGATGTAAATGAAAAGCAGCAAATGTCTTCTCCTGGTTTTTTCTTTGCTTATGAGTGATGGTTCAGGGGTTACAGGTGGAAGTGAGACCTATCACTCTGACTAACATCTACTTAAATCCCCAAGGGAAGTGACAACTGACGTCATCGCTGTGTAACACTGGATGGCTGGTTGTTGCTTGATTACCACTTATTTTCAGGGGTGGAAGTAACGAATTACGTTATCTCTCATTAGTATAACAAAGTTATTTTTTCTGTACTTGTACTTTTACTATTTTTAAAAATAAAAAAGTACTTTTTATCACAAGTGTTGTACTTTTACTACATTTCAAGTCACATCTGTTACACGGTAAAAACAAAAGTCACATGAAAAAATCACGATTAATTGTGAGAATGGAGCAGAGAGTCCATGTCCAGAGAGATGACACACTGGAAAACATATCCTACATGTTGAATGTGTACTGGCCGAGTGTTAGGGGGTGTGGGGGGAGCGGTCGCACCCGTGCCGGGGCTTGCGATTAGTGAACAGTACAACAATGCACAACAGTGCAATAAAATTAAGAATGACGTCATTATGGGGTATGGTTAAGCTTAGCATTATTGTACCTCAGCATATTTGAAAATAGGTTACATCCAGCTTAATTAATCACTGATTTAATGCACCACCCAGTGAGCACGCTAAATGACCCAAATCAAACATATGCATGCTGAGTCTGGCTAACATACTAAATGCTAAAATGCTCACGGTGGCCATTGTTGTGGAAACTGTTGTGTTAAAATGTTCATGCGCTTGTAAGCGGAAAATGCATTGAAATATAATCTAAAAGTGATTGCTGTGAAACACCAGTATTACCATGTAAGTGTAAAAAGACTGGCGAAGTATTAGGCTTTCCCTGTGTGTTTGTATAGCATAATACTCTATGACAACCGCATGACAGGATGTAAAAGCTGGGTGGGAGAGCAAGCATAAGTATCATCCACATGGACATGTGCTAGACAAAGACAGTTACTGTGTTTAATACCTCACAAGGTATAGAACATACAAAGCAGAGCTTGTTGCTCCATTATATAAGCGAAATGGGTGGGGCAGCGGCAGGAGGTGGTGCTCTAATGTTAGGATTTGCCACTTTACTTTCTAATATATGATAGTAAACTGAATGTCTTTGGGTTTTGGACAAGCAAGCCAGATTCAAACAAGGGATTTTAGTTTGTCAACTTGCACCCTAGGAAATTGTAATGGGCATCTTTCACTATTATTTGACATTTTACAGACTGAGTGATTAATTGATTAATCGAGAAAATATTCAGCTGATTAATCAATGATGAAAAGAATTGTTTGTTGCAGCCCTAAGTAAACAAACTGTATTTTCAGTTATATGCGCTCCACATCCATTTTATATATAGATTTTTTGTCACTAAAGGTCATAAACCCACCAAATATAAAACTGTTGTTATATTTGGATAATAAAAACAAAGTATTGTTGTAACTTAGAATATTTGAAAATATAAAACAAGTAGGG
Source organism: Macquaria ambigua (assembly GCA_008360985.2). Classification (NCBI taxonomy): domain Eukaryota; kingdom Metazoa; phylum Chordata; class Actinopteri; order Centrarchiformes; family Percichthyidae; genus Macquaria; species Macquaria ambigua. The sequence goes on from VMKM01000376.1 coordinate 63,227, forward strand.
AGAAAGCTTTTGATTAACTGTCACATTATGCATTTTATTAAGCATGCCTAGTTTTAATACAGCTGCAAAAGTTTATTTTCCCTTCAACCTGATCCTCCCATCTGGTGGGCTAGATGAAAAGACAATGCTGACTTAATTTGCATGAAAGCCTCAATGAGTCATCTGCACAATTGGAAACAGCTGCACCTGCTGTTTTTAGCAGAGTAATAATTTGCACCTTTTACTACAACCAGGACTGTATGTATTGTCTGCATTGCTTTGTTTTAGCATCGTGATTATTATTTTTTTTTTTTTTGTTCTTTCAACAGCTTTGATGAATTGACCAGATAAATTGCTCCCTGCATAATGACTGGCATAATTCATTCTGTAACATCTACTGCATTCTGCAATTCAATGTGGAGAGGATTCACTTTAAAGTAACAATGAAATAGCATTTTGAGAGCATCCCCCCTCCATAATTTTGAGTTAAGTATGTATGTTAAGTATGTAAGTATGTTGCAGTGGGACATGACAAGGGAAAAATATAGGTATCTGAATGTAAAGTAGGAAAACAGCAAAATGCAGTGTAGGTGTATGAAAAAAAAAGAAAAAGAAAAAAAAAATCATTAACCTTTATCAACAGTTCCTGATATGTTGGCCTTTACTATTCAATTGTCAGTTGAAGGGGGCAGATGTAAAACTACTTGATTTTGGGGCTGAAGTCTAGTTCTAGAAAGTTCTACTTTCAATGACAGTAAAATAAATCAGAACATCAAACGAATTTAGAAATTTCCGTGAACTTGTAAAAATTCAAATACCTTTACAAGCCTGTGATCTTCATTTGAATCTGTGAGATATTTTATCTTTTCTGCCAAATCATTTAAATTACATTGTGTGTGTCCCAAGACTTGCCACACACGTGTCCCCCCCCCAGCATCTTGCTTTCCTGCTGCTCTTTGATCTTGTAAGTAACTCACATTCTGTCACTGATGCTTTTATTCAGGGAATACAATTGAAATCTCGCATTTTCAAGAATGTTAGAACCTTATTTGCAAACTACTGAGGCGCTGCTGTAATAAGAGCTGTATGCAGACTGAAATGGATCATTTTGGTATACAAAAAAGGTTCATGTCACACATTATTTGAGCATCATTATTGTGCCAGTATTGCTAAGATTTTGCAAAACATGTACAGCTTTTTATTATGTTTCAAGAATGCAAATGAAGCACTTAGCAGTGAAAAGGGTAATTTAATATGACCTGCCACACAGTAAGTAAAAGGCTCCTTAGTGTATGTCAAAGCTATTGCAAAGTTTCATGATGATCAGTTTACCATCTGTTCTTTAATGCTATGATAAAAAGAAACCTAAACTTATTGGTGAATTACGTGACTCCTTACTTGTCCCTTCCCTAAAGGAAAACAAGTATGTATACAGTGAACATGAAAGTGTCACAATGCTAGAATAAACTTGCCTGAAATGGTGAGTTCCCACAGAAAAGTACTGAATTAATATATGTATCTTGTTTTAGGTTTCTCATTGCCATGGAACCTGCAGTCGCTCACCTATTATTGAGTGTGCAATGTGTGTTTTTAATCACAGTATAATAAAATAGTTTTCACTGGCAATTTTATTATTTTTTTATGTACAACAGAATGAGCCAACTAGGTGCTTTTTCCTGTGTTGACATTGTGTAGCAACATAGTAGAGTGGATCTGTTACCTGACAATTTAATCATGAATGTTGTGGTTACCTGATAGTTCCAGTAATAGTAACTTTAACGACTGCACCAGCTGACTCTTCACAGCTAGATCAATGCCACAGGACTGTGAGCATCTGGTGTTGTCAGTGTATTGATTCACATGTATACTAATACTGTGAAGTGATGTAGTTCTGTTTTGTTTAGGTGTTTGTGCTATACTTCAGAGAAAACACACCGCAGGAAACACATAGAATAAACCAATTTTATGGTAATAGTCTTAAAGCTACTTTACTTAGTAACAAAAATAGACAATATATGCATTAAAAACATTCTGCAGATAGGTGGTTTAAAAAAGAAAATACATAGAAGAAAATAAAGGGATTTAAACTATATTCAAGTGCTTCCTCTTCATCTCAGGAGAGCTGTTTACTTCCTTTTAGTGCTTCTGAGATTATGGCACCGAGTGACCCGAGTGAGACATAAAAGAAATAAAAGGTTATGGATGAGCTATCCAGTGTAGTAATCTGAGGTCTGCGGGGGCATTGTGTCTTGATGTATTATGTGTTTCTCTTAGTTAAAACACTATGTTTCAGTCCAGAGGGAGTTCAGGTGGCCTGTGGTGACCAACTTTAATCTTTGTGTGTCCATTCTGAATGACTGAATGGAAATAAAAAGATCTGGACACTGAAGTTCTTGGACCGGATGCAACAGCTGCTGAATGCTGAGACTCCAGCTGAACATTGCAGGGGGAAAAAAGCAAGTCGATGATGGATGATGTTTATGCGGGTAAAACATCCTTACCTCACACCGTCTTCACTGAATGGGTTTCTTCTCAGCAAAATACAGTATCTCTGTCTATGAAAGCGCTGTCTTTTTATCTCTAACTGGGAGTCTGGCTTGCTGGTCAGAAAGAAAGCATTTAGAGTTCGCCTGTCTACTCTTGACCAAACCATCAGAATGATAAAGTGGCATGACAGCCATTGAATAGGCTAGGATACACACCATCTTGCCGTAGTGCAATCTTCATTGCCGGAGGTTGTTGAATGAGCAATAAAAAAGGAATCACTGTGGAAAGGAAGGTGGATGGTCACCATCTGAGATGTGCTCAACCTTGTGCTGGGAGTCTTCACACATGCAATCAAGACAAGATCGTGAACACAGGACAATGGGATGGCTCATCTCTCTTTCCTAGACATCGTCTCTAGTGAAATGGCAGGAGCAACTGAAAGGGGAAGTTTTTGCTTTGTGAATTAGACAGTTATTTCCCCTATAGCTTCACAGAAAAGAAAAGAAAAAAAAAAACAGTGTACCTGCAGTACACAGTAGACGGATTGTAAAGGTAGGTGGGGGAAGGGGGCTGACTTGGAAGACTTCGCTGCGACATCATGCAGCTCGGTAGAATGGATGGCCTTGAAAGAGCCGAGTTAACAGAAAACAGCCAGGGAGATGCATCATAGGGCTCTAGCTGGAGGACGTGTCTGTGCAGTGCCATATCAGGGGGCCCGAACCTTGATTGGCTCTGCCTGTTTTGTCATTTGTTAACTTCACTGCTCACCCCCCCCCAAAAAAACACAGTCAGCCTCAGAGCAGCATGCATAATCTTGACAAGAACCTATCAGAGGCATCTGTTAACATGGAGCGTGCTGCTTTGTAATTTAATGTGACTGTTGTTGTTAGCGCAGTGAGCTGAGCAGCCTCCTCGCAGCAGATACAGGGGGGGCTCTTCAGCTCCTGCACTCTGCAGTTCATTTTAAATAGTTTCACTTTCTGCATCAGGACAGTTGTTGGACTTCTAATTTACTGGTACAGTTTTGCTTTCCAAGTTGTAGTGACCATAGAGACAATCAACATGAAGGACTTTTGAAACTACTTTAATAAACAGGACTTGAAATGTTCAGAACAAAGAAAAATAGACTTAGAGCAAAAGACAAACATAAGTGGTTTAAATATTAGGACAGGCATAGATGGGTGGCAGGAAGAGTAAATACATGACATGGTGTCCTGATATCCAAAAATAATCATAGCGTCACTATACTGCAAAAAATGGGGAAAATGCACAGTACTCGTTCTGTGAAAAAAATGCGTTCTAAAGTTCAAAGCCGATATGAGGCTTCAACAGTCTAAGTTAGGCAAAACCAGAGGGTCTCATCCAAAGTTAGTCTTTTTAGAATGAAATTCTGTTTTTCTGGTAAAATCCCTCTGACGCAGCTCAGCAAGGAAGCACTGTCAGTGAAAATACAAAGAGGGAATTACGATTAGCATTACATACATTTCGCATATTACACACTTAAGCGACTGTAACTTTGGAAGATACCCAATTAATTTTGCTAATTAAATAATTCAATTAATTAATTTCTCTCTGGTATTTTGTAAAGTCAGACTGCCTTTAATATACCTTGCACACTGTGTATGACGTACCAATTGTTTTCTTTGGAAGCCGGCACACTGGTATTGCCCGACATGCATCACTGCGCCAACTCGTCTGGATACACTGGTGTTTCCCCAGCGTTGTTCGGAATCAGCTGTCCATTATTTTTATTACATTCACTCCCCACACTAGCACATCCCAGCAACTATACCTTGACTGCTTCTCCTCTCTGTATGCAGTATGTATGCAGTGTGTGCTACGGTCGACAATTGATGCGCTCAAGTGATGTAACACTATATGACACAACCAACACTAGCAATCCAATCAAAAACATTTCCTGTGGCTCTGATATAATAAGTGAGAAAAGAATAGGTTTGTCAGCAGATAATCAACAATTTCCAAGAATTGTAACAAACTGTAGTGATCTGGTTGGACCGGTGACAGAACCCAGGAGTTGTAGGTTCTGAAGCAGTGGTGCTGAAAATAAGCATAGACACACAGCAAACCCTGTCTGTATAAAGAAATGTCAAAAGCACACTATAATTCACTCAAGTTAAAATATCAGCATACTTAATAAGCTTTTATTTACCTACCTATTTATTTTTCAGAACCACAGACACAGAAATGACAGATGTGAATCACTGAAGCCTTCTGTTCGCCAAATTCCTCTCAAGCACTGAAATACAGGAGGCTCAAAGAGGAGTGCTGCAAGAGAGAGATGAAATTAGAGCGACTGTACTCGTGTGGACAGCGAAAAGGGGAAATGAAGGAGAACAGGACACTCACTTGGGAGTAGTATATTGAGCCGGACCTCAAGGTGCACTGCAGATCAACCCCTCTTTGACCCGAGGGGCTAATCACAATTTTAAAGCATCCCTGTGCCCCATCTCGCAATGACCCTGAGGGCAGACTCAGAGGCAACCTCAGAGGCAACCTCTCAGGAAGGTGTCCCCACTGGACTCATTAGAAATGGATGCGGTGTTTCTGTCAGACATGCTGGACGTGAGGGTTTTGATCAGCTCTGCCAAAGGAGAGAATTGAGCACTGGGCTTGCACCTTGATGTACTCACAATGGTGTCTCCAGATGCTACAGTCAGGAAGAGTATCCCAGAGTTCAGAGCAAAGCTCTGTCCTCGTTGACTGCGCAATCTAGTGATGATTATCCTCTCTTTTTAGTGTTTAAGAAAAAGCATCTTCCCTCTCCCCTCGAAGGTTAATACTGTGGGTCATTTCATTCTCTGAAGAGGAAATTAAACACAGAGAGTAAGCCTTGAAATATCTGGGTGCATGGCTCCATTACTTATATCCCATAATACATCTTTGTATTTCATTATATCCTGTGCCTGCTTTCGTCCCAGTAAGCAGTCCAGGAGTCAAATACAAAGATAGCAGTTACTAAGCAAATGGGTCCCTATGCAATAGCTTTTCATTTTATTTTCCACCCTTTTTATTTTTCTCAGTCAACCAATTGCTGCACTCTGTGTGAGTGCATAAGAGCATCCTCTTTTTTCTTCCCTAAGGGATAAAAGTCACCTTCTCCAAATCTCATTGAACAAAAAGTCACACAGAAAATAAAAGCTAAACTCTATATTCCGCCTGCACACAGAGTTCAAGCTTAGAGAGAACAGGGTTGGCACTTTTTAGTTCTCTCTTTGTCAGCAGGAATAGAGAGAGAGACGGTGAGCGTGAGGAAGAGGGAGGCAGAGAGAGAAAGAAACAAGAGCGAGTGTGAACCTTGGAAAAAAAAAACAGCATTATTTTTCTAATTTACAAAGAAGAACATGTATTCAGTGAGAAGCACTTTACTCACAACTTCATAGACTCCGTCTCCTTCAGTAGTTCACTCCACCTCACTGTACATAATTCACTCTCTCACACTCTCTGGCTCTCCCTCTTGTGCATTGTGTCTCATCCAAGATGAATGAGCAGAACAAGTGAATCAGGTCATTCTAAATCATTGATGAGACATGAGGGGCATGCAAAATTTGAATCTGACAGGGGAGCTGTAATAAGCTCCAAACAGATATCGCTGATGTGTTTCGATTGACAGGTATTTATTTCCCAAGGGCTTTGCTAAAAATGATCCTGCCCTTTTGGCAGAGCAGGGCCCACAGCTGCTCTTGAAAAATCCTTGTAGCGGGAACTAGGGGTTGATATTTTAAGGTATTAATGACTATTATGGTTTAATGTAATGTATTATCACCTGAGCTGATCCTGAAATACTGTGGAAAGACATTTTAGGTCCAGCATCTGGTTTATAATTTATTGACTCATTTTCTTAATTATATTCCCTTAATTAAAAATAAGAACAATCACATCACAGCCAGGTAAATGCATCAGAAAGGCCAACCGGCTCCATTTCAAGCAAACCGAGAACATGTGGCATTGATATTTCACTGTGTTTCAAAAGATGTTGGGAGCAATCATCGGCCTGACCACTGTTACCATGGAAACTCGTGTCTCTGGTGTTGATTGACAACTGACACAATTTGAAGGCTGACTCACCTCTAAAATAGAGGTACAGCTACTCATTCAGTCAAGCAGCCAGGAGAATACCGCGTGGCAGATGTCAATAAGCATGTACATAATCTTTTTTTCTTTTTTATCTTATTCTTATGCATGGCTGATGTATGAAATTGTTCAGAGGGATGGCCTCTGCCAAGAGTTTTCTCTTTAAGCAGTTGGAATATCTGTCTATACCTCCCAATAATGAAAAGTCTTTTACGGCTTTCATAAGAAACATAAAGCCCTGGCTCATCTCTAATGACTAAATAGATTTGGATTTTTTCACTATTTTACTACAGTGCATTTGTATTTTATGTATTAAGTGTTTCAGCTGCTCCTCCTAGGGACTACACATGGAACTTACGAGTAATCTTTAAATTGTGCATGGACCCTGTGAGAACTAAAAGTGAGTATATGGTGCAAAAGTTTGAGGGGGAACTAAACTACTGTAGGTGTAAAAGATGAATACAGGGTTGAAAAGTGGAGGGTAGAAAAAGAGTAAAGGTCCTTCCGTTTCTGTGTGTCTATGAATGTGTGATTGTAGATTAGTCTTCAGAAATGTGTCATGCCACTGCATGAGGCAAATTTTCCTCCTCCCATTAGAGCACTTGCACATTCAGTCAGATAAAATGTGAATACTCTCTATAGTCATTTAAAAATGCCTTGACAAGTATACACCTGTCCTTGACTGTATCCTCCAGTGGCTGAGAGAATCCATTTCTCTCCTATGTGATGTGTTTGGTTTGTTTTCACTTCTCATTCACTCCTCCTACTTTCGCATGACCATAAAAGGATTCATTACTGACCAATTCTCCTGTCTGCTCATTTATCCAGAAAATCTGCCCATCATCTTGTGCTCGCCATTGACTCAGTTACAGTTCTAAATTTTCCCCATAATTAGCTGACACTAAGTACAATATTGTCCACCTAACGAGCTCGTAAAATCAATATCCCCACATTCTGGAGGCAGGACGTAATTTGATGGAAAAGAACATGTAATTTGAGGGGCAGGAGAGGAGGGATGAGTGTGGTGATAAACTGGGTAGCAACAAAGAAATTAAGCTTGGAAAAAATGTAATAGAAAGCAAGTCCAAGTACAATAAATGGGTACATTTTGATGAAATTAAATACGTTGTACTCAAAACACAATAAAGTATTTAACCATAATTGTATAAAACAGCAGCCTTTTTAAACCTAAATTCAAATGCATGCATGTGGGATATACTAGGTTTTTTGTCATTCCTTGTTTTCTCGCTTGTTATTTACTGCCCGATATTCACTGTTTATTAAATTCATGTATGAAGTGTCTATAATGCTGTCAAGACTCTACGGTCTACATTTACATTGTAACATTATGGCAAACATGGCGCAGTGAGTTTGTGTACAAAGGCAATGGCACTATCAGCATTAATATCCGATTTGAAATCAACTACTAGCATGTGCCTACAAAACTTCATACAATGTCAGAAACTGTTTTTAAAGAAGAAGTTTCCATGATCTGTGCAATAAATCATAAATAAATTAAGTTGTAAACGTATTTTGGAAGATGAAGGAACTGCATGTTAATTTCACATTTTCTGTAAAGATGATGGATGGAACTAACATTTCTCCAGATAGTTGTTAAAAACTGTTAAAATGACCTTAAATTCATTTCTGAAATGTGACTGTATGTTTGCACTGTAACTTTCCTCAGTATTCGGTTGTGTTTCCATTCCACCTTTAATACATCAGCTCTTCACTGTCAAGTGTCATTGACATTTGGATGCAATTCTCAGTCAATACTGAATTGAAACAGTTGTTTTCCACAAACACTGAAGAGAGCTGTGGAATAAAGCTTCAAGCAGAAATGCAAACCTGGAGTTTGTAAGAGGATAAAGAGGGTAGAGGATTTACTGTGCATTCCACCTCTCTCCTCTCATCTCTTTGTCTCTTTTTCTCTCCCTCGCAGCCTGCATGGGCTTATTGACCCTTGAAAGACATAGGAGTTAACAGCCAGGAACAATTATAGACAAAAAAAAAAAGTGAAACATATAGAGATAAAAAAACTTCATGCTTTATGTTTCTTCTTAATTTACCCAATACCTCCACAGTTTAGATCTGTCCTCTGTTCTGTATTATTCCCTTACCACCACCCTGATTCACTGAACCCTGGCTAGTATTGATGGGTTAACCCCACCCCCCACCCTCTTATTCTCAGTCTTATCTGGTCACCCAGGTGTATATGATAGGGCCCACTGTGCAGTGGTCCGTTTGTAATGGTAGTCTGTGTTGTGTGCTCAGTCACCCTGCTGTTTCACAGATGCAGTGCTTTATCTGAGGCAGACTGTTGTTATTATTATACTATTATGGGAGGTGGTAAGAGACACTGGTCCCCTGGGTAAATGTATACTGTGGATAAAGTCCATGATTAACACACACTCCCTCTGCACATGTCCATTTAGGTGCATGCCAACCGAACTTACCCACGCTTTGAAGAGAGACATGCTTGTACGCCTAATGTGTTATTTAACATCACAACAGCAGAGGAATTTCGATGTGCAATCATGTGAATGATCGGAAATGATTTATTCCTCATACTACATAGGAAAAACATTACTTGCAATCTGATGCGCACACAGCTATGTCCAACAACACACAGGTCTGTTAACATGTTTTCACTTACCATGCTCTGTCAATAAGTGTCTCATATATCTGACAGGACAATAATGCTTGTTGGATTCATAGGTACGTACTCCAGCATCAAGAGTGACTGCTGCTTCAAAGTATTACTATAAGCTGTAACACTTAACTTGAAGTCCCCCTATTAAGTATTTATAAGCATTATTAAAACATTTAATAAATGGTTTATAACACACTATAATGTAGTTGTAAGTTTATTAATGTATTTGTCAACTCCTCCTGTGGGCACCAACAAATGGAGGCTGGTGTATAAACAGATGAGAATATAGTAATGCACAGTTGTAATGATTTTAATGTGTCTTCATAGGAGAAGTTATAATTGCTGACAAATACTGTACATGAATAAACACTTACAAATGTACTTGTAGCTGCCTACAACTACATTATAGTGTGTTACCAGCTTTACTTAAAATGTACCTGTTTTACGAAGGTGTATTTAAAGCACAAAGGTTACTGCTATTTACATTCCAGCTCTTTTGTTGGTGACACGATGACAGACTTGTCTAGTTAAGTGAGAGGGAGTATGGTCTTTAAGCTCCCGTTAGCTTGCAAGCACAAAGGGAATGTGATACCTGCCTCCTGAGGGGGGTGGGAAAAAAAAGATAGCGTTTTCTTTTTGCAGAGGTTGGAGTACATGCTGACACTCGCTTACAATCACAAACACACATACTGTACAGCGCACATGCTCGCTGTAGTCAGTGAGCACATACAGTACCAAGATACACAGCTATGCCCAGATAAATCCATCATGTTGAGCTATTATGCTGCTAGCGGTGTTGGGGAGAATTGCATGCCCCATCCCTCATCTGTGCTTTATTTCCTGCTAAAAATAAGCAGACAAATAAATAAGTCTGAGCTGTACAATGACTTAAGCAGTTGGAGAGGCTCAGCGAGTTCGGACCGACAGTTCAGGACATTCGGTGGAGATTTGAAGTCTCATCGGCTCTGCGGGTCAATTTGATTTTGAATGCGGTTTGTTTATCATTCCATTACACCATATTTGAAGAACACCGCATGACCCTGCGAGGATAAATCGAAGGAAGTAAGGTGATATGACAAACGCTATTCAATTCAAAGGACTTATGTTAGAGACCTGATAAAAATTCATGCTTAGATGTGCCCTCAAGTGTTGTGATTGGCTAATGCCGTGTGGGAGTGCGTCTCCACGTCAACAAGATCCTGGTTATGGTTGATAGGGAGAACAAGCCTGGCAGCTAATCTTCCTCATTCCATGCTCACCTCTTTAAATGGGAAGCACTAAAAGAAAAAGATGCCATATTAAGTTCATGCGCATTGTCAATCCACCCCTTGTCTCACTCCTTTCTCTCCCTCTGTGAAGAAATCGTTTCTGTTCATGCTTATGTGCCCACCTTTTTGCATATGTACTGCATAGCTGTATGTGTGTGTGAATGGGTGCATAAAATATGTATGGAAACATCTGAATCAGAAGAAATAGTTTCAGGTAAGTTTGCAGTAACATACACACTATGAATCACTGTATATAGGATTGACGCATTACGCAGTACCCAGTACACATACAGTACACATACCCAGTACACATAGTAGAAAACCACTGGGTCACCAATTAAACCCAAGATAATGAGTTGTTTGACCCATTGTTATTATTATCATTATCGTTATTATTATTCATTTATTATGTAATATTATTTATATTACTGTTAGGTTATTTACCCAAACTAAAATATAGTTCTGTTGATGCATTTTCATACAAAACAAGCTCAAGGTTGACCTTAAAACGGTCACAAATTTATTTGTTCCATTTCCAGTTTGTCGCTTAACTTCCGGTCGCTATTGCCGGCTATAGTAAACTCAAGTCAAAAGTCTTAGTCTAATCAGTTCACACAGCCTACTATGAATTTCTCAAAGCTAGGAACACACGTCCACATTTATTAGGAGGTCATATGACCTGACACCACCACATTCACCGCAGATATAGGATACCTACTGAAGTAACTAGCTTACAACTAGCTCAGCTACCTCACTGTGTGTTGCAGCAGTACATTAGCTTGATATTTCGACAGTGAAAATTTGCAAAAGCATTAATGCTTAAGTTATCAGTTGCCCCAAAGGATTACTAAACCAGCTGATTTTTACTCTGTTGGTCTGAAAGCTCATTTATCAATATATTAATTAAATACAACTGTTCTCCCAACTATGTAATGTGTCATATTTACCTATTATTATTATTATTATTATTTATCTAATTTGGAATAATATGGTTGTCACACAATAATAAGCCCATGCCATAGAAAAACTGGACTGTGTGTAAAAGTGTAACTAACCAAATGTAACTTTGTGTTTTGGATGAAGAAATGTTGTATTAGCACATGTTTAGCATTATCACACGTAACAGCCACACTCAGACTCCTTCTGTTATGATTTTATATTGTTATACACACAAATATTAGCACATTCTGATCAGTCACCATGATTATTATGACATAAACATTACCAGCTGATCCCGGTGCTGTGCAGGAGAACTAATTTAATTTGCGTCTCTATGTAAATAGCGGTCAATGTTTGTCACATAGAAGTAAGTCTCTCATTTTCTTCCAGCTCTGTCAGTCCACGCTGTACGTTATATTACAAACCTGGCCAGGTTTGCTGAAATACATTTGCTGAAATGTAAGCGCAAGGTGATCAAAGCAGCAGATGTCAGTCTACACAACACAACACGTTCCAGTGTAGACAGGAATTTATAGACAAAATTGTGGAGTCGCAGCACTTCCTTGCTGCTGAAATGCACAAGATCAATGAAATGATGTGCATATGAAATGCAAAACTTCAGAGGATAACCATATTATTAAACAAATAGTGACATGTAAGTTTAAACTTGATTGTTCTTCTGGAACTCTTTTGACTGCCATATGTGACAAAACCCCTCCATCTGGAAACTAAATAGCAAACAGCAAAATATTTGCAAATACTGTATGATTTAAGTGTGAATGTGTCTGTAAGACAGAATGAGAAAGTCTACAAAGGGATGAAAGGGTGGTGGTGGTGGTGGTGTGCATGTGTGGTGGGCTGTGGGGCATTTGGTTTTATAACCCATGCAAGGTTGAGGAAGCATCTATCAAGGAACTCTCCCACCTCCATCGCCTCATTTCCTGACCCCTCACCCACCTTTGAAAGGAGAGCTTTGCTTGCATAAAAGCAGCAGCTCCAAGCAGCAACTCTGTTTATTCCTCCCTTTTCTCTCTCTCCCTCACTTCCTCACCCTGCTTCCCCTGATACCGAGCCCCATGAAATCTACACAGCTTTCAAATTAAATGTGAATGAAGGGTATGTTTCCTTAGGAATGCATGGCATGATGGTTGAAATCCCATAGTAAATATGACTTTGGAACCAACAGTATTTCTCAGGCTGTAAGCTGGGAAATATTCTGCACTCTTGCACTTCATACAACCTCTTCAGAGAATCTGATCCGTTCCTGAGGCTTATAGAAGGTGTCAGTAGCGCTCTCCGTCTTAACAGTCATAATATAAATGGAAGATGTTGGGAAATGGTGCAATTTGCACTAATATTATTAGTGCAGCTACATCTTTGGATTGCACATTTTACATGAATATTAAAGCACAGGCATATTTTGTGCAGCAGAACTACACAATTATAATTACTGCAGCACTAGAGTATACCTTGAATATTTACTTTTACTACTACGATTATTGTGATATTATTATGATCCCCTGATTTGTAACTGCATGTTACTGAATATGTAGTGAGTCTTAGACCATCTAGTTGAAACTCTCACAGCCTAACTCACTGGGGGTCAGCAGTGCACCGGGGGATTAGACACAAGCTCGGGTTTGAGGATCATTAGCCAATTAACTTATCATTCCCATGCCCGAGAAACATGACAAGAACAGGCCACATTGATTTTCTTTGGTTTGATGTTCTCTATCTCTTCCTCCATCCTTCTTTTTCTGTCCCTCTTACTGTCCTCGCCACTCCTTTCTTGGCGAATCTATCACTATGTGCTGTACGTTTTTCTCTCATTGACAGGGTTCCCTGATAGCACCAGCTGACAGGGCTGTAAAGGGTTTTCAGGCAAGTGTCCTATACAGTAGGTCATCAGTGAGAAGGTGTTGCCTTATGTTGTCTCAGTCTCCAGCTCTGTAAAACCTTTCCAGATCACAGAGACATGGACAGCTTGACAGAAAACCAACAGTGGAAAAAACAAAAACAAAAGCCAAAGCCCATTTGAATCTGATCTGCACCAGTACAAGACTGGCAGTTGGTGCTAATTGCGCAGATTACGTCTGTGTTGTTGGAGGTATTCGGGAACAGGGCAGGCTGACCATGCCTGTTCAGTGGATGCTCCAGTATTTGTGTGGCTGAACGTGCATGCGAATATTCCTCATTAAATGAATGCACATGTTCCTGAACACATACATGCATTGGCATATGTAGACATAAATGCACAGACACAACAAAACACCTACATGCCCGTGCAGACATACCCCTACCAGGCTTTTGTCCTTGTGTGGTTTTTATAAGTGCTATCAGTGGAGCATACAGCCGTCACACAGGACACACCCAAAATCCTACTCTGTGGCTCTCTCTTCCCTCTCTCTGTGAAACTCATATGGCAGCAGATTGGTCATAAAAAACTCAATCAAACACTCGATCACACATGCTCTAGAATATTCTATACTACAGCACTTAATACTTTCCACATATGGTCTATTCTGGCTGGTGTGAGTATGACACATGTTCACACACCTGCACATACATAAACCACAAATTAATACGCATCAAATAATGTAACACTCTCAGCTACAAAAATGCAGCACACCGCCATTCATCTGACACTATTAAGAGAACACTCTCTTTGAATCTCGCAGTGACCGTGGGGTTTATTTCAGGTGTCTAGTCTCACCAAATGGTTTCTCCATCTTGCAAGCTTCAAGTCAAATTGCCTTGAATTAAAGTTTCTCCAGATAATATTAGAGAGCAGTGGACATGCTTTGGAGGCTAACATGAAACATGTAAGAGAAAACTATATTCTAAGAAAAATACCAAAAGTGCTGTTGTTGCCATGTTGTTACTTAGTAAAACATTTGTTCTGTACATATTGAATGCATTTTCTCCTTCCTGAAGTGCAGTAGTACTATTTTTAACTAGCAATGACAGTGTTGTCAGATCTATATTATGAGCTCATTGGCTCATACATGGCTAAGCATCCACACCATACACATGCTCTTCAACACGCTCCAAATCATTACCACCAGCAGCATTACCCCAGCCAACAGCATTAAAGACCCTGTTACCCCCACTCAGTGTGTAAGCACACCTAACCCCTTTACAGGAAAATAGCTGTTGCTGCCAATGCCCCTCTTATTGATTCATGGAGCTATTAGATATCAAGGTACATATGCAATACATGCAAAATAGATGAGCTCTTTGGATTATGTATAATTTCATATGGGGCATCTTTTAATGGCACACTGAGGATGTGTGTTTGTTGTATGAGAGCAGAGGTAGTGCAGCAGCTTGGAGATGCGTTGTGATTTCTTGGACCTCTCTAAAGACCACAGTGACCCCTGCTGGACGGGTCAAACTGTTGAGTTGCAGAGAACTTGGAGCTTTGAAAAAACAATAAAGAGACAGAGACAGAGAGGACCGCAGTGTAGGAGTAATTTGGATGTTTGTTCTCTGAAAGTGAATTATCTTTGTGAGGGTCAGCAGGGTCAAAAATACTTTATTGGACTTTGGTAAACTTAATGTGTTCTATTGATTGTGGGAATGTAATTAATACATTCACTGCTGACATTTGGTGTGTCTTTGTGTGTGTTTGACTGAGAGAGAGAGAGAAAGAGATCTTTATTTCAGTGTCTTTGGGAGAATGAGGGGGGGGCAGCATGTTGAACAAATATGATTCACATTAATCTGGTAAGCTCTCACAGCTGATGTTTATGTTTAATCATACCCTCTCATCATATACCGTTCAGAATGGACAAAAAAATGCACAAAAAGTAAAAAATCAAAGCTGTCAAATGGCAAAGCAGTGCAATATCAATTATCAATTTGTGACTCCATGTTAGTTCACATTAAACTCCACTGAGCTCCAAAGGAAACTGGAATAGAAACATAACACTATGTTCCCTTTTCAAATCTGTCTTCTTAGAAGAAAACGGAAAACATAATAATAAAACGATGGCGGGGAAAAAGAATCATATTTCTTAAACCTAGAAATGATTCATACAATGCAATTGTGGGAAAGTGAGCAGTACATCCTATCACTACATCACCCCCAACTCCCTAAACATTATTCAAATGACTGACAGGGCCTAAAAAATTGACAGCAAAGAGCAGCTTGATCAAATGTGATCTGACTTGTCGCTAAATGTGTAATTGTGGCATCTATCAGGGCGAGGAGGAAGAGGAAACTGTCAGTGGATGTCTCCCCCATGGGAGGGCTAATGGATTTACAGTGCTGCCTGACAGATTTTAGGGGCCTTACATCATGTTTTTCAAATATGTATTTTTCTCATTTATTTTGAAAGTGGAAGCTCAGGCTTGGCAGTCAAGCATGAAATGAGTCAAATCTGTTTGCCTTTTGGCTCTATTCAGATTTCTCTAAATGGTTCTAATGGTTATATTTACTTTTATATGTTTCACTGTCTTTTAATTTAGGATTTCTTTTTTTTGAATGAAGTCGCAGCAGGGAAATGAGCTTTGCTGTCTGAGATTTCTCTAATGTAAAGTAATCTAAACTATATTCTGACTTTATCATCCAACAGATAACATTACAGTGTACAGACAGTGCCGTTGGTGAGATAAACTCATTTCCAATAAGGGCCTCACTTCCTAACATCAGCTGTATGTCAGATTTGTAGACTGAACATAGTGAACTGCACATGTATATACATTAGCTGAACATCATGCACTGTTAAATAAACACCAAGAGGAGTTGTCAGGTGAGCAGGTTCACCAGCTGGAATCAAATTAACATTCAGATCACTCAGCTCATTACTGTAATTTTCATGTGGCTTCAGATGAGGATCAATTATAGGGGCAGGACAACTGCCCATTACAAAGCTAGCATGCTTATCTTCTCACTTTGAGCCACAGGCCTTCAAATGAGCACAATGTGAATGAGCACACAAGAGAAGCCCCAAATACTCATTATCTCACATTCACAAGCAATGTGCTATTGGATATTGACTACATTATTCTCCCTGCAGGGTCTCCAAAAGGTTATTTGGCTAGTAGTCTCTAACATTCCTTTTAGAGAGAATGAAAAAAAATGCCTCCCAAACGATCCCAGAACTGCCTCACTAATTGGGTTGTGTGTTTGTGCAATGTCAGATAATATCTCTGAATTATGACTTTTTGATGGAACATCCAACAACATAACAAACATGAAATGAAAGGAGAATAGCCTGGATGACAAGAGCAAAAATCAAAATGCATTCTCAATGAGCAAGCCTTTATGCCTGATGTTGTTGTTGACCCCACAGAGCGCAGCTTCCTTTACGCCTCCTGCTGAGAAACTGAACAAGCTAAAGTGCAGTCTGTTGTCTTTGAGCAGTGAAGCCTTTGTTGTGTGGAACGTTTGCTTTCTCATAAAATGGCTGCGCTAATGAACTCTGGGAAGCTGAACGTCATTTAAAAACACCATATACTCATCTTGCGCTCTTGAGCGGCACTTCAATTATGTCTTTGTCTGGATAGGGTCTGTGTGCCATTATTCAACATGATCTAAATTTAAATCTACAACATCTCCATGTGACACTTCTGTCATGAAAGAGGTCAGATACGCTGGCATCTTGAATAACTTTCATTAGTTTTGACATGTAGCTTATTTGAGTAAGAAATCACCCAGTGAAGCTAGTTATCACCAACTTTACTGAAAAGGAACATGTCAGATATTTCAACTTTCATTCAGCTCCTCATTTTTAAAGAAGCTGAAATAATTTTTTAAAAATATTCTGTTTTTGACATTTTAAGTGGCATCCAAGCTAACATATTCTTTGCTGTCAACTACTGTACAGTATATGCCTTATCATTACACAGAGTTTGAAACTCTCACTTAAGGGCTATATGTCATTTTGCTGTGATTGAACATTTAAGTTATTCCTCTTGTCACCGGGGAGTGTGTGATTTGTCTGGTCTTTGGCTGTCTTACTCCTCTTGTGAGGGGAAAAAAACTGCATTCATTTCCACAGGGGACTGATGGATTGTGCTCACCTTCAAGTTGCTGGCATTATTTATCTTTTTGTCCTGCGCACTACATTTTCATCAAACAGTTCTCCCCTATAATTTGCTACCATGTATCCCTCAATCAAGAGAGCATGGCTTAATGAGACACTTACAATGAGGACAGATGTAATTCACACCCTCGGACTGTATTTATTGGACAGTCGTGTCTCCTCACATCCTAACTGGGAACGATGAGATGCTCACTCATCCATCTTTATTGAAAAAAAACATCACTGAAGCATTAAATATTTTTTACATCCTATCAGAATGCACCAGGTGCTGAATAACATAGCTTGTGAGGTGCATTGCAATGTAATACGCATCCCTGTTGTTCAGGCCAGGTAGAGTATACTGTTTATATTTTAGTGCCAGGACTTTTGGTTAAGCAAACCATTTTTTGTAGAGCAGGTGCATTAGTAAGAAAAAAAAGCCTATACTCAAATACTTTAAAAACAGACACTGTGATAGTGTTGTAATTAATTTTGGCCTTCTTTCCTCAGTACAATGCATAATCATAACGCAGTGGTTCCCGACCTTTTTGACCTCTTGTTACCGGTTGCATACAGTTCAACCAAAGTGATATTTCCTTCTGAGATTCTTTCATTTAAAACATTTTAGAGGTCTGAAGAGGATAATAAAGATTACAGTGAAAAGTTAAAAAACAAAACGTGTTGTGAAAATGTTATTTTTTCTTCTTTTCTATGCTGTTAAAGCTGCACTAATCAAAATGTTTCTATCAAAAATGGGTCAAATGAGTTTGTGTAACGTGAGGGATTCACTCATAGTGACAAACCCACAGAGAATTATAAGCCAACTTAGTTCCCCTCAGCTCTAGGAAGTGTTTTAGTATCTTTGCAAAAAGATCATGGTTTGGGTTAAAATAAAGTTAAGTTTCACACTGG
Organism: Macquaria ambigua; assembly: GCA_008360985.2. NCBI lineage: Eukaryota > Metazoa > Chordata > Actinopteri > Centrarchiformes > Percichthyidae > Macquaria > Macquaria ambigua. The sequence goes on from VMKM01000376.1 coordinate 81,586, forward strand.
TTGCAAACTGAAGTCTCCTGGGTGATAGTCCGGTGTTTGACCCACTCATCCATCCTTACCTCCTTGATACATGGACTTCTGGCAGACAGTTTTCTGCCAGAAAGCCTTAAATGCAAACTTCTCCCATGTGCATAAGCATGTACCATTAAGGCATTGAGTCCTCACTGCAGCAGTCTGGGGTCGATTCCAGCCCGGGCTCTTTGCTGCATGTCATCCCCTCTCTCTCTATCTAATCTTTAAAAAAAAAGAAGAAACTGATTAATGCAGCTTTAATCATCTCACAACCCCTCAGATTTATCTTGCGACCTCCGGGGGCTCCTGACCCCCAGGCTGGGAGTCACTGTCAGAACATTTTATGTGGTGTTCCTGTGATTGTCATGATCCCAAGGACCTTAGTGTGGACTTGTGTGTTTTTTAACTCCTTTGGAAAAACCTTGTAAACAAGGATTCCATTTCCAGGCTGGTGTTATGTGATGACATGTTTTAGAGTGTTGCCTTTGATAACTCAAAGAACCTATTAAGGTACCATCTTCCCCATTGCTCATATTTCAATTGTGTACACCAACATTACATTTAAAAAAAAGTAAAATAAAATAAACCTCTTTTTTCAATAACATATTCTACCTGTTGGATCAAGGTTCCACACGTGTCCAAATATTATCTTACATCAAAACAAAGCGGCAGGTTGTTCTGAAGATTCTTCCGAATTTCTCCTGGCCATCCACTTCATCTCACCTTCTTATCACTCCACCCATTTTGCACTCCACACAATCCTGCAATCATTTACACAGCAGATTATTGCCCCTGTCTGTTCATGATAAAATACTGCGATAAAATGAATACTGTGATAAAATGAATTAAAGCTTCAAGTATTTCTTCCCAATGCTTATGAGTGAGGCTGGTATATTACCATGTTTATATGACACCCATCCTCCTATAAACTCGGGTAAGCGGAAACAGAGGCAGCCAGCCAATAAAACATGCCGCCCTCCCCAGATCCAAGTATTTATGGGAATAAAAACAACAGGCTTTAAATCAGACCTCAAGAGGGACTGAAGACTATACTAAGAAGCCATGCTGTGTCCAGTCCTTCACTGCATCCTCTCATGAGGTCATTTAGCGTTATTTAGTGTATTAAATGTATGAAAACTGTATGCATAAATTCTGATTTCATTTTTACACAAGAGGTTTGATGACTTTAGTTAGGATGTATTGAGAATTCACCACTTTTCAAGCTTCTTATCTTTAGTCAAACACCATTTTTCAGTTGCTGTAGCAGTGCCAGCTATCTTTAGGAGGCACAGTGACGTTCTTTGGTTTCTGCAAACCAGTTGTTTGATAATATATTAAATGGCCAATATTCTTTGGTTTAAAAGGTTAAATGTGGGTCTCATTTGTGGGTCTGGTGACAAATGATCGCTCTGAAATATCCATTGTGCTGCAGGGTTATGTCTTCCACATCAGTTATCCCCACTGTCCCTCTCTACTTGCCAAGCTGGCTTTTGTTTAAAACAGGAGGAATAATGTGGTCAGGCCTCAAAGCAGCTTTTGCCTGTAGGTGCAGAGAGAGCGACATAAGATTGTTCTTGTTATATTTGTTTTCTGTGTCTGGGGGGGGATGCTATCAATCAGGAGTGAGGGGGGAAATATAATAATAATACTGTAGTAAGAAAAAACAACAGCCCCAGTGAAAATGGTTGGCTCGTGTGACAGGTGAGTGAACACTTATAGCAAACAAAAACATGGAGGCAGACCAGGTTATGAAATCGCCTGCCCTGGAGCAGTACGCAATCATCTGTGAAAAACCACTCTGTGGATTACCTCTGGTTTATTTTATAATTTGAATATTTTAGATTTTTTTTTTTTGCCAGTCAACTACAGCAGATTCCTGGCTGACATGGTTCTGTCTTTTCTTCCACATTCACATCATTATACCACTTAACTTGACACCTATTAAACACCTGGATTGGCTCATCATGTTAATTTCATTGCAATTGTCTATCATTGAACAGTTTGGGCTCTATTGTTTTTTGTAATTATTGATTATTGATCCAATTCATAGTCAATATTGTGTGGCACAAGTGCACAACACAGTGGCAACTGAGTTTTGGTTATTTTGGTGCGCATAAAAGAAACCTGGGTGGAATTGCTGAAAATTCAAAAAGAAAACCTCAAAATATCCCCAAAAAGTTTTTATGCCTGACTGAGGTATCGATAAAAACAAAATGCGACAAAGTGCAATGGAAACAGACTTAGCGAATAAATCCTGGCGTACATGAAGCATGTGACTTAAACATCCACTGAAGCTTCCGCTCCACTGGAGAGACGAAAACATTAGATGTGTAGACCGATGAGGAGACTGTAATGTTCCTCAAATTGGTACATAAATATCAACCTAAGTACCATTTTTCAGTCATGTTTTCTACATTGTTTTTCACTGTTTGAGGTTTGACTATCGCTCTTTTAATTACGTAATCTTGTCGCACCCTCTTCTTCTGCAATGGTTTAATGGCAGCCGATAGGAAACAGAGTCACAACTTGAGAAACGAGTTAAAAAACGTTTCTATCATTCAGCTGACGGAATATTTTTTCATCCAGATGGCTAGACGACTCTTTCTGAAAACACAGTCAGAACAGTATTTCTAAACAACGTTTGGGGTTTTTAAACATAGGGGGGGCAGGTTAATTATCTTTTAGAGAAACTGATGGTTACCTCTGTGACCAGAATGTATGCTAATCATTGAGAGGCACAGACTGGTGCTAAGTTTTTACTTACCACCTCCATTGTGGAGATTCGGGGCAAGCAGTGTGAGCCTCCTCAAGCTTTCCAGATAAACTAAAATTTTGCATAAATCATTTCAATCGCTTGTCCAGACCAAAGTAAACATGAAATTAGCCCCCTGGATTAGTTATTTTTGCTAACTGCACAGGGATCTACATACAGGGCAACCAGCCGACTAACCGAACAGCTGCCTGTTCATCTGCACACGCTGCTTTGTTTACATGTGTGGGGCTGTGGGTCTACAGAAGTGGTAGCAAACAAGTATGAGAATAAGGCCCAGGAAAATCAGTACATATTTAATAATTTTCTTTTCTAACAGTTGAATATTACAGTTATTTATTCTGTAGCCTGTGGGAATGTAAAAGTGTGAGTCTGACTGTCTTAGCAGTGGTTTTAGGTTCCATAATGGGACAGAGTTTGCGTCTGTCAGTCTGAAACTGAACTGTCATCTATGGAACTAAACTAATGGTTTCAGTTATTTGCTCTCATCTGAAAGCAAGTCGGAATGATTTTACTGTGGTTTGTTGAGAATACGTCCATTGAGCGCTCGATGGACAATCTACCAGCACACAACCTGTTCAGCTGTCCAACTGTTCTGTTTTAGCCTTTACACGTTTTTAAGACACAAAGGGAAATGGATATAATTAAAGTTGGGGTTCAGGGAGGCAGACATAATGCAGGGACCTAGACACCTACCTTGGCCAGTCTATAATTAATTTGCTTTCAGGGCTGTACCATCTGGTCCCTGTATAACGGCAGCTTCTGTAACAGGTTCGCCTTACATTCTGAAATGCCTGTCATGGTATTAATTACTAGATTAGGGGTAATGCTTTGTCTAAACTGTCACTAAACCCATCATAAATCTACATTTACTTTGCATCCACTGTGTCGGGAATGGTAATCAATACCTGCCCACTTGTAAGATAAGGAGGAATGCTACACTTCACATGTTCAGGGCATTTTCTTAATTCCAAAAGGGATTCAACAATAAATGAATCTCTCAGTGGATGCCCTAACACGTTTCCCTCTCTTGTTACCTCCATTCACACTGAGGTGAGAATCAAAGGAAGAGTATAAAAAAGAGAGTAAAAGAAAAAAGACGAGACCATTTAGCAGCTGCAGTAGAGGATTATATTTATTTCAAAGAAGTGGAAGTGTAATCCAGTTAACATTTGGGTGTCTCTGCCCTTGGGGAACAGGAGGCTTTCACAACCACAGTGTTTAAGCAGTCATCATGGCCTCACAGAGCGATGTTCAGTCTCATTACCACTTAACGGCCTTATTAAAGTCCAGCTCCAAAACCCCTTACATGACATCAAACATGTTCCATTAAATTGTGACATCTTGTACAAAGTTGTGGAAGCCATTAAAACGCAATGGTGAGGAGAGCACTGGATGCAAAAGTGGGTGAAACCTATTGGATGTTTTTTTTTTTTTTTCTAAAGCTTCATTTAGAAAATGAGAGAAGCTCGTGGTGATTGTGAAAAGCTTACCACTGAATACTTCCCTTGAGGGAGAGTCTTATAGTAAGTGTGCTTCCCACATGATCATTAACCATCAACATCAAAGACTCTTGACCCAATCATTTCTGGTGTGGTAGAGCTAATGCAGCTTAATTAAAATCCTCTTAAGGATCACTATGGGTGACCTCTGGAATATGCTGTCCGGATCATCACAGGAAAACGTCCTTCATTCATAGTTTACATTAAGGTCTCACACTAATAGACCCGATAGTCTTAATTTGTTTTCTAAATCACCATGTCTTTGTTCTTTCACTGCTCTTTCAGACATGCATCAACTGAAAATAATGAAATAATGTCTGATCACTGAAAGGCATGACCAAAACTATATTACCAAATCATTTTCAGCTTATTGGGAATCAATCAATTTAGTGTTTTTATATTTTTAGTTAGAGACTGTGCTCATAAGAAAAATGAAATGAAAATGACCTACAGTATGTTTACAGTAAGTTTCCCTGACAAGACCCTACTGGATGTGTGAATTATGACTATTTTCTGTCAGGAGTAAATGCGGAGGTAGCATGACGTTGTTATATCACTACAAAACCTCTTAGAGTGGAGGTCGGGGGGGATAGTGTGGTCAACAAAGTGTGAACACGTTACCTACAAAGACACAATGTTGGTTTCTTTAAATTATCTTTCCATAACTGCCTAATATTTTCTTGAAAGTTTCCTGGAAGAAACTACTTTTGGTACCAATTATAGGGAAAATAAAGGCAAAGTTCTGATTGTAATTTGCGTTTATCTTAAAAGTAGTAGTAGAGGTCTTTATTGGTTCAAGACCTGATCCAATATCCAGTACCCAGTCCAGATTATATTCAGTTTACTTGGGTCTAATACCCAAGTGGATGTGAACGGGTCTGACTGTACTATGAGCTCTGGTCACATAGTACATCATAATCACTGGAGAAAATATTTTAGGAAATCAGTAGGCCTGTCCTATGTAAAAAATGCATGCTATTAGTTGATGATTATTTTTTGTAATTTGATCAGTATTGCCCAGTTGGCTACAGAGTGTTTTATTGTTGGTGCAGGAGATGAAAATAGAACTTTGAATTATTTCTTTTAACCATATAAATGAATTATTTTTGTAAATAGCTTCTATGACTTCACATTCATTCTGGCGACATTATTATTGTTGCTCTTTTCGACCACATGCTTATTAACTGATAACGCATCATGCTGCTGCAGTTTTGGTTGTCTCTCGGGTCGAATGCATTTTGGATCAGGTCTAATTATCCGCGAGTCTAGTCAGATCTGGTCTGATTGTGCTCAGGTCTCTTTCAGGTCATGTCTCTCCTTTTTATCAAAATACCTGTTTACATATTCACATAGTGTACCCAAGCACATACAGATAAATGTGTGTGTCATGTCAAAACAGCATTTTTGTCTCCTTGATGTCGCTGCTTTGTTTTTTTTTGTTTTTTTTAACAAAGCTCACACATAAATCGAGGCACAGCACCTCCAGCTAGTACACATCTTCTGAACGCTCTCTCAGCTCTGACCTTCAAAGAGGTCCTCTGAGCCACATTCACACCATTGCTTCTAGTCACTGCCATACAATGGAGAGTCACAGAATGCAAGGCAGTACGACAAAAATGTGGAGCCTGGTGCTTAGTTCACGTTATTTTTATTAGATTTCCCCTCAAAATATATCAGAGACATTCAGAATAGGAAAAATTGCCCAGAGGCACTTCAACCATATATCAATAGTAGTCATGGCATTTAAATGTCACACAGGAGTAGATACTTTCGTCACCATCAGACCTGGAGCTCATCCTTACATGTCCCTCCTTAAGCAGAGGGCTCCTCTGTCCTTTCTTGTACAAGAGCAATCTATAGTGATCCCAGGAGAGCAGAGGAGAGCCGGCGTGAGCACCAGAGAGCCCCCTAAGGCAGAGCAGTCAATGCAGAACTCTCTGTCCAACCTGCACCTTTCTTTCTCCAGCCTCCCTACCTCTTTCTCCTGGCAAATGATTTGGAGAGGGATGGATCATGCGGAGCCAAACCCCAGTTATCTGGCAGAAGATCACACAGATGGGCCAGACTGAGCCAGCTGAACCCACAGGCAGCTGGGAGTGATGATGCACAGGATGCTTCCTATCAACAGGATGTACTGTAGCGCAGAAGCTTCACAGGCTGACACACCAGACAGAGCCACTGAAGGAGGGCCTGCAAAGAGACCAAAGAGGACAGGGGAACAGAGAGGGAGCAGCTAGATCAAGAGGAGGGACTCCAATCTGCAGAACTGAGTGAAGAGTTGAAGTGGGAAATGAGGGAAGAAAGAGAAGTAAAGCAGGTTTGTAGGCATACAATGAAAAAAGAAGACAAAATAATGGCATGATAATAAAGAAAGAGCCTTGAAGGAGAGGGAAAATAAGCCTTGTGGTGAATTGTAAGGAGTGGTAAGGGAAAGGAAAGGAGATTGACAGGAAAATTAAATATGTGAAAGGAGAAAGGGAAACTTTAAAAGAGGAACGGCAAATGCATTTGGACTACAAAGGACAGAATGTTATGTTTTCTCGCGAGGATATTAAAATGGTTGGGAGAGATGGAATGGGGGTCGGGGTGAGGGTGGATTGTTGACATTTCATTTAATTCACCACTAGGTCATATTATTTCAAGTCTCTTACTCGTGTATTACATAATGAGGCTTTAATGAAGCAAGCTCATGCAGCTAACTGCAAATGAGGAAGCAATCCTCAAAATTGTTTCTTTTATTAAGTGCTGGAACCCTGTCTCTAGGAATTCTCTTTCTAACTTCTCCCATATGCTTCTTTTTTCATCTCTTTTGCCCTGCCCTTCTCTTTCCACAAAACATAACTCACATCAGCCAAAATTTCCAGAAAAAAACTATCGCAGCTGTCCCCATAAAAATGCAAAGATGACAGGTACAGTATGGATGCTCTGTGGTTGCAAATGGCATACATCTGCAGAAGAGATGGCGCACTGGGCATGTTTCTTACAGTATCATCAGCTGGTGATAATCACTGCATTCAAGGAGTTTATTGTGATGAAGTGCTTTAATTTGCTTTTTGGTGTGCCCACATTCCTCCAAACTGTCTTGTTTGCTTCTACTTCATTTTGTAATTCCCTAGATTTCCCAGAGCAACATTTGGTAACCTCCAGAGACTGGAAGTGAGTGTATCACCCAGGTATGTGTTTACCAGTACTGTATGTGTAGGAAGAAATAACGATGATAGTATACAGTGCAAAGCTGCAATGGACGACTGAGCGCTGTAAACAGATGTCTTGTGGTTACATTGCACAGTAGTCCATTGAGGCTGCTGTTGTTGAAGAAAATGATATTTCTGCCTCTTCTATGATGGATTCCTGTGGGAATGATTATTTAATGTTGGGGCAAAACAGTGGTTTTATAAAGAGTCCCTTGCTCTTTGATTCTGAGGGGCTGACACCAAACCAGACATTCACTGTTGGAGTTGTAGGTGAATATTTTTGCCATAAATTATTTTATAACTGTGTGGAATATATCTCTAAATAATGTCACCTCATCTATTTTTGGCTACTTATCTGTGAGAATAAAAAAAAAAATGCTGCCTATCACCCACAAATGGGCCACAAAATTCAAGGTACATCACCGGTAGCTGTATTAAACACTTTAATCCCCACTTTAACAGTGAAGGATGGATTTCTTTCTGTCTAAAATGCTGCTTCTGCAAAGTGTAAAAACTGTTGGAGTGGCTGACCTTTAAAGGAAAGGAAATACTTGGATGGCATCCTTCTAACAATGCAAGAACACATTATGCTTGGAAATAATATGAAGGGAAGCATGTAGTGTACTGTATATTGTGACAGGCTAAGAAACTCTGTGACACCTGTCAGATTATACAGCAACTTGGGAGGAGGAGGATGTTTCACCTACTGAGACAGCAAATACAAGAGCTGTGCCAGTATAATGCTGCATCTGAAAACCTAATGTTTTTCACAGAATAACTGCATGACCATGAGAAACACGGTGAAATCTAATGAAAGCACTTTCTGCTCTAAAGAATTGCAAAACCATTCAGATTTCTTTTTTCCCTCCTATGGTTCATATCTATGGACACATGTTTCATACAGCAGGGCCAGGCAGTTTTATGCGTTTTTATTGCATTACTTATTCCCTTCAACATATTCCTACAAACCTTCCCGTAGTATTAATGTTAGTCCTCTCCTTCCCTTGCTCCTTGGCATTTGGTCTAGCAAATACCATGTTCTGTATGTGCTGCAGATAATATGTAATCATGTCCTGGCAAGCACAGCAGGATTTGCACAACAGTGTGTGTGTGTGTGTGTGTGTGTGTGTGTGTGCCATGCAAAGGGCTGACACAACATTAACATATTTAGTGAAGCTGAATTCTGGCTTAATATCACTATTGGAGTGTCACAAGGCACACATTTCTGACATTATAAATATAAAATAAAATTCCTATACATATGCAAAATAATATCAAATATATAATATACATAAAACAAACTTGCCACTGTATGTGGCTTTGAAAATGCAAGAAAAAAAAATGTGTGTTGTTTTGTGTTTATAATAGATTGTGTGAAGAAATGTGTGACACAAAATCAGAATTCATGTATCACTAATAAGACTGAGTGGGAAGAAAAAAAACACACATAGAGATAGAACCGTTTTGTTAAAGTCCAAAAATGCATACAACTTAAAAAAAAAAAACACCTCACATAATGTTAATAGGTTGTCACAGAATAAGAATATGTGAATAACTCAATTTTGAAAAAAATGTCAGATAGAACCTTATAATTCCAAGGTGACGACAGAGTCATCAGAGAAGCTCTGCAGGTGGCCGATTTATAAAGGCAGTGGTAGTGCTCTGGTATGAGTGGGGAAAAAAAGGGTAATTGCTGGATTCATAAATATAACAAAATAACACTGAGGTTTCAAAGTCAAAATATATTAGCTGAACCTGCACCACGTATTGTAGATAACATAGAAGGGAATCCATTTTGATTTACAAATCAAATCAACTGAAATTTATAAAATTTTCATCTCATCTTAAATTACATAAAATAAATGATGATTGTTTTCTATTTTATCTTCTAGGCCCATTATTCCTGAACATTTGCCTTAAAGTTTTTTTCTCACTTGAGGGCCGAAAAACTCCAAAACAGATACACTAACAGAATATCGCCTAATACAGTTGTTACAGCTTACATGCCTATTTACACATTCAGCAAACACGGAGCAACATTAGCATTCATTCAGACAAGTTCACTCTCCTTTTACCTCTGTTTTAGTCTCCACCAACTCTTGCTAGCTAGTCACTAACATTGTCTATCTGCTGTTTAGGGTGGTGCAGGTAATGTACAGTGAATTTATTAGACTTTTTTTTTTTAGCTAAATACAGCTGCTTGCTGCTGGGAATGAGGATGATGAGAGCAGTGAGACTGAGCCATACAGTACATTTGTAAAAGAGGCTAAAAAGCTGCAGAACTGTGTGATAATCCCCTGTAGGTCCATCAATGTGGCCGATCCTTTTCACATTACATTTTGATTTATAATATAAAAAATACTGATTAGTGGAGCTTTAAATATCGCTCAGGAACTATTGTTGACAGAAATCAGACACATAGGCTGACCTGTCTTCTTAACACTGCGATATGTATATATAAATTTCTTTACATTTTATTGAAGGCTTTTTGTGAAATTTTTGTTGAGTCATTTTGGCCACTGGTGGATTTGGCCTCACCAGTAGAAATGAAACTGCCATTCTGCTTGCCAATATTGGGAGCAGAGCTGGCATATTAAAAGACTACAAAAGGTCAGGAGTCCACGGGGGAATTCTATGGAAATGAAATCACAAAAAAAGGTGCAATAACAGCCTGATTACAGGACAGTAATAATGAGAGAGAGAGAGGCTATTCGGTACATTTGACATTTAAAATGTTGTTGGCATGCACAAAAAAGATACTTTGATTTAAAGGCTGTGAAGTCCTCCAGTGTGGTGTTTGTATGGTAGGCTGTTTGGTGGACAAGGAGGACTGGTTATTGTTTACAGTACTTCACGCAGCTTCGTTTCATGGCCACACTCAGATTAGCAGATGTTTGATAGCGTCATCCTGCCTTGGAGGAAGATATTACACAAACAATCACATAGTAGAAAGCACAGAAAATGGCTGGATAACTCCCATTACAGTCCTAAATAGTCAAGTCAGGTTTTAGACAACACAATTCTGAATTGTAAATATAACTTGAAATGTAAATATCTTTCACTATTATATCCAAATACTGTAAACTCTCACCAGATTAATGTTACAGCTTTTAACAGTATGTCAGTAAAGCTGATATCTGCCATCATTACCAACAGTTGACAGTCTAATCATACTACATAAATTCTCATTACAAGGAAACAGGCTGTTAAAAATAAAAATGACATGATGTGAAAGTTTGATGGTCATTGAAAGGTGCCTCAGACATGCCTGATAGCAAGGACATCTCTTGAAGCCATGGATCCCTGTTTAAAACTCTCTTAGACAGAGATCAATATGTGACAGGACTTAAGAATTCCTCACGCTGGCCTGACATTTATTTTGGGATGGCCAGCACTACAACATGAATACAGAATAGTCAAGTCAGGCCACAAGATCTTTCAACTTTTCACATCTTCACCTCTCATTTTTATGTTTTCTAAGTCAAATTCTCATAAATTAATTAGATCTGGGTCAGCACACAGCTTATGAACGCTTCAGGCCAAACCACAACACATGTTCATGTAGTATTTATCACAGCCAAACCAAAATGTCAATTTTTGTTCTTCAATGTACAGTTCTGCACTCTCACGCATTAAGCTGGCTTTGTGTCGGCATCTGAAAGCTAATTTAATGGAAATACATTTAATGTAAGAGCAGCGACGGGGACATGAAAGTGCTGGCTTTCTTTCTTGTGTACATGATAAGATTTATTTAAGCGTGTGTGCCATCGCTTTTTGAAAGATAGGCATATAGAAATACATGTGTTTCTGGCAACATGTGAACCATGAATGTGCTGATTATTTGAGATAAATTGAATCTGTGTTGCCATTGCTACATTTCAATAGGAACCAGCTGCTAGATTTGCATCAAGACGTTGTTTACCCATAGTTCTCAATACATATCTCATCACTGCACATTTTACCGCAAGACACATTTAAAAAATATTACTAATTTCTATGCTTTACAGTCAAATATTATTTATCCAACAATATTTTTGAATTATTAAAATTCAATACATACTGATTCTAAACAGTTCAGGAAGAATTTTGTGGTTTATGTTACAATTTTGCATATGTGACTAGGACAAAATAACACGCTGTGCTAACACAGTACTCTCTTTAAAACAGGCCCAGTGGCAAGCTGAGAGACCGACATACCTTAATTTATTAAAGATAATAGTACTTACAACAATGTATTTTTCCTCTCCACAACAGTGTCTGTATTTATGCTAAATGAATTCATTAAAATGTATAATTCATAAACACTTAAAAGAACATTACTCTAAGAAGACATTTATTGTAAATGGTGTGAAATTTAAATTGAATAAGAAAATAAGCAATAGCAAACTTTATGGCTGTCCCGGGGGAGAGTTGATTTAGTAAATGTGACCACACACTCATTGTCTGCTTTCAACAAACGCATGAATTAAAAGAAGTCTCCAATACATCATCCCGACAAGCTTTTGCTTTAAAGTGGTTTTAGAAGGCGCCGTATCTCTTTAGTACATTAAAAGAAGTGTTGCAACACATATTCAGTAATGGGATCCCATGGAGTCCAGAGTAATGAATTAATTAATTTCAAGACTCTGAATGAGCTTACAAATGGAACCAGCATTTGTCTTTATTACAAAAAAAACTCTAAATTATATCTAAGAGACACATTAGTTGGTCGCACACAGCTTTATTAAATAGCAATGAGTCGCTGAGCAATGACCAAAACAATGTCTGTTTGGCTAATGTATTTTACAAGGCTGTATCTGTAGATGGGCTCTATGGGAATAAATATCTTTTCCTGTGTCATACACATAAAGTCATAAATTCAATCATCTGGCAAGTTAAGTTGAGGTCACATTAGATTCATCATGTGAGGGATGCACCGTTTTGTACTGTTTTATTTATTGTTTGTGTGGTTCTACAGTCTTTGAGTATAGATTTTTGCACCCTGAACAGTACAGTGAGTAATGGATCTTTTACAGATTAAGGACTGTACAGGCCATGTAAGGCTGTCGATCGATAAGTTTGGATTTGGTGCTGTCTTGGGAACAGGCATGAACGGAGGAAAAGATTGTGCATCTGCCTGTACTGTTAAGGTCCTATAGAGCGGGTGATCAGTCTTCCTTGCAGAGCCAGTCTGAACTTTCTGCCAGGACATCTCTGAGCTTGGCTGAAGTCCTTCAGGCTCCCAATGGACACCCCTCCCCCCCTCCCTGATGAGATGCAGGTAAATGCATTGCTACTGCGTAGGTCTGCAGAGCTGCCATGCCTGCTGGCTCATTATGAGATATTTATGGCTGTAGCTTCCCAACACAGGGCATTATTTGACCAACTTGAAGAGCACGTGTCTTTCATGAAGGTGGCCTCATTGAAGCATGTTGTAATTCTAAAAACACTCTGTAAAGATGCATTGGACAGTAACAACATACAAACTAATCAATATTTTAAAATGGATACACCAATTATATTATGGGTAAAGTAAATCAATAGGGACATTAATATAGGGCTGCTAATTCAATGTTACTGTTTACTGACTTTCAGTGGAATTGCATCATGATGATATGATGATATGTGGTCGTCTCTTGTCCAAATTAGACGTTTCAGGCAAAATGTTATTGAAAATGGTCCAAATTAGTTTTTGTTACATGTGTGAAGATTTTTTGTTGCAAACGTAAAATTTAGCAAAACAAGAGAAAGCAAGATCCACAAGCATCGGAGCAGTACTTCTTTTAACATTTTGTATAGTATCCCATTAGTTCATCCATTGTGTTAAGATGGTTTGGACAGCATTTAGACAGCCTCTCCAGCATCAACAAAATACTCAAGTTCAAATGCTGTTTTCAACCAATAGCAGTACTTTAAATTTCATGAGTGACAGTGGCCGAGAGTGAAGCGCACTCCCTACTCACAACATGTCCCCTCGGCTATGTTGAAAATCATGGATTGCAAGTTTGTTGGTTGATAATCATATGCTAGCAACTGAAAACTAATGCTAGGGGGTCACTACACAGCACCTTTACATCCGTCCTTTAGAGTCGGTCAAAAGTGGGTATGTGGCATCTTTTCTCCCAAAACTGATGATGACAAATTTCCAACTAGTGTTTTGAGACTGGAAAACCTCCACATTTACATAAGCTGCCTTCATCCATCAGTGGGGGCGATGCCAACCGTGATCAATCCAGCCATGCTTTCACTGTCAGTAAAACTGTGTTTAGTTCAACTATGCCTCTGCAGTAATGGCAGCGTCACTAGAGAGCACAACACATGAATCAGCCAGCGGATTAGTCTATAGACAGTGAATAATGGAAGACCTGCTAGGGTATGACAGCAGGTTTGGTGATTTTACCAGGGTATCTGCATCTTCTGGTTCATAGCTGTAAGTTTTACATTGGAAAAAAAAGAAAAGAAAATTAATTTGGATAGAATAAAAGTTCAATGAACCCACAGTCAGTCATTAATTAAATGTAAGAGGATCAATTCCAAAAAGTGTCACCTAATGACATCATCAATCTGAGTCTTTAGTGCGCAATGACCACATCGCAGAGTGTAAGACTGGACGCATTACACAGACATATAAAGTTGTCAAGGTGCAGTAACTGGGATGTAATAATCAAGGGAGTGAATGCAACAAAACTGCTGAATTGATGAGCTTTGACAGTGGACGTTGGCTAATATGACTAGTTGCCTGCTTGCTGCCTGCTTGCCAGTATGTGGGCTTACATAGAAAACAATGGGTACACATGTTTTGATAATGGGTACGGTTGTTTTAACAGCATTGATTTTGGAATCAAGGAATGTGACGATCCACTTTCCAACGGACAACATCTCAAGAGCAAATGTAGGTATAGACGCATCCGTGGATATTGTTTTGAGAAGGTATGAGAGAGATACCCCATTAAATAATTATTTTATGCATTTAACAAACATTTGTGCAAAATGATGAATGCTCCTGCAACATATTCAGTCTTTATGCATTAGCCTCTTGAGTGTTGCTAATACGGCAGGTTCCAGTGGTTAATTCTTAGCTTTCCACGAGTCAATTCCAGTGATTCCAGCAGCGAAAGTCAGTCCAAATCGACTCCAGAAATGTGGGTGTCATGCACCACTAATCTGCTCAGCTTCATCTGTGGGTGGCAGCAGGTGCAGAGCTCAAATTAATGAATATGCAAATCAACAGTGAATGTGAAAGAACTATAGCTGAGGGGCAAAGGGCAACCAGTAACAAAAACATTAGAAAAATAATAGCATACAGCACTGTAATAATTTTTTTATTGAATGCAACTGGTAGTTGACTGTCCAAATCCCAGTCTGAAACCCAGGTTACACAACAAAAGCAAAAGGAGATAAATACTCAAATTGTGTTTGAACAGTATTTCCAGCCTGCAATAAAGAGAAGCGAATAAGTAAAATTAGAAGTTTCAATATAAATTAAACCTAAAGTACTCAAGTGAATTGTTTATATTCTTTTCAAAAGTGGGCTTACTAGTAGGCATGGCCGGCTATTGCCCAAAGAGGAGGTGAAAATGTAGCTTATCATTTAAATTGATGTAATTTAATTCATACCATTTAAGACAATTAAATACTTTTTAAATGTTTTAAATCAAACAGTCAAAATTTCTACTACAGGTTTAACACGATACAGCGTTAATTTGCCTTTGTGTTCATAATAGTGTTTCACAATTTAACTGGATGCACCTAAACACTGTGTACCTGTGTGTGTGTGTGTGTGTGTGTGTGTGTGTGTGTGTGTGTGTGTGTGTTTCTACAATACTCTGCCCTTGATTTCAGACACACACAAATGACAGTACAGTATAGGCACAGCAGCTAATCCGAATTGACAGCTTGACTCAAATTTACAGTAAGTGTAGTGAAATGCTGTGTTTTTTTCACTGTCTTTTGTGCGACCTCTGTCTCACTCATGAAGACTTTTTATGCCGTCTCCATCTTATTGCTGTACGGAGAATACACAACAGAAGTCTCTGATTTCAGTTCAGCTTCCGAGCCATACCATTTTCCTTTTTGCATTGCAAAGCTGCTCTCCGGAGGAAAAGTATGAGTGGTAAATAAGCCAATTCAGTGGGTGAACTTAAAGCATCGTCTTGATTATAGCAACAATTTAAGACGGGGGCTATTCCTGAGCCCTATCTCAGTCCGTACAGTAGACGTCTCTTAAGAGGAGACAAACAGATCTGTACACTGATGCTGGGTGGTTGTTGAGGCGGGTATGGGGGGGGGGTAGAGATGAGATGAGAGGGCTGTGAAGAGGAGCAGGGGGAGGAGGGTGGCATCCGCGTACAAACAAATACCTCTTTAGAATTCTACACAGCACTCCGCTGCAGCGTGTTTGGTTTCCAGGCAGCACTGCATTATTAATGCACCCATCTACCCCGTACTCCCACCCTCAGAGCACAGAGAGTAGGGTGGGGACAGAGAGAGGAGGAGAGAGAACAAGTTGGGGTGGAGTTAAAAGGAAGAAAGCAAAGTAATATGTAAAGGTTGCTAATCAGCACGGTCGAACTTGCCGTATTGATTGATATGAAAATGTACTGAATTAGAGGCAGTTTAAGATTTTCAGATATATTTGGAGGGTATGTGCCTATGTGTATTGCAAGGCCCCCAATATAATGACTTGAGGATAAGGCTTCCTACTCTTAACAAATCCCATAAAGAGACCAAAGCCAACAATGTGTTGATACTCAGGCCAAACCTATTCATTCCTACTGAAGACATTCACCTTTAAAAAACAACGGGTAACAAATGTTAATGAAAATGATTACTACATATTTGATGTGCTAGTGAGTATCTATGGCAGCAGGACCGTGTATACAAAATAAAGTACAGTGCCATGTTCATTCTAATGAAAAAAACATGTCACTAATGCAACACTGTGGCTCATTTGTGTATTTTTAAAGGACTAATTTGACATATTGGGAAATATGTTTATTCACTTTCTTGCCAAGAGTTAGATCAGAAGATCGATGGCAATCTCATGTCTGTGTCTGTTAAGTATGGAACTGGAGCGAAGAGGTGATTAGCTTAGCTTAGCATAAAGACTTAAAGCAGCGGGAATCTATATAATAAAAATTACAAGATTCTTGTTGCCACCTTGAGGTTGCCAGGCAACCAGTGGAGATGCTGCACAGAAATGCTGGGCGGATGGATAAATAACAGCTGTTCATCAGGAAACAGTTACAACACAAACCCGCAAACTGTCTTTTTATATTTCTGTCTGTGTGCGAAGTAATTGAATAAGATACAATGTGTCACCTGGTCAGCTGAGAGGTGCTACAGTAGTAGGCTTTTTTTTTTTCCTTTGGGGGACCTTGGCTCTGCTCTGCTTCCAATCTGTATGGTAAAGCTAAGCTAACTACCTGCTCTAGCTCCATTCTTTACGCACATGGGAGTGGTATTGACCTTCTCATCTAACGTAAACTGTATTTCCCTAAATATTAATAGTTTTGAACAACTAGGCAACACATTGTAACAGGATCGACTCATTGTTGGTTTTGGTCTTTTTCGAGAGGTTTATTGACAATAAAATATAAAATATATCGTCAGCCTTATTCTTTAACTTTTGCTGAAAAGAAAGTTTTTGAACGGTTTGTTTTAGGTGGCAAGGTAACAGTACACACTGACTCTGAGAGCAATGAATGAGATCATGTAAATTAAAATTAAGTTGTACCACTGGCTTTGAAATACTGGGAATGGCTGAATTTGAGGGGGGGGTTTACAGCCTAGCAACATTATTCTGGCAACACTGGAACCCTAAGATCATTATCTGATGATATCTGACTTCATAAAAACAGATAACTGTTTAAACTCCTGGCCAGACTGCCAAAGATGGAATCCTTACCATGATAAACAGTCTCTCTCTCTGTCTTTCTCTCTGTGTCTAATTAACAAACCTAGACATGTTTGGGATGCCAGAAACCTGGCAGTCAGTGAGAGAGAGACAGAGACAGAGACATAGAGAGAGAGAGTCGGAGAGCTAAAGATTCCAATTTCCCAGTCACTGACATCATAAGGTACACATTGTGTCTCCTCACAGATTGGCATCGAGCACGCTTTGACGCTGCATTGGGAAAATGTTAAGAGTTAACCTTTGGCTGCCCAAATGCGTTTATGTTTTTGAAGCTAGCACATTTCCCTCAGCTCTTTTAATTCCACCTTTTTCAGGGACTTCATTTCCTATTCAAGGTAATGGGGTTGGAGTAATGAATTCTTGCAGAGTCCAAACTATGTCCCCCTTGTGACCTCCTGTCTGTAAATGAAATAGTCAGCAGAGCACCGGGCAGGAGGTTATTCTAGTATACAGCCTCGGCACACTGCTCTGCAGGGAACATTCAGGGAGATTCTCCTTTCCATCATCTCTAAATGGAACTCTGCAACCTTTGTTTTTTGCTCTAACCGGTTTTTAGAATCCAGCTCAATTTGTTCTTATTTTTCTTGGCAATGAAATTGTGAGGCAATCCACCAAGGATGTCAATACCCATTATCTTTTGTCTTTTATTCCGTATGAGCAAACAAAAGAAAACAAGGCGCAGCAGAGTTGAGCTCAGAGACTGATTGTTGTCTAGTGTCTCTGATGTGCTACTTGACCAATCAAGCTGTTAAGCCGCCACTATTTCCATCCAGTGGAATTGAAAGTTGTGAGCAGAGGAAAGCAGCGGCGGTGAGTGGTTGTGTGACATCACCTTGTCAGCCTGGATTTGCCTAAGGGGAATTTACAGGATTGTTGATCCCCCAGTAACACTGACTTCCAAACCCTCTATAGCCCAGTGCAGCATTGATGTCACGTATGGATTTGTACAGAATTATTGGCAGAAAGGTTTAAAGTTAAATACAGTCACCATTATTAGTGCCTTAAAATCTACATTCTCAGTGAGCTGTCTAACAGTCAGTCTAACTGTTTCTTACTGTATATGGTATATTGGCTTTTTCAGGATCATGGCACTGCTTGAAGAAGGAATGGTACACCTATAAGGCTTTCGTTAAATTCCCATAATTAATAGCATAAAACGAACCAGGTTCGCCCACTGAACTGTACGGGCCGATCATTTACGCTATTTGTAAAACTCTATGTTACTACTGTGACGGCCCACCCGTCTGGCTTCCTGTACTGCTCTGCTGTTTCGTCTTGCAGGAGCCATGGGTGGGTCATCAGAGTAACTGGCTGCACCTGAGAGGTGGTAGGGGCCAAAGGCACAGAAGGGCTGCTCTCCCAGGCTGTGCTCTCTCTTACTGGGCAGCCTCAACATCTCCTCATGGCCTCCACATCTTTGTAGTTTACTCTAGGGTTACACATCTTACAACGCTCACACACATACCTTTATTCATCCATACATGCCTTACACCACTGACTCCTTTATCTCCTTTATCTCCACACCCCATCTTATTTCCTTATTAATTAAATTAATTAATTTAGCTTTTGGAACTTTTGTGTGTGGATTCTCTCTTGTAATAAGCCTGAGCCAAGTTTGTAACACTATGTTGTAATATGCAAACCTTATCTCCTACAGTATGAATGAAGTTCCTATGCAACTTTTTAACATTAGCAGAATACATATTGGAGGGAAACATGGTTGGAAGTTGTGACGTCCCTCCCCCTCTGTCTGTTGCTTGTATGGTCGGTTTGGCTTCCTGGCCCAGGACCAATGGGCAGAGTAGGGAAGGACATCAGGAAACTGCCTTCACCTGGGTAAATAGGGCCTCAGCCTATATAAGTGGCCTACTCGTTATCCTCTTTCTTCCTCCCAAGCTTTTGTGCATCACACACTATACATATCCATACACTGCATTCATTACTGACCTACCTGATTATTCCACAATTAATAGTTACCTTTGTATCTATAGATCGTATCTTTATAAATTCCCATTGTCTAAATTTTTCTCAGCTAGAACGAGCAGATGACAGTCAGGATACCAACGGTAACTCTGGAGCCAACTTAATACACTGGCCTGGAGTGAACCCCTATTTTAGAGCTCAGATGATTCATTCAGAAACCACTGCTGAATTCAAGTCAGGAACTGCGGCCCCTTGGCAACACTAAAGATACTAGTTGCAAGTATTTTCAGTTGTATACATACATAGACATACATACATAGCTCAGGATTTGTTTTGTAACTTTTTGTTTGCCTGGTGTGTGTGTGTGTGTCTGTGTGTGAAGATGTGCTGTGGTTAAAACTGTTTTCATGTGACAAATGACAATCAGTTCTGCAACTCTGCAATGCAGTGGCTGCACCACAGCTAATGAATACTACAGTCTCACCCAACACTACAGTGACACCAAGTCCTGATGATGCACAAGAACAGAATCAAATACACAGGAAAGAGCAAATTAGACAGAGAGAGAGTGTGGAGTGGGTTGACAGATAAGAGTGGAACAGGATCAAAATTGAAGTATAATCTATTTTAGAAACAAAATTACTGTGAATTTTTTAAATATATGGTTATACCTTTTCATAGATAATAAATGTTCTATAATTTGCATACTGTGATAAGGACAGTGCACAATCTTGCACTGTCTTAATAGACATTTTATTACAGGCCATGCATTTCAAACTGCAGTGGGTATTCAGGACACCTCATTCGGCATGGAGCTGGCATTGAACCAAATGCCACATAATAAACTTCCTGAGCAGAAAACTCTAGCTTAATACCAACCTACCCAAGTTCTCCAACACTGCACCACTCCTCCACACCCTGCTCTGGCTACCGGTAACTGCTTAAATCCAATTCAAAACACTGGTACTTGACTACCATGCTGTGAATGGCATCCTACATCCAAGACATGGTCAACATACACCCCTGCCCGTCCACTACGCTCTGCTACTGCCGGCTTGCTACTTGAGAGGGGCCTAGCTACCGCTCAACAATATCATGATGTCCTGGCTCGACAATGGTGGAATGAGTTCCCTATTGACATCAGGACAGCAGGAACTCTACACATCTTCCATCACAGACTAAAAACGAATCTGTTCAGACTGAACCTTGGCCCATTAAAAAAAAACTCTTACTTTATCTCTTATTGTTTTCTAAATGTAGCACTTGAAGCAGTTCAGCATATTTGATGAAGTTGGTGTACTAGCATGATTCTTGCAATTTTTGGGTTGTATCCACATGGTTGAATGCACTTATTGCAAGTCGCTTTGGATAAAAGCTAAATGTCCTGTAAAAGTAAAAACGGCAGTTTTGTATTCACTTAAGTGAAACCTTTTGAAAAAGAGAATTTTTATTCAAATTTCATGATCCCACAATTACGTCATTTCAGTCTGTCACTATGACTACACATTGGGGAAAAGGGAGAGTCTGGGAGTTAGAAAAGTTAGCTTGCAAATTGAGGTGAGATGCAGACCAATAAATTGATTCATAACCAGACTGACACATACAATTCAAAGTGAACCTCTCAGCGGTGACATTTAATGCTGCCTTTCCCATGTGGTTTGGTGAAAACAGGGATGATAAGGACACTTTTAACTATTTCTGCTGCTGTTTTCCCTCATCCATTGCTCTTCTTCTTCAAATAAAATGATAACAGTTCCCCCAATGGCGATTCTGTGTTTATAGTGAGGGGGAGCAACAATGTAATGAGCAAGATTTGTTTTATTGCTTCCTTCATGCTCTCCATCCTCGCTATTCTGTCATCTCACTGTGCTCGAGTTTCTTCGTGTTTGTCCTTCACCTTGGCAGGAACATTGCCGTAAACCTGTTTCTTTGAAAAAGTGTCTGGTAAAATTTCAAGTCTTGTGCAAACAGAGCAAACAATTCCAGGAACTGCTGTGCTGTGTTTGCTGGCCACAGCTCACTTTGTTATTGGTGGGGTTTTTTTTTAAAAGGAGATTTGGCAGTCTACTCCCATTAATATTTTTTGCTTGACCGATTGAAGAGACAGCCTAGAGTGATGAAAGTCACTCAGGGAATTGGATATGGAGTTTCACACAAAGTGGAAGTCAAAGACCTTATCCCCATAGTCACTAGGGATGCTTCTGAGCAGTGATCCCACATGAGTCCGTCATCTTTTCTAGACTTTGAAACAAGTATTAATTGTCTGTAAAACAATCTTACAGATATATAGGCTTGAAAAAAACGTACATGGATACCTATGATATCAGTAACTACAGCTGATCTCCCTATGACACCTTCCATCTGGATTCCATCAGTTCTTATTAAAGCTTACATGACCTGAAAGCGACGGTCTGTGGCAGCTAAAAATGTGAAGCTGCTACCTGAATGTTTTGTTCATTGCTCTTTGCTAATGAAAATGAGAGACGAGATATAATGGATTTGTTAGCATCAGATATTAGCGACTGTATTTTGCAAACCTCTGTGTCAGAACTCAGTCACATTTTTCACATTCACACATTCAAATTTTTTAGATCGTTTGTTCCTAACCTCTAATATGACCCACAGGAGGATTTCCTAAAATAGCGCCCCTACCAGTGGTAGGAGATATGACTCCAAAAACTACAGAATAGGTCGTTTGCCAATGACTTCCAAAACGGCATATGTAGGCGTACCGGACCTTCGTTGTCATGGTAACAATAATAAACATGTGGTTAACTTTGTGAAGAAGTCGCAGTTTGCTTAGGTTTAGGCACCAAAACTACTTGGTTAGGTTTAGGAAAAGATCATGGTTTGGGTTCATGAGTAAGTTAAGTGACATAACAACTCAAGGTTGACTTTCAGTTTCACACGGGACACAAACAGCAGTTTCCTAGATGAAAGTCCTGTGTTGTGTGACCCATTCCATCAACCCTGACATGGTATTTAGTGCTCTTTATACTACCTCACTGGACTTCGGCCTTTGCTCCTGTCATTATTACTCTGGCCACTAGAGGTCGCCGTAGATACAAATGTAAATATATGGACTTATTTTGGGGAGGACAATCTCTAATTTTTACTTGGACATGCAGGGAAATGCTCGCACTCTAAAGCCCAGCTGTGGTAAAGGAGGGAAGCGCTACAACACTAGCAGGTTGAGGTGGACAAAACACAATAAAGTTCAGTAAAGGAAGGATCCGATTTTGATCAGCTTTATTTTAACCGATACTGATCTATCAAAAGATGTCCGATTCGGCCCCGATACGATCCTTATAGGATCGGCTGAGACATCTCTACTTAAAACCCAGTTCTAATAACCCACTGCATCATTGAGTCAAACTGACTCTGTGCCCTCATCTCATTTGAAACAGTGTAAAATGCCATTTAGCTCTGAAAGAGCTCTACTGAAGCTCAGGACTCTGTTAAAGGGACTAGCAGTTGGGGAATTTAAAATGGATATTTCTGTTTTTAGGTTAAGCTACATGTATCCTGCAGCCTGCCTTTTGGCAGCAGCACAGTGATCGTGTCTGTTTGAGGGTGATTTGAGAATAGCTAAAAGGCATTGTTTAGCACAGTGCATAGGGTCTGCATGAAGTGTTTTTTTTTATGCTTTATAAAATGGCGGGAATGAAACTGCTACATTAAAGCAGTACATCAAATGCCTAATAAATAATTAAATTTAGCAATCTATTCTGTTTTTATTATATAATACTCTGACCTATAGATATTCTGTTGTATTGATTTTGTACAGCAGCTAAACAATGTAGTTCATGGATACAAATTATGTGGGTAATGATTTTGGGTGATGTGTTTGTTTGTTTGTTTGTGTGTTTATCCAGTTTTCAATGGGAAAGTGTAATTTTATAACAAAGAGATTAATACAGAACAAGCTCTGTGTTTCAGTATAATGCAGAGGTCAGAACACTCTCACAGCAAGGTAAAGGTCTGTTTTGTTGGGAAATATGATGTAGAATCACAGAACACAAAACAGAGGAAAAGCCCTCTGTTGCAGTTATCTGAGTGGGTTTCAGCATCACACAGGTCGTTGTTGTTGGGTTAGCTTCAATGAGGGGTTTTCTCCGGGTGTGTGACCTCAACAGACTGTGCTCAGGGAGGCAGGAAATGTGAGTCATGCTGGCAGTGTGTATATAAACACCTTTACCCCCAAGTCATAGTGAGATGTCACCTTTGCCTTCAGAGCCACATGGACCAACTCTTGGACAGTGTAACATACTGTTTATTCTCCATTTGCTTGAGAGACGAAAGACTGGATCATATTTTGTTTGTGAAACATTTTACATCTTCTAAAGCCTCATCAGATGTTCACTCAGTTCAGTTTTTTTTAAATCACATTTATTATCTACTACTACAGAGATAGAAAGTAATAACGTTCAT
The DNA here is from genome assembly GCA_008360985.2 of Macquaria ambigua. NCBI lineage: Eukaryota > Metazoa > Chordata > Actinopteri > Centrarchiformes > Percichthyidae > Macquaria > Macquaria ambigua. The sequence continues at coordinate 105,313 of VMKM01000376.1, forward strand.
TTATTCAAATACTGTATGCAGTACATTTCCATTTTGTAAGACTTAACACAGATGGAAATATCTTACTTATTTACTACATTTATCTGATGGCTGTTGTCAGTAGTTACTTTGCAGATTGTGGTTTTATATTCAAAATATACAACAAGCTCATATATGATGCTGTATTTCAAACTACCCACCTGGCCACTTACACCATTATAATACTGTATATTATATTTAAAAATACCTAAAACCCTGGAAGACATCAAAGAGTACTTTTACTTTTGACACTGAAGTACCCTTTATCTTTACTTCACAAGAAGAATTTAAATACTTTTCCACAACGGATCTTCAGGGCATCTTGTCCTGAATACATAATATATATTCTCCATGCACATTGAAACTCACTCATCCTCTGCTCAGTTCACTTCTTAATCAACCTCAGCCCCAAGATCAATAGCCTGCGAAGGACAATCCAATCAACCACTCATAATAACAGACCAATTAAAGCATAATCCATTTATCCATCACCTTTAATAAGCATATTTAATTTTCAATGTGATTCTCCAACATCCTGACTATCCATAATGAGAATGCCTCTTTCAAGGGCAACGTGGGATAGGTGCCAACAGCACAAACCAAAATCCCAAATAAGGGATGCACCTTTCCTCCTCATTATGAACTCAGCAGCATAGTGTTGACCTGTGACAGAACTAGCCTCATTGAGATGCTAAGTGTTCTCACACCTTCTAGGGAGTGAGTCTGTCGACCATGTTAGGGCAATGAGGGAGTGCCCGTCAAACACTGCTATCTAATCTTTGATATACTACTGAGCGCGCACATACTTAATGGTCCTTGGCTTTTGTATGTTAAGAAAAAAAAATAAATGTTACTGCCTTCACTGAGCAAAGAGGAAAAAAGGATGATCTTTTACCAGAATAAGCAGAAACCACAACCTTTTCAAAGGCATTAAGTGAACTGTTAAGGATCACCTTGAAGACATTCAAATGCACAGTGATGAATGGACCATTATTGATGGTTTGACAAAATTGACAGCGCTGGAGATAAATATGGCCTAAAGCCTGCCAAATGCTGTCATAGCCACTTGGCCTTCCACTTGTCAGTTAACTGTATGAATTTATTCTGCTTAGGCAGGTATTATAAAACAATTTCCATCCCATTAGACCTACAAATTCAGGAGTCATTTTATAAAAATATAATCAACCTTGGTTTACCTGTAGTACACCTATAGTATAGTTACCACACAGGGACTGCATCGTTTCAGAATACAGAAAAGTGTTCAGAAAAGCGACAAAGTGCGGGTTATAATGCAAAGTGCAAAAGTGAATTCCAGTAAATACAATCCACCCACTATACCTAGATACCTGAAGGCCAGCACAGTAAAGTATTTTGCTTAACCTGAGATGGTTCTATTGGAGGACTGTGTCTGCAGTTTCTTTTTAGAGATGAAATGATTAATCGATTAATCAATCAGTAGACTGAAAAAAACGTTTGATGATGAATAATTATTCAAGACATTTTACAAGCAACAATTCTAAACCCTCTTTGATCCCAGCTTTTCAAATGGGAGCATTTGCTGCTTTTCTTTGTCTTATTTGAGAGTAAATGTAATTTCTTTGTGTTTCTTACTGGACAAAAGATGCAATTTGAAGACATCACTTTTGGCTGTAGGATATTGTGACAGACATTTGTTTTTACCATTTTCTGACATTTTATAGAATAAACTATTAATTGTGTGGCTAAGAAAATAATCTACAGATTGCATTAGTTGCATTCCTAGTTTTTTTTTATCATTTGCTAATTTGATGTAAGTGGTAAGTTTATTTTTTTCGAAAAATACTAGAAGTTTGAAAAATTGACTTGATGTTGGGTTTAATTAGTCATACATCTATATATTATTTAAGATGGCATATCTATTGTAGCTGACACTTTCTCTCTATACTACATTGAGCTTGAGTGTTGTGGCTGTTCTTCTTTTAAACCCAAAAGATTGAGGAAAGTCACTCTTAACACGCACAAAATGCAAAGTAAACAAAAAAGACTTAAAGGCCATCTTCTCAAAGATTTTTTTCTTTCATTGAATCTGATCATGAATATTATCAGAGGATTTAAGTGTATTAAAGTGGCCTCTCTGACACGATGTGATGTGTCAGATAACACTCCGGTTTTAAGTATTATTTAGATTAACATCTTTAAGATAGGCTTGACGAGGTGTTACCAAATGACTTCAGTTGCACTTAAACTGTAGGAGCCACTTGAAGTTAGCGGTCTCTGTCTCTAAACTCTTTCCCTCTTACACACACACACACACTGTTATGCAGAAGGGGTTCTTTCCAAATCCGACATCTCACTGCAGTCTGGCATCAAAGCCCTTTGTACGAGAGCTGACACCTGGTCCCTCTCTCCTTGCCAAAGAGGCCTAGCGAGTGGGCTCAGATGCCTGGAAGAGCTGGGAGAATTTACACCACCCACCTCCTGCTCAACACACAACCATACACAGGCTATTGGAAGTCCAGGCAAGGACAGACTCTGCTGCCCTAAGTTGCCCCCCTGAATCCTACCCTACACCCCTACAGGCAAAGCCACACACACTCAGACACACACACATAAATAAAGACACACACTGTACCGTACCACATTCCAGCTGATTTATGCATGTTGCAGCAAGTGCCAGGCAGAACACACTATACTGCTGTGATAGCACAGTGTATCTAATGGTGCTAAATTAACGTTATGAAGGTCAAAGAGAGAACATTATAAGTTTTGGATAGGAACTCGTTTTTTGCCACCTGAGGGCTTCTGGGTGAACATTTCAACCATTTTCTGCCTTGATGAACCAAATAATACCCAACACACAAGTCTTGAACTTTGGGCTGTGTGTTTAACTCAGCAAATGATTTCTACTGTTTTATTTTTTCTGACATGTGTGCTATAAAACTGAGCCATTTTCTAGCCACACTGTTTCTTAAGACAAGAGCCAGCTTGATGTACTGTACAACCATCAAACAAGATGTTAGCCTGTCAAGACCTTACCTTCACCCCCATCTTTGATGTTGCTAAACCTCAGGAGATTTTTTTGCCAGACTTTTTTTTAGGCCAGTTCACCTGCAACCTTTCAGTCTTCAGTCTCCTTATGACTCATTTCTCATCTGCAACTGTCAAACGGCATGTTGCATCTCCAAAATTACAGTAAGGTGCTCCAACTAATAACAAAGCCTTTAAAAGGAACATATAGTACATCTGTGTTTTGAAATGAATTTTAAAATCAATAAATCTGTAGATTATCTTTTCAAGTAATCTTTCATTCTGTAAGGTGTTACAAAATAATGAAAATATCCATCACCAGTCCCCAGAATCCAAGGGGACAACAGTTGCAGGTCAACAGTTCAGTGCAATAAAGAAAACTGCAAATCCTCACATTTTAGAAGCTAGAACCATCAAATGTTTGGCATTTTTGCATAAATTATTTAATGATTATTAAAAATTGTTGCCAATTAATTTTCTGCCAATCGACTAAATGTTTCACAGCACAGCATGCCTGTGGAGAGCTGCAGTTGAGGTGTTTCATGATGTTTATGATAATGTGCAGGCACAGGCTGACAGTGATTATTGCACAACTTGTGCTTTTATTTTTCAATAGTATACAGTCAAGAGGCAGACATGAAATGTATAGAGAGCGAGAGAGAGAGAGAGGAGGATGGCATGCAATAACGGTCCGCATTCGGTGCAGGGACGATGCAGATACCACTAGACCACTAGTCCAGCGTGACACCCACAACTTTAGAGATTCATTTAAAGATTGATTCTCTGCATAAAGTTTGATGGTTTGAATGCCGATGATGCAGACATGTAAAAGGCATTTATTTTGGTAATTAAAATTGGCTAAAAAATAAAGTGTCAGCTGTAGATTCCGTTTTTCGCTGATAACTTTGTATTCACCCCGCTGCCAACACTACAATTAAACTTTAATTTAGGTTCTCTCAGTAGGTGTAGCGGTTCGCTGGACGGATGACCCCTTAATCAGGTCATGATTGATCTGTAGCTTTTCTCTATATTCAGATTATCCTTTTTTTTTTTTTTTGCATTTTTTGTGTGTTGTATAAAAGCTTCTAACCTATATGTTTCTCCTGTAGACACAATAGTTACCAGAGAAACTAACTAACTCAATCTAAGTTCTACTGCATAACACCTGTTGGCAGGTCAACTGGAGAGCATATGACTCATTGCTGCAGATTTGCTGTGGGTTTCTTAGTACTGTATGCAACACTGGGGATGGAAGATAAGCATTCGCATGATATGTAATTATATACGTGCACACTTGTATACCTTGTGTTATAAAAAACTCATATGTCCATTGTAAACAAAGAAATATTGGTGGTATGTAACTATGGTGGTTACAGAGAATTTATGTGTATGATGCCTGCTGCCATTTATAGCTCAACAGCTGGCTGATGGGCAACCGCGGCGCTACATCCCTGGAGCTGCTGCTACTATAGCTGATGAATAGCCACAGCAGTCACTATCTGCCAACCTACCTCCTCTTCACTACACATAATTCGAGTTTACAGTTCTCCCTTGGCTCTGGCATTTTTATGTCAGAGATGTTGTGTTCTGTTCCAGACAATGCTATATATGATCAGTGAGGCTGCAGCATGTGTTGAGAGAGGGGCGGCATGCTCTGTCTTTGATTCAATCAAGACCCTGACGTATTAGTTCAAAAATGCTAATGCTGTGAATTGTCTATCAAATGGTATAAACACGGCAATTGTTTTTGAAATAGTATAAACTGACAACAAGAAAAACATCACTTCTCTTGGGTAGGAGTTTTTCTGAACCTGCTGTCTCCTCTGTGCTCCACAGAACTTCAGGTGACATTTTCCCCTAGGTGTCAAGGAGGCTGCCATTGTAAAGCCCACTGGAGTCTGTATCTGGCTGATGGTTGTGCGAGCTGGAATCAATTGGATTTTTGCTGCGGTTGTGGGCCACCTCTGGGGTTAGCTTGCCCACAGGCATGGCTATGCCTCCTCAGCTGTAAGGTTGGGCACTGGGCCCTCTCCATGAAGCAGAATGGTGGAGCACAATGTTAATCTCTCCTCTCTGCTGAGTCCCAGCTGTGGCCCTGCATCCCCACTGGGCCATTTAATGTGGAGGAGGGGGCAGCATGGACTTCTGCTATCACCACAGACATGGACACAAACACAGCCATGAACTTGAATCCAGGTTTATTGTGTAGTATATACTCTATGGTTAAGTTTCTGTAGAACTTCATAGACATGGTTTGCAGAAGACTAAACCAAAACTTTTTAGCTTCCTCTCCATACAGATGAAATGATCTAATGCACTGTATGGCTACAAGCTCCAATCAGTTCTTACAAAGTATGTACATTTCTTTGTATAGAAATAGTGAAGGTTTCATAAATATTTAGAGCACACTTGAAAAAACCCTTCAGAATTCATTCAGTTCTTTTCCAATGGTCTGTAGTTTCTATTGCATATTTTGTAATGGCCTTCAGTCTGACATATATTCTGTTTTTTCAAAGACATTCATAGTCATTCATATTTTGTCAGCCCTGTGGCACTGAGTCAGGCATTTTAAATAGTTAGAATTTATTTCTACTTTTAACTGTGTAACCTGCAGAGAGAGACAAAGAAAAGTTTGTTCTGGTGATATTACAAAAAAAACCCCACAAGGATTTAAAAAAAAACTGGATTTAAAAGTAACATTAAAACATAAAATTTAAGATAACAAAGCTTGACAGCTGACTTCAATAGCAGAGATCAAATAATAATTAGATCTTTCATTGATCATTGTGCGTGTACTCTGTTTGTCCTCTCACAGGGAGGTCAGAGCTGAGAGTCAGGTACCAACTGGCAGGGATTCTGCATTTTTGCTCACAGACACTTCAGTAAGACGGATGCTTGCCAAGAGAAGGGCTTGAACCTTTGTCCTCTGTCTGAATAATTGTCTCCCTATTCACAATGCCACCCTCCTGCTCCAAAAAAAGGCACTCACCAGGTAGCTGATGAGTAAAAGAAGAAAGAAAAAAGTCTAAATAAAAAGAAAAAGTTTAAATAAAAAATGGTTCATACCAAACCTTGTAGTTCTGACATATTTGCACTATAAATCAACCTTGTGTTTGTAGAATACAAAGTACAAACAATCAAAAAAATATAATAAATATATTATAAATGTATAATAATTTGATATAATATGATAAACCTTATTTTTCTAAAAATTAACACATTTAATATTGAGTTCAGTATGCAGCCACACTTGTGGGATTCAGTGAATTTATACATTGGAAGCCTGAAGAAAATTGCTCATTGTTATCTTTAGTAATCCATAAGGTCTCTGAGCTACAGCATAACATGGTCTGAGGCTTGGTTGCTAATCGTAAATTCACAGAAATCTACTTAGAGAAAGGCAAATATCAACAAGTCCTGCACTGGCTTCTCTATTTTCTCATTAGGCAGATAGATGGAAGATAGCTAGCACTGGGAGAGGTGGAGGCAAGAACAGATTAGTCTTCCTTCACAAACAACCACATATCCTTGACTTTTAATTAAAAATGCCATCGCAATTAGACACGGTAGTTTAAAGGACTGCCGAAATAAAAAGAGTTCAGGCACTGCTATAAAGGCAATCCGGCGCAGTTCCAGGAGAATAAAGCTTTTCACTTTTCTCATTGTGAATTTAAACGGAAACTTAAATCAGCTTATAGGTTTTTCACAAAAGCACTGCAGTAGGAGCAAGAGAGGAGCCAGAGAGGAGAAAACAGAACTCAAAGTCATCACAGTGGTTACAAAGGACGTTGAAGATTGAGGTCAGGGGAGGAGGAAAACTATTCTGTCGGCACAATAAATGAGAGCAATTAATCAACAGTTAATGTGAATCACACCGTTTATCCATCTAAACAATCTGGTTTCACCAAGTCACATTACTGAAGTAATGAATCTGTGTAAGTCTGACATTTGAAATACTTTAGAGAAGGACAACAGCCTGTAGCAGCCAGCATAGAGGCATCTGCTAAACATGAGTAACAGCAGGGCTCTAAGTGACGCATAGTGTACTTTTCTGCATCTGAGTCAACCACGCACATGCAAGTCCTGATCCCTGAAATAGCAGTAGCATGTATTGTAAAAACAGAAACTAGGTCTACTAGTATGGCCTACTTAGGGTAATTTTCCGGTTGCGTTGCCTTATTTAATAGTACTAAGAATAAAACAGCTCAACACGATTGCCCAAAATGCGAGCTATTTTATAGGAAATTATTTCAAAGCCGGTGGTATTACTGTACGTATATTGAAACAAAGCTATTTCATTTCACGAAGAAAAAATAACTCTGAGTACATATGATTTAGCAGGTTGATGTTTCTCCAGTGCCAACCACTTGATAGTGTAAGTCATATTGCGGTTTAATCAACTTTTCCTCGAAACCTTTTTTTCTTCGTCTCACTTTTTTTATATTCTTGTCTTTAAAATGTTCCCTTTTTCACTGTACCATTTTCTTACATTAAGCTCTTTCTCTGTGTCTTCTCTGTTATTGTGTTTTACCTGCATGTGAACAAATAGGAGCACATTCCCACTCTTATCCAGGTTTTTCTGCTTTTTGCAATAGAATAACAAATTGGTCTTGGTGATTTAGTATTCCCCTGGGTAATTGGTTTTCTGGAGTGGTGACCATGTGGAGATGAAAAACAATCAGCAAAGCTCTTAACAGATGCTGTAATTACCTGAGCAGACTCGCACAAGTGCCTGAGCACACCAGAGCAGTAGATGCAGCCTCTGTGATCTACCACTTACAGAGAGGGAAGGGCAGAATCCACCTGAGCACACCAGAGCTTCATCTTGACAAGCAATGTAATGCACCATCTAACCATACTGTGGAGCCATAGCAGACACAAGGAGTGGACATAATCAAATGTAATGCCCATGAAATATCATTTAATGCAAAACAACCTAAATTAAATTAATAGAAATTATTGTCAATATACATTGTATAGAATATTTTTAGCCATACATTAATTTATGAGTTGGTCTGTCGGTCAGTCGCTCCATCAGTTCCAGACTGAAACAACTATTGGATGGATTGGATGGAAATTTTGTACAGGCATTCGTAGTAGCCTGTAGACTTTGGTGATCTCCTGACTTTTCCTCTGCTGCTACCAGCTGGTCAAAGTTTTCACTTATCCTGTGAAATCTCTCAACAACTACTGGTTGGATAGCCATGAGCTACACACATGCATGTCCTCCTCAGGAAGAATTGTAATAACTTTGGTGACCCCTTAACTTTTCATCAAGTACCATCATCTGGTCAATCAATTAATACGACACTCCCATAAATCTCAGCTGTACTTTGCGTTTAGTGCTAATTAGCAAATGTTAGCATGCTAACTAGCTAAACTAAGATTACGAATAAAAAAAACATCATACCTGCTAAAGTCTGTTCATTACCTCTCACAGTGCTGACAAAGAAATTAACATAATACACTCAGTTGCGAGTTTATAAAGGTACGCCTAGCTAAAATTAACTGTCTTATACAGCAGCCCTGCAATAAATGCTACATTTAGGTAGGCTATATGTATTATTATAATGTAATGCACCACAAACTGCAGCCTCCAAAATGACCTTTCAGTTGAATCAACACTTTATGAAGGTAGGATTTAATGCACAACTGTTGTATTAGACTACATTAGTTTTAGCCAGGAGTACCTAATAAACTGACAAGTGAGTGTAGTATTTAGTCCATTGCGCTTGTATTGTGTGGCAACGTACAGTTTGCATTGTATTGTAGTGTTCATGTTATTGTGTACATTTCCATCCCCATAGTACTTAATATACACAATTCTCATTGTGTGATCTTGATTAGAGGAAGGAGAACAATAGATACTATATGTGAAACATTATGTTTTCTGTTTTTCTGACAGTAACAAAATAATGAATATCAATTTTCACTGAAAGGCAAAAAAGTGGGCCAAAATGAAGGAACGCTTTCAGCTAATTACTGTCAGCTAGTGTGTGATGTTATGATGTACTAATCTGAACGCAAAGGTGTAACCTCTGGACAACAGCAATCTGTTATAATGACCTAAATTAGTACTAATAATAGATGGATTTAGTCCGCTCCATCCTTTGTTTTCAAACTGCTGAGGAATAGGTTCTCTCTCTCAGCTTGATCTGCCCGTGGGGATTCATCATTTTGTTCAGCAACGTAGATGATTAAAGGCTAAATTGCTTAAAGGGTCTTGAAGAAAGGAAGGGAGAACATTAGAAGTAGATGTTAATGTTTGAAGGATGTGAGGTTAATGTGGTTCCATGCTGAGAGAACTTATTCCTTCCCTTCAGCCGACTCCTGAATTCCTGAATTCCTGAGCTCCAAATGACCTCTGCTTCTAGTCACGCACACATTATTAGGGCTACCTGGTGGTAGCCGTACCTCATCTACTCCAACCACGAACAACAAACCACAACGTGTGGTGAATGGAGACAAACACACGACAATAGATATAACTGCAAGCAGCAATTCTAAGCAGGGGGTTGACTAAAATATTTTGAATACGGGAAACCAGGTTTGGGTATATGTATAAAGAATATGTATATTTTATTATGGTTTGATGCCAAAGTTTTTCACTTTATTTCAGGTTTTTTCCCATTGTGCTCCATGTTCTTCCTTCTCTAATAATGCGTGTATCAGTGCAGTGAGTACAACAGGATAATAGGGACTTTTCTACCAGCTTTGTCATGACTGTATTAAGTACTGATGAGACATGACAAAAAAATAAATAAATTAGTTGTCAACTTGGTTGTTGTATCCCCTGCTCACCTACAGCTTATCTTTGAAGACTGTGATCCTAGGATAATACAGTAAGTGCTATGCTTTAACACACCGAAAGCCCTTTAATAGCCACAATAAAGGCTTACTTTAACATACATAACAGGTGTTTTTCACAATTCTCAAAATGGTAGTGGATTTTATTGACGACTCAGCGAGGGTAAAAAAAATATATATATATATTATAATAATACTGTGTTATGTATAAGTTTTCAAAATCTATTAGCCAAAAAGGTGCTCCAGATGTTGCCCTGATGGTGGTGTTTACAGGCACAGAAGTACATTGGGGATGTGTGTATCTACTGAGCAATTTCGATCATGATCGAGTAAAGCAATATGGGGAAACATCACAGGGTTAGACACAGAGAGACCAGTTTGGCACAGAATTTGGCAACAATAGTCTTCATCTCAAAAAAGATAGAACAAAGCTTTTTCTCTAATAACACGCAGCTTACAGCTTTATCCATCAAGCCAGTTTCAAAGTGACGTTGGGTGAGTAAGTCCCACTTTAATGATAGTGTTCCTCCTTGGTCTTGTCTTAACTACACTCACTACCTGCTCGGCCCAAATATCTGATATTTAAACCTAGCACCTTATACCAATTATCCCTCCAGAAACTGTTTTCTTTACTAACTCCACTCACACACTATGTATAATGCTTGAAACAGGTGTACCTCATATTTCTGTGGAAGAACTCTGATTATTATTGGAGATGGTGTTTTTTTTAAAAATCTGTAAATGTTTCTCAATGATCATAATTGGTCAATTCAACTATAGTAACGTTTCCAGCCAACTAATAACGAACGAATATCTATTTCTGTTGGCAACACTATTTTACATGCATTCTGCTGCATCTCAAATGGTTCCCCTCTCCCTCTGAGGATCTTCACACATCATTTTAATCTTAAAAAATACTGAACGTATGCCTCTTACAAGACCTCATACTGCAAAAAGCTGCATGCTTTTAATTGTGATCAAACTGCACTTGTACAATGTTATAGAAATGTAGACATTTTGTAAATAGCACTTCCTCTTTTAAAGCTCACATGTAACACTTTGCCCAAAAGTGTGTTGCTCCTTTAATAACATAAAAATGGTCCTACAATCACCACTGCACTTGACTATGTGGATATTCTGCATGTTCATTGTTGCTGCCAACACCCTGAAGCCACTAGATGCTGTTTACCAGTGTGCTCTTTAACTTATTGCTCAGGACTGTTATTGCACACACCACTGTGAATATACAGTACACTGCACATACTCTACTGAAGCACAAACAAATATCAGCTAGACCTCTCCCCATTCAGCTGAAGGAAACTGTCAGAAGTTGAGGTGCTGGTGTTGCACACCCTTTAATCACAGGGACATCATGGTGACAGAGCCTTGTGTAGTTTAATAAAGCCCCAGGAACAAAGACATTCTCCTCTAAACTATCTTTCTTACATAGCGTCTGCAAGCAGGGCTTAGGAGAGAACTGGTTATTACCATCTCATTGAAGAGGGACCCCTCAACAGCTTGTAAAGTTGCTTGGCATCATGTTCTCACTTCACTGTATGCTGACAGCCCAACCATCAAAACTAGACACTTTTCTTTGGAGGCTGTTTCAATTATTCACTCTTTCCTTAGAGTGTCATTGCTGTCTCTCTGCTGACACCACCTATCTTTTTTTTTTAAACTTTTTTCGTCGTTCTCTTTCTCGTCTCTCTTTCTGCCTGAGATGGGGAGGTACCACAGTCCAGGTAAAGCCCAGAGTCAGAGAAAGAGAGGAAAATGGAGGATGAAAGAGCAGCACATTAGGGTCACAGAAAGAAGCCCTTAAACAAATCTTATCACAGCACAGAGCCCAAATGAGATACCTAACCAAAGGGAATAATTATCTTTCGAATGAGGCTAATCTAAAGCTATCAAATAAAAACAAACTTCACTGTGAGTGTAAGGAAATGCAATTATTCAAATGGGATAGAAATGCAAATGTGTGGTCTTATGTGGAGGAAACAAGGAGCCAGGAGCTAGTGTCCTCTAACAACCAGGCTCCCTACTGGCTCATAATTTTTCTGTAATGGATGTCAATGTCCTTGTGGACACGCAGCATTTTTTAAGGCCAGCAGAATTCTGGGGCGTCAGCTAGCCCCCAATCAAGGATAAATGTGTCTAATTGTGTTTATAAATGCCCTCATGCAGTAAAAATACATTTTCATTACATGTAGATATAATTATAATAATATAATTATGCCAGGGTATTAGATTTATGAAATGTATATAAAATATATTTCAATCCTTTTGATTTTCCTGCCCCTCTCTCGCTGTTCTCCTGGAGTTTCAATTCCCCCGATTTTTTCCCGAAGCCAGTGTGCTTAGTGTGTTCAGAGCACCTTTCAGTGCTCAAGGAATATAATATTCGGCGCCGTTGTCAGACTCATCATGGCGAAAAATACAAGAACTCGCAAGGACAACTGAGAACAGAGAAGATACACAAATTGTAGGCAGGTTTGAGTAAACAGCTGTCTGTTTTTAGTTGTAGATTAATGTTTTGTGCCTTTGTAGATCCACTGTGGTTTGTAAATTGTAATGCACATGTAATGACAGTAGACTTGCTGAATGTGGACATATTGAAATTGCACTTATTTTTCTTGAGATGTCTCAGGCTGTTCATCATCTGTTTTATAAATGGATGTTTTCAGAATGTACTTGTTCTTCTTTACATAAGAGAAAGGGAAAAATTTGGAGGTGTTGGTATTTATAGGTTATTATGCAATGGTTTTACTGGTCCGGCCCACTTGAGATCAAATCGGGCTGTATGTGGCCCGTGAACTAAAATTTGTTTGACACCACTGATGTATAATATACGAGGATCCCTTAAATTTGTTTATTAAAGAATAGTAAACAAGACATGTACTGAGTGGAGCATACTTGTCGTGTGACAGTTGAAAATGACTAAGGGTCTACAGCTATGACGGACACCGCGATGCTTTGAGCTAAATGCTAACATGCTCGCAAAGACAATGCTGACATGCTTATGTTTAACAGGTTTATCATGGTCACCATGTTAGTTCACCCCACTAACATTCGCTAATTAGCACTAAATACAGCTGAGGCTAATGAGAATATAATTAGTTTTGCAGAACTTTGATCATCGTGACCTCATGATGGGGTTAGACGAAAAGTTAAGGGACTACTACAGTTCACCCTGAGGTGAACATGAATGTCTATACAAAATCTAGTAAATAGTTGTTGAGACATTTTACTCAAAACCACAAATATCAACCTGCTGGTGGCACTAAAGGAAAAGTCAGGGGTTCACCAAAGGGATACATCATCTGGGAACTGACAGGCTGACACTGCCATCCCTAGAGCCAAAAATAAACTTGTCAGTACTCTCTGCTGGACAAACTGGCGAAAAAGTTTCTAAATTACAGCAAATATACTGTATCTTTGGCATTTCTGTACTGCAATTAAATTTCTTGTAACTTCTCAGCAGACATATACACCGATTTGTGAGGTTGTGCTTTTTCATATATTACATTATATTTTTCAGTTGTATTGATACACTGTATGTTGTGCAAATGGTTTCTCCAATGAGAAGAGTAATATTCATGAAGCATTTTTCTTCTGGTATCTGCACATTATTTTTATCCTCTGTATTGCACCCCTAAGACACACACACACACCTGTCCCTCTCTGTCTTTTCAGTTTGCCTGTATTTTCCTTCATTCTGTCATATAAAGCACATACTGCATGCTTATGTAAGAGTCAAAAGACTGTGGAAAGTATACCACTGCCTATTTTGCCAACAACCACAAGCCAAACAAATTAATAAAAAACATGGCACCAGAGTTGCCCATGATTAGTTTTAAAATATTAGACAAATGGGAGAAATAAGAGGAAGATCCCATGGATTAAGCTAACAACACAGAGCAGGTGGTTCCGTGGATGCAGGGTTTTATGTATTATTAAAATATTATGTATTCTCTGGAAAAAACAATGACAGACTCCTCTGTATTATCGTTCATATACATTTGTGTGAATTGAGTGTTTAAGAGCCAATGTATCAACACCTTTATGTGATGGCAGCAGATAACCTTAAAGAAGGCCAACAAAATTCGCACAGAAAGCCAAAAAAAAACTAAAAACTAAATGGCTCTATGTCTTCTGCTGCAGGGTGTTATCTGTTTCATATACAGCATACACCTGGTGAAGTGCTGCATCTGCACTTTCTTTAATTTATTACTATTGGTTGCAAGGTTGCTCTAATCGAGTTACAAAGATTCTTGATTGGCTTCCAGTGCCACGGCAGGATCCCTTTAGTTTGCTGTGGTCCAACAGCAGCGGCTGAATGACAGGAGGCAGACGATGAGTTTGGTAAAGGGAGCACAAGCACTCAACATGCTCTGTCAGCATGGTACCACATTAACCTCACATCCCAACAACTCTCTGAGGCTTTTCTCCTTTTACGTTTGATCTCTCCCTCCTTTTTCCTGCCCCACGTTGCTTCTCTCATTTGACATTCATCACAAGCATCAACATAAATACTCAATACACACATTTCCTTTAAAGATAAAGAAAAAAAAAAACTGAAAACGCAAAGAAGTTGATCTTTAAATATGGTTTCTTGGCTCTCTTCAGTACATAAATAATTGATCACAGAAAGGCTCCAGGGGGAGTCGTGTTCGCAGATATGTTGATTTCACACCAATTTCCTCACATATATAGCCCAATCTCTGTGTTTACCCTGCATAAAATTAACACATACTGGACAGTATCTCCAGAGCTCAGCTGAAGACGGGAGCTACAGGAATGACAAATAGGGCCTCCAATAAATAGCCTAACATTTTCAAAACGTGAGGAGTAAAATGGCTTGGAGAATGAGGCAGAGGAGGCTCTCACATGGTGACAAGACACATTCCACGATCCATATCTATCTGAGAAATCACCACGCTGCAGTCTAAACAAGAGCGCGAGTCTGCCGTGAGATCAAAACAAATGTTAAACGTCAAAAGACTCAATTGAACAAGTGAAAAAATTCAATATAATGTACAAAATAAAACAATCAATGTAATGTGCTGTAGTTTCTATGTCTGTGCAAGCAACACAAATCTAGAGCAGAGTGTGCTGCTGGCAAAACAACACAAATCATCAGTTATGTGTTCTACAGAGAGGAAAAAAAGTTTTGAGTTTTTCCGCTTAGCAATACTGACAACAGCTCAAAGATTTTACTGCATGATCCCATGAATAAATATGCCCAAAAGTTTTGTTTAAATACATTTCTTAAAGGAGTGGCAAAGTGATGTTTTCGGGATGTTTTCCCAAAATAAACACAGGATTATTCTAGGCAAATCAATGATGACGGAAATGTATTTATTATAAATTTGTTTGATCTCATCAACAAAACAGCTGACAGCAGTGTGTGTGTGTGTGTGTGTGTGTGTGTGTGTGTGTGTGTGTGTGGGTGGGTGGGGGGCAGATTAGGTTTGAAGCACCCTGATATGAAAGAGAGCTGATAAATCCTGAGTCACTTCAGATACAGGAAAGTGAAGCCACGTCGTGCTGCGCTGCCCTCGCTGCACATTACTATTTGGATGTTAGCGTATAAAATAGTCTGCTCAGGCCCCCACCCATTCAATTTTTTTCTTTCACAGTTTTAAGTAAAGGATGCCTGGCTGCAATTTGTTTCTGTCAGGATGATTAATGGCTCTCAATAATATAACAGCTTATATGGATATGGGAAGGTGCATCTCTACAGCAGCCAATCGATAAATCTGTGATCCTCCAACCACCCGCCCTCATCGCGCCAAGAGATTTAGGGGCCATATGAGCAGCTTGAATCCCCATACAGTAAGTCTTAAGCAGATTAATAAAAAAGGTTCCTTAAATGTGCTCTAAATTTGTCTAATAATACCTTAGGTATTAATTCTCCAGGCTGACAGCCTGCGAGAGTTTTTTTTGTGTGTGTGTGTCTGTGTGTGTGTGTGTGTGTGGAGCTCTAGAGCCTTGGGTGTGCATGTGTCTCCCACTGGCACATGAATGCACTACAGAGGGTAAAAAAAAAAAACACTTAAACACTGGATACATTCACCAGAGGGGAAAAGTTAGAAGTGTGTGCTCCTCTATCACAGTATTATATGAGTAGCATCTTGGCCTCTGCGCATGCTTTGATGAAAATAGCAACATAATTAGTATAAATAAAATATGCTCAGCCACATAAAACAGCAATGCAAATACTGCCCATAGGTAGACAGCTGCAGCATATGAGAAGCTGTGGTGGAAAACATATTCAGATCCTTTACTTAAGTAAAAGTAGCAATACCACACAGTCAAAATACTCCACTACAAGTAAAAAAGTAAAAACCCTGCATTCAAAACCTTACTTAAGTAAAAGTAGGCTAGTATTATCAGCAAAATTGACTACAATATTTGCCTCTGAGATGTAGTAGAGTAGAAGTATGAAGTTGCATAAAATGGAAATACTCAAGTAAAGTACAATTACCATGAAAGTACATGGTTGAGTAAATGTACTTCCACCACTGATGAGCAGAAACTAGACACCAGATGCCAGATCTCACACAGTCTCTGAACATCAGCTTACATTGCCAGGCACACAAACACCAACTGTACCAAGCCATGACAAGCAACATAGCACAAGCAGCATACTTAACCTACCTTGTTGAAGCGAAGCAGTGTTCCCTGGCATCTCCAACGGAAAACGAAACATTTGAGTAAAGTTGGCATGTATCCAAGTTGCTGACACCGACAGGAGAACGTCTCTTCCAGCTCAAAGTTCACCTTTGGCCGACAGGTGTCATCACAAACGGCCAACAAAACAGGAACAGGCCTCATTCCTCCACAAACCCGTCCTGTGGCGATATTTTCAGACTGTTTACAAACGGCAAGTGTACAGCCGTGTTACACATGGAGCAGAGTTAGCAAAAGAGCAGCACAACAAAGCTGTGTTGCAGCGAGTAAGCGTGTGTCAGGTGTGAGTGCGGCTGTGCAACTGGAGTTGTCTGTCTGTGCAAATACATATCACTGTGTATTAAATAAATAATGACACGTATAGCCAAATGTTTTTGTAAATAATGACATCTTCCTATTGGCCTACTTGAAGAAATCATAATGTAATCAGAATAAAATTGTAATTTTACAAAAAAGACATAATATTATGAGAATAAAGTAATAATATTTTGAGTAAAACATTATTATATTTCCAGAATATAACAACCAAAATTTTGTATATTATGACCAAAAAAAATGTATCATTTATCATTTATAATCATTGGGCTTGAATCCTTTTCTGATGCCATAACTTGATCCCTGCACCTTTTGGCACAGCTGTCTGGAGTAAACCATGTTTAAAACAAGTTCGGTTATGCCACTCAGAATTCATGTAATTGGTTTAATTTATTATGACGGATAGTTCAGCAAATGACCTCAT
The DNA here is from genome assembly GCA_008360985.2 of Macquaria ambigua. Taxonomy (NCBI): domain Eukaryota; kingdom Metazoa; phylum Chordata; class Actinopteri; order Centrarchiformes; family Percichthyidae; genus Macquaria; species Macquaria ambigua. Next base: position 122,576 of record VMKM01000376.1, read on the forward strand.
GCCAGTTCAAAACAGATATCAAGTTACCAATAATCACCTGATGTAATTTAAATTAATTGGTCAGTGGTGGATGCAAAATACTGGTGGTGATCAAGCCCAATCATTTCAATGCCCTAACCTATAATAATGATGCGCTGAGGTGAAACCAAAGTTTAGCAAAGCATAACTTGAAATTTCCACATGCATATCCATGTCAGCTAACAGGCTGCTCTTAACTATTACTGTATATAAACCCACAATTCTCAGAAGAAGTATAGGTTGTTCTTTAAATATAAAGACTTTTTTCAAACTTTTACATTTTAATGGTATTATTATGTCTTAAATGTCTATGGTGTCTTTAATAAAATTACATTTGTTTTAATTATTTTATTAATTTTTCCTCAAAATATTATAACTTTATTCTTGAAACCTTGGATGTTTTTTCACCCCAGCAGTCTGAACACTCGAAGTCTTGAATGTCTTCAGGTTAAACTGTGCATTGTGCTTTATATATGGCAGCCTCAAGAGGTTTAAATTACTTGGGGTGAAGAATTCCGTGTGAAATGGGATGTGATGCTGCACAGAGGTGTTCCAGTCCCACAGGCTGTGTTGCTGGACTTCACTGACTCCTGACTGCCTCCAAACCACCTCCTTTCCCTCTGTCTTTCTTTCTCTCCTTCTCTCCCTTCCTTTCTTTGTCCCCCACCTGGAGAGAACCACCATTTTCTCTTTATAACATCCATTTTCGTTTGGCTATCCTCCCTGTGAATAAAACTCTGAACCATGCTGAGAATTTGCTGTTCTTAATTATTGCGTAGTAATAAATGAAGTCTGAGCTCCAACTCTCCAGAGTAGCTCATGCTGATCTCCACCAGAGAGGCTAGTGCCTTACCAGAGGCATTGCTGCTCACCCACACCAGTCTCACCAAGCACTGTGGTTTCGCATCACTTACAGCTTCATATATATGAGAGCTTAATAGAGACTGATTCATTGATATTCCAGCCAAACTGCCCAGGGATTTGGCAGAACAGGCACCAGCAGAGGAAAGAGACAGAGAAAACAAAGTGATAGAGAATGAGTGGGAGGGGAGGGGACAGACTGAGAAAGTTACACCAGATTTGTAGTCACACGCTGAGATGCCGGGGATGATAAAACCATCTCTCTCAGACAGGCCACTGTGATAGACTTGATTCGGTCCGCTCACCCACCCCACCCCCTCTCCCCTTTATTCTTACGCTGGTCTCCCGCATTCTTCTTCTCTTATTCACTGAGTCAAACATGATGAACAGGAGCAGGGGAGAGATGAGCAGCTGGCCTGGTCTCGGCGGGGCGAGGGAACACATTTTACAAAATCAAATCAGGCCGGTCAAAGGTGAAGCCTGCCAGTCTCCCTGTGGAGCGGCGAATGGTATCAACACTGCACAGATGACCAGAATACTGTGTGGCTCCAGATGAAAATGTTGCAGCACCACATCCCCCTCTTCCAAACTGAAATACTCATGTTGCTCTCTGCTCTGTTATAACATCCATGCATTTCAAAAAGGCCACCCTAATGAATCAGTTTAGGCTTGATTAGATCCTCTAACTGCCTTTACTCTTTAAATTCTATTAGGGATGTAATTGTAATGTTCAGTGTCTATTAACACAGCTGCCCATAAAACCTCACCATTTTTATCAGGCAGATGAAAGACATGATTGCATGGCTCCTCATCTTCATCTTCTGCAGTGAGAAGATGACATCGTACAGGCCTTCAATTTCCACTGATCCACCTCCTTGCGGTTGGAAGTCAGCCGTCTGTCTATTCCAGCAGCTAACACTTTGATATGCAACACCTCATAGAGCCAAAGCACCAATTGAAGCCATTATACAGTGTTCAGCTCACTAATAGATTTATTAGAGAGCTGGAGCCAGCTTGTTACAGGGGGTCTCAGGAAAAGAGCGGAGGGAGTGATCTCTGCATCTGCATGCGATGCCAGCCTTTGAAAAAAGGACCATAAATTAGTGCTGCGGGGTGAGAATGTGAAAGAGATATCTAGCGAGAGTCCTCTGTTCTCAAACCCTGGTGATGGTTGAGATGGCATCCTTCTCCTTCTATATGCATAGTCATAGAATCAGGCTCAATCACGCCCTTATCAGAACCCATCACAATGCCTCATCCTTAATCATCAGCAGCAGAGAAAGGTCATTACCCAAGTAAATTACCTCTTTAGCATTTGATTATTCGCTTTTTTCTTCTATTCTCTTTTTTGCTCTCTGGAGACAGAGAGCATCAGGCAGCCGGCAATTTACATATACATCCTTCTGCATGTCCACCTACAGTATGAAAACCACAGCATGTAACCATTTTTACTTCAAACCAGTATGTATTCTTTACTTACCAGTAGTATGCTGCAGTACACTGTGGATTTACACAATATAATCATAGTCAAAAAGAATTTCCACTTTGAAAAGTTCTCAATAGTTATTTTGTTCTTTAGAGGTCTACTTATCTCTATCTTCTCTCCAGCCCCCTCTGGTCCTAATGAAGTGTCCTCACAAGATGACATGGAGTGAAAATGGTAAAGTTTCAGGCTGCGTATTTGCATTTACGGAAAATACTGAATGATAAAGCACTCTGACAGTCCAGTGCACTTACCCAGCACACGCCGTAAAACATGTGTTGAAAGCTGGGCATAATTCATTCCGCAAACACTCATGCACGTACACTAATAAAACTCACACACTCTCTCTTCATTTGTCTGTGTATAGATGTGTGTGTCAGTTGGTCTGTCTATCACTCTCTCTCTCACACACACACACACACACACACACACGCACCCTAACACAAATCTGTCCATGAACATACAATGTATGACATTTGCAAAGAGCACGGTCCAGTCAGAAATATTATAAAATGTTAAACATGAGGGTAAGATAAATTGGGAATTGTCACCTTTGACATTCAGTTGCCACCAGGGGTTATAAATGTTATCAATTAATGTAACAGGTGTAAAATGAAGGGTTAGGGTCAGTGATGACCTGCTGGATTTTAAGGTTTCATTCATTGTATAAACTAGCATGTAGAGATATCGTGGTCTATGTCAAATTGTTATTGTGCAGGCAACTGACGTTCCCTAAACTCCTCCCCCAAACAGTGATTGACTGTTTGACTGTTGACTTAGCAACCATAACTAACCCTGACTATTTATCAAATAAAGGCAAAATGCACAGTTATATCTGATAGAGAGTTTGGAGGGTTGTGTCTTTTGTATCACCTTTCCAAAACCAAAAATACAAGAGCAAAAGTATAAGGAATTGATTAACTAACTACATTATTATGTGGTGTTACAGGTGATGTTAGAAAAAGCCTCATTCAGGACAGACACATCCACTGCGCGGGAGCCAGTGTTACACCAGACACAGATGCTACTAACCATCAAATCAGAGTTTATGCTATCGTTAGCAGTCCCTTCCTGCTCTGTATTGGATTTGGGAAACTCACAATTAAAAAGTAAAAGTGAAACATTAGAAAATACTTACAATTAAGCATACTCTAACTCTAACCTTTGTCTTCTTTGTCTAGGTGAACTTACTTATCTAGTAAACATCTAAATGGCATCATGTTAAAAAAGAAATAGCTGTCTGATATTACATTTTTCCATAACATACTATACCATAATACTAGGGCTAACTAGGGCTAACTAGCTACCTTACTAGCTTTCCATGTCCTCTACATGTTCATTAACTTGTAAGGATGCTGAATTCTTGCCTGGGACCTTTAAGGTTTAGCTTCAGTCTTTTTTTGCATCATTACATGGCACTGAATTAGCATCATATCACATTTGTAGCCACAAAATCCATATTTAAGATCTTTTTGCAAGTTTCTCATTTTAATACGAGTCAGTCAGAAACATTAAAAACTCAGTTTTCAACCAACTCAGAGTTAATTTTAGTTAGCTAATAAAAGCTACAGCTAATAACATGCGTCAGTCAACTGTCGCTGACTAAAATTAAGAAGCCTGCTTATTGTGTCTACTTCCGTCTGAAGTCAAGGACCAATTGTTTTTAAAAATTTATATGAGTTTGAAGTGGTAAATCTGCCACCATAATTATTGCAAACTGTACACATGCAGTGCTGGATTGGACAGGCGTTCCAACAGAAACCAAGGGCAGCGGAGCGTAGTGAAAGTTCAATTAATCTCATATCAAAAAGAAATTTCTCTCCATCTATTTAAATATTACGTGTTCATAGCTCTTTCAAACCGCACTGTAAATGCACATGTACATGTAAACAGACAAACACAAGAATATCTAAACACATGCTGCATTTGCCACCCTGATCGGCTTCCTCCATATGCTGCAGGTCAAGTAGAGGTTTGAATCACAAAACTATTGATTGTTTTCTGCATTCTGTCGAATCTCAATTGTACACAGTAAAGCTCACATTGCTGTTCACAGGAGATATTGTAATGCACAGCGTTGCCTTGAAATTCTCTCCTTCCTCCATGTCTTCCAAAGATTACTACTCATTTACAGTTCTGAGCATTTGTCATCCATTGCCTTTCCCATCCACCTCACTGGACATGCAAGGCCAAACAGTAGTAACCCAATAGCCAGTGGTGTGTGTGCACAATTTCTATCTCTCCCTTATCTGTATATCTCCCCTAACCCTTTTGAGATGGTGGCTATGAATCTTCATTGCATCCGGTGGTGTGGAAAGCAGCCCTCTCCTAAATGACTATTGATGATAATGCCACGCTGTAAGGAATGTGAACACAGTATGGAAATGGTACGGCAAGCCTGGAGGACTAGAGAGAGGAGGTGTGGGGTCGATTACTGTGATGTTGTACAGATAGGCTGGGAGGGGATGCAATCATCCTACAGCCTGAATGTAAATTTTCACCAAGGGGATATAATGTGTTACCTTTAAATATAGAAATAAATAGGTCCATAACATCCATGTGAAATTATAGGCTTCAAACTTAAAACAGACCCAAAAAAGGGAAAGAACTTCACGGGGAGACAGAGAATTGGTGTTCTTGCCTTGTCCAGAAATGAAGGAGAACATCCCCGGAGATCAACTTTACTGTTCTGTGGGATAAAACATTTCATTCTTCGATTGGCAGAAAAACCTAAAAGGCAAATATGATGGTTAATTTATACAGCAGTATAAAACTGTGGAGTTATAAAGGCAATAATAAAGACATACATTAATGCAATCGTGCACACACGCACATTTCAGATCCATTTATATTTTGGTCTGATATTCATGGTGAATTTTGTAAGAAATGTACAATGGAACACAAATTGTAGTGCTTGAAACCGGAGCTGTTGAAGGGAGAGAGCTGCATTAATTATCAAAGACACTGGATAAGTGGTCTTCTGAAGATAATGCTCCTTTTTTTCTCTCTCTGCTGCCAGAAACAAGTTTTGCAGGTAGCTTCTGGGTCTTATGTGTACTGGTGATATTGACTCCCCCACACTATGTGCCTCATACATACTTCAGAGTCAGACAACGTGTACACATTATTGTCTAGAGCAAGCTGAGCATAATATGGTAAAGTACAGTAGGAAGGAATATGCAACATTATTCAACATTATTTAGTCAATCTCACTGAGTGAGCATGATTTTTTTATGCCCACACACCTAGAAATTTCGATTATGTCAGTCAGTCGTGTACTAAACTGTATTATTTTTATTATTTTTATATGTGCAGCTTTTGGGGTTTTCCATGTTTCATCATTGTGTGTGTATGTTATTTTTTATCTTATTCTTTTTTGTGAATCACTTTGTAAATTCAGTTGTGCTTAAATCAAAATCATTCCTGATTACCTTTCCAAAGTGTGATGATGATGATTGAGGTACAGTATAATTGCTGTTGATAGTTTGCAGGTGCACGTGTAATTAATTAATGAATAAATTACATGATGGGTGCCATAAATAACCACAGCCGTGTGTAACGGCCGCGCATAAGGATCGCTGCACTGGTGTTGTTGGAGGACCTCACAAATGTGATTCAGTAAAAAATGTGGTACTTCTTTGCTGTTTTTTTTTTTTTTATTTTGAGTCTGGTGGAGCAGACAGAGGTATTCATATACAAACAGCTGATTAAGGGCATGTCTACATCTATTTATGGCCAGCGCTGAGAGTGGAAATCAGGCTTTTGCACATGTACACAATGCTGCAATGAGTGAGATTCCTAAAACAGGACCATGCATATTACGATGAGTAAAGTGTGTGTGTATATTTCAGCTTTTGTGCATTCAGGCCGTTTTAGTCTTAAATCTACAAAGATTGACACAATATCCAACAAACGTCACACCAATTCTTCTCTGAGTCAAAAGTCAGTCAAATGAAAACACATTGATTATCAGATTCAGACTTTTACTTCAGCATCAAAAGTAATCCAGGTGACTGTTGATTGTGCAATGTGAGCAGAAACTGCTAGTAACCAAAGCAGCATGACTTTCCAAGATGCAGATTTTTGTCAATAGCGTTTTCATAGACACTTCACACCAACTTTACATGCATCTGGACCTTCATCTATTACACACATACCTCCAGGTTTTAAAGAAATATCATGCAATATGGCCCAATGCAGTTCTGATTTATATTTCCCCTCTGGTAACTGTCAAAATCTATTTTCACTGTTCATTTCCACCTGGACCATTAGCAGTTAACACAGGTTTTATTTACACTCATTTTTGACTTACTGTCTTTTTCAAATACAGGTCATGATTTAACATTTGCTTAATTAATGTACATAGCTTAAATATTATGTTTTAAAGGTTTTTTGTATATTTTGTTGGCAGGTAAAGTTATACATATATGTATGAAGAGTGTAAATGGCGGTGGAAAACATCGAAAATGAAGCAGTCTAGATGATTTCTGACTACTTTATAGGCCCACTTACTCATTGTATAAATCCAATTATAGATATTTTTGTGAAATAAAGATAAAGGTAAAGATAGTAGTTTTACATTACACCCCTACTGTATGCACAGGTGCTATATCTTGTAATGTATATTGTACTACATAATTATTTTTTGTGAGAGGTTACTGTGTATAAAGTGCTGACATCTCCCAATGCACAACACCAACCGAAGACTCTAATGTGAAAAGACAGACTCACTTTTTACAGCTCCCACTGCAAACAAGATGGTCAGTGCAGTTTCTGCCCCAGCCTCCACACCAGTGAGACCAATCTTTACCAGAAGCATAAAGTATCACAGTACTCCCACCAAGGCCACAAAGTCAACCACCACAGGACATTACAGACTCTGACAGGGAATACAAGACCCTAATCAAGACTTTAATGCACTCCCAAACGCACAAATCTTCTCATACAACATGAAACCCAGCAGCAAGCGCCTCTGCTTTATCTTTCTCCCTCTCTTCTGTCGTCCCTTGGACTGTCGATGTGGAATAGCATGAAAAGGAAGGCAGTCGTGTCACAGAAGATTTTCTGGAGGCCTTGACAGAACGGATGGGTCTCCATTACTGTAATGAGGCTACAGGAATGGCCGCCACGCTTCCCTCATTTACGCCATCTCAGCCCGCGCCTCCTCCAGGGGATACACTCTTTCCTCTGTAATAGCCTACTCAGTCTTCTTTTACTCCCTCTCTCTTTTGCTCTTTGCCCTCATTCCCTTTTTACTATCCCAGAAATTTACAAGAGGTGTGTACATTTGTGTGTGTGCATGAGGGAGAAATGTATCACACGAGAAGCTTAAGGTTAATGAGGAATGCTGGTATGTGTCCAGCTACTAGACCGTCATAGCATGAACACAGGGAGTTCATAAAAATAGCCCAAAGTATTACCTTTTTTGGCTACTTAAATAGTAAGGCATGGTATTTAATTCAAGTATTTTGGGTGGCATGTACGAAAAAGAGACAGAGGAACTGTTAATCACCCGAAGAAGAGAAGTTGGGGATAAAAGTGGTAAAAGTTTTAAAGTTTGTTGTTTTTGTCACAGTTGACAAGTCATTTGCAGCATCTCACTACAGGAAGCAGTTGCCCATTTGATCTGTTTTTCTTTCTGGTGTCTTTGTATGGAAGATTTAAAATGCCTAAATAAAAACAAATCCAAAAAAGAAATAAGGTGAAATACACAATATTATGTATTGTATTATGTATTTCCTTTTCATGTATGCATTTACTGTGTCATAAGTCAATAGAAAATACATTTTAAAAAGACAGTTATTTTGCTTTTTGTCTTTAATGGCTGAATATATTGTTTTTTGTCAACAACCAAGATGGATGCCGCTGATGAGGAGCGTTCTGAATCCACTATCACGTCGGTATTAAACAAACTGGATGGTATACTTTTTCTAAAAGAAGAACAAACAACTGCACTTAAAGCTTTTGTTGATAAGAAATATGTGTTTGCTGTACTTCTGGCAGGATTTGCTCAGCGCTATGTCACACATTTCATTGCTCTGACTGGTTGTAGGTCTATCCAGTTGCGTCCAGAGGCCTTTTGGTCTGCGCCCGTTGATAACGCCCCTTGGAAATCAAAAATGAACTGAGAGGTTCCAGACTAATTCACATTTGCAAATTGGTCTGGCAATGTCAGGCTAGGAGATTCATTGTTAATGCCAAAATGAAAAAGAATTGACTGTCCAATCACAGCTTTGGGGCCATGACAGTGGGCTGGGCTTACACCTCTTCATTTGTTTTCTGTGTTGTGATTTGACTTTAATGGGCATGGAAAATTCATGTCATAAAAACAATTAATTCAGTTATTAAAGACAAAAAGCTAAATGATTGTCCTTTACACATATTTTTTTATTTAATTATGACACAGTAAATGCATACATAAAAGGAAATACAGATCATGTGTATTGTACACTTTATTTCTTTGTTTTTGCTTAGGAATTTTAAATCTTCCATATATTTGGGGAGCAGATTATTTGAACTCTGAACTGTTTACTCATTCACTTCAGCTTCTTTGAGCATATGCACCAAATAGCTGCACCAAGACCACCTAAAAGTGCAAGTGTAACAACAGTGAGATTTGTAGAATAACAATGCATGCCAGCTAAAGGCAACAAAAAAATCATGCACACTTTCATGCAAGAGTTCATTCATGCAGATTTTGAAGCCTGGCATTACAAGATGACCCAATAGAAAAGTGTTAATCATCCAATAATCAGCTTCTTACTTCTTCATGTGGTTGTGAAAAGGCTGTTGCATTGGCTTTGAACCCCAACATTATCAGGTTTTCTTCCAAGGGTTAAATCATTAATTTCAGCCCAGTGTTCTGCATAATAATCAGTCAATTTATCAGTCAGCTTTAACAAATAACAGAAGTCAAGCTTGTTTTAGTGTGTAGTTTTATTTGTGCTCTATGGGGTGTGATCTCTTAAAAGGTCAAGATTACTTTGGAGATTACTGAATTCATCATTGTCTCCTCAAAGCAGCAACTGGGCACTGTCGAGTGGTTGCTTTGAGGCTGTTTCATTATCAAATTTAATTTAATTTTTAACTTTTGAACTTTCTCAAGGTTTGGTTTTTGTTTCTGCTCCATGAAAAATGTTTAAAAGTCAACCTTTTTTGAGTGGAATCCTGCCTTCTGTTTTTGCATCGCTCATCATCTCTTCCAAAGGTTTCCAAGACCACAAAACACTTCTCCTCTTTAAAGGCCTTATCCATGCAACATCGGTCTTACAGTTAAGAGATAACATTTTCAAAACCTTTCATTCAAGAACGTTAGTATTGGACAGTTCTGCAAAACCTCGGAGTTTTTTATACCAGTGTCAACTTTGGACTACAAAAAAATGCTGTCTGAATAAAGAAGAAGTCTATAAAAAGAGCAAGTCTGTGCGCAGTCCTCCTCCTTCAAGCTGTTAAGAGTCCCGAGGCTACCAAAACCAGAATAAATTTGATGGGGTTGAGGTGCTTCTTCATTTAAATGACAACATTAAAAAAAAATATTGCTTTACAGTGTCTGCACATGGTTAGGGAAAGATTGTGGTTATGGCTAATAAGCTATTGTTCTCGACTCGCTCATGGACTTGCCTCTTTTGTGGGCATCTAGGGCAATGGTGTTCATTAAAGGCAGCTAAAAAACATTATTGAATTATTAAAGAAACAACAATATTAGATTGTTTTTCAAAAAACTAGCATCATTATCTAACCACACGACATACTGTTGAGAAAGGCTCTGTTCCAAGGTAAGATTTTTTGTTGCTAGTGTAGTTACAAACGTCAGTGGGACACTTAGGCTCTCTATTGTAAAGCGACAAAGGATGTTGGCTCAACAAAATGTCAGTCTTTAACATGGGAGACTGCTGTTCGTTTCCTGTTTCCAACCAAGAGTCAACGTTGTTGTTTTTTTAAGCGAGACCACAATCCTCCCCGTTAACGAAGTAGTAATTTTAACGCAAATCATGACCTTTAAACAAACCTTAACCAGAGCGTTATTTTTCAGCTGTGATTTGTACTAGTTTTGGAAGGCAGAGACTAATGATGTCTTCCTGCCATAGTGGCATCAGATCAGAAAGCGCTTCTATGTGTCGTTCTAGGGGATGGACAAACAATGTATTTTGTTGTTTAATTTAGAGGACTTGTTAATGTGTGGTCAGAATTAGGCATTTAGAACACTCAGGGTCAGGGAAAGATTGTGATTACGGTTTAAAAAAAACAGGTAAATATTAATATCAGCTCTGGGATGGAATGCAAACTCCTATTCCCTGCATGAAAGGTGGACTCCCTACACACTCGTCCATAACCACAACCTCCACATCTTTACTTTCTGCCTCACCACATTGAGCACACTACTTCCTGCACTGGCACTGAGCATAGGAACTGGATGTAAATGGTGATAATGGATAAACATGGATAAACATCCCTGAAATATTATAATATCACACTAAGAATTGTACTTTTTCTGTTTTTATTGAATCCAGGATGTGAGCATTCACAGTCTAGTCTGGAAATCCCACATAAACCTCTAGGCTCATGATTTTTATGAAAGGTTGTAGTTTGTATCAGGTAATCCAGTCCATGTGATAGTTTTCAAATATGTTTTAGAGGTGCTCTGCCTTGTCACAAATTGATTTGCCACAAACAGTCTGCCGTTCTCGACAGAGAACTGTTGAAGTGATGCCCGCAATGAGCAGAAATCTCAGGCTTTTGGCAGCCTTGCTGAAAATGGCTACAAAACTATGTCTAAAGACAAGCAGTATTCAACAGTCACACAGACAAATGGAACAAATAGAGGAAATTCAGCAGCATTGCTACTTGCCCTTGAAGTGCTGCAGAGATCACTTTAGGAGCTGCACACAAATACTAAGGAGATAATAAGGAATTCAAAAGTAACAGTTAAAGATTTTCAGTTGTTAATATATTGCACATACAAGTGTTTTTACTATCTGTGAAATGTTAAGTTATGATAATGTTGTTTAATATCATTAAAACTAATACCATATAACATATTTAAGAATTATTATGTTTATTATGCATTATGTTTAGGAATAGTGAGGAGTTCAGAGAATTGTGGATAAACTGGATTGTCTGGAGGTCAACAGCAGGCCTATGCAAAGACAGAGGACAAGAGCCTCACCGTGTATTAGAATGAATTCATAAGCTGCAGATATAGAAATAGATCTGAATTTCTGCTCTAAACATTGTGGGTTTTAAAATGCATCCCCTTTCACTGTGGTTTGATGAAAATACTTGCGCCAAAGGGTCTGAGCCACCCAGACCCATGTAGGGCCCCTATGTCTATGTCAGTTACATAACTAAATTAGCAAGGTTCTGGCAAATAAGACATTTCTGCAAACAAGTTTTTGGAAATCAAAATTTGCTGTCTATTTTACTGTCCACAGTCACTTCCTTTCTTATAGCCCTTTTACATGCTCTGACATGGATCCACAGAAGATCACTCACAAAGACAAGACTTTGAATTGCCCTTTCATAGCAATAAGGTGTTGTCATGGGGATTGGTATTTTGTTATGGGTTATTTTTATTTCATTTTTTTTTTCCGATGTTGAATACATTTTTGTTTTGTTTTTTCCCGTGGTGTGCAAAATGGTGGCATGCAGTTTGTTTTACAACGCAAAGGTAGGGATGTGTGTTGTGATTTTAGATCTTTTAGAAAATACCCATGTGAAAAACATTGGTCGAACACTCTCCATTAATACAGAATTTAATAAAGGAGACTATAGATGCATGACATTTCACTCCCAGAGTCCTCCAATCCCAGCAGTCAGGGTTTAAATGCTATTGATCTAATTTTAGAGCACACAGAGGTGGAGAATTGCCCAGCTAGAGTTACTAAAGTCCTACAAAAGCATGCCTCTCAGGTACCTTTTCAATAGCATGAAATCCTTCCCAGCCTCTTCATTGTTTGCACACTAGATGAATGCAGACATTACACAAAGCGACAGTAAACACACAGAAGCGTAGGCATTTGTTCATTCCTCCTAAAAAATGTTAGTTATGTATGTTAGAATATTAGTTTTTTAAAGTGCATCCACTGTATTGTGATTCTATATAACATTTAATCTCAATCATAATGTAAATTGATGGCACATGGTAATTTCACCCTGAAGTGCGGGGTCTCCTGAGTAAGATCAACTAATTAACTCATTGCCAGAAGAAGTCCTTTTATCAAATTTCTCACTCTAATTGGAAGACAGGATGTTCATTTTCAGTGTCTGCATAACAAGCCCAGCACACGCAGTTTAAGTAGTGATTGCAATGTGGTATCTTTGCCAAACAATGAGCAAACATACTGAAGGATAATTAAGGAAAATCAAGTCAAAACATACGCTCATAGTCTGTTACGAGTTTAAAAAAGCATAGTAAATTCATGGTATATAATGATGTTAAACTCTGTAACGAGGTTTAAAAGTTCATACTTTTATAGAAATAATTCACGAGGATTGACAAAAAACATAAAATTAACTAATTAATAATAATAAATAAGCCTGAGATCGATTATCCACATACCCAGGGGAAATCACAACATCACTCTAGTGATTAATACTCCCCATTTTTCAGGTATGCTGTTCACATTAAACAGTGTTATCTTGGCTATAACAACAACTGTGAATTCACATATACACACATGGTAATATATTTTGCATTGTCATCTGTATAACATGTTTCATGCACTCTTGTTGAGTTTTGTGAGTTTACTGAGCTTCAGCTACTTTGTGCTTGAGAACGTGAGGATTATGTCTCAGGGAAATACTGCATATATTATTGTAACTTAAATAGGGTATGTACTCTCTACAAAAAGATATATTTCCTGTAGATGTGCTTATTTGTTAATTGTTATATTTTGCAAATTCATTCGATTGAAAGTTCTCACTGAGGAAACATCACCCTATCACTCTCGTGATTATTTCTCCCCATTTTTCAGCGGCGTAACATGTCCATACCCTGACAAGCATGCCATGCATGGTATGTTTTCCTGAGCTTAACCATTGTGTCACATTTACCATTTTGAAACAGGCATTAGTTATTATATGCACAAAAAAGGATGAGGTTTTAAAAAGTCAGAGTTAATGTGGGGAAATTACTTTCAATACACACTTTCTGTGTGCAATTGCACATGGCTGAGAGCCTCCACAATGAATGGTAGAGTATTGAGTGATGGTTGAAAGCTGATAACTGCAGACTCACACTGCAAAGCTCCATTAGATAGTATATACCTGCTCTCAGCACTGATCTGGCCTACTGTACCAGACACTACACTGCCCACATGCTGGAGTTCAAAGCATTCACAATACAGCACCTGGATCAATCATTTCCATACAGAACACCTGTCTCAACAGTAAGCCAATGGCATGAAAGACCATCTGACTTGAAACAGCCAACTCAGCACTTCAGAAACTGCTTTGTTTTAATGGTCACAGATTACTGGGACAGCTGACCCCCTGGGTGAGAATGTTCTGCTCAGCAGACACTATGCGTGCACACCAAGGACTTCAAAAATAAGATAGGAGCTGGTGGTGTATGACTAACCAATTATACTAACTTAGAGATAGGGAAATGCGGCCAAGATGAAGTAGGAGATAGAAGACTAACAGATCATTTTACTTTATTTTACCAATATGGGTTTGTGGTTTTATGATAACTTGCAAAGAATCATGGAGGCAGTTAGTGCCAAAAACATTGACAGTAGACAGATTGTGAGGAGAGTCCAAGAGTCCATGATCTGACACGGCCACAGTGAATGTGGTCCAGCCTACAAATCATATTAGACTACCTGTCCAGGTAGCTGAATTTAGGAATAACATTGGTAAGCCGCTGTTGTTTTACTCTTAGCCCATAGTAGCAAAACCAATAATGATGTCACTTGGATTTGATGAAGAAAAAGCATTTTAAAAATATCCAAAAATTATTAAAACATTGGAGTAAAGGACTAACAAGTTTGCAGTGTATGGTGGGAGTGACAGAGAAGTGTCAAGGACAAATTTAGCTTTAAAAAAAATCTCATCCTAATGTAGGACAGTAATACTGACAAATAAAATTGGCCACATAATGCCTTTCCTTTTCCTCCTACTGTGGCTCCCAGTTCACATCAGATGTTACTCTATAAGTTAGTTAGTATTTTCCAAACACATGACGCTGCCCTTTTATTCTTCCCAGCAGTCAAAAGACAGCTTCAGATAGAAGTCATATTTCTTACTTTACTTTCTTTTGAACGCTCTTGAAGAGTCAAAACTGTTTAAAAACCCCGGCGTTACTGTATTTATTTTAACCATCTTTTAGTCTACCTAGGTTTTGTACAATTACCAGGAGTGACTCAGCATCATGGAGCAACATTGGACTAATTATTTTTGCTTTCTTATTTTAATTTAATTTTGTGGCTGTAAACTCTTCCCTGCTTGCCTCAGGTCAAAGAGATTGTCTGTGGTGACCAAGACAGTGCCAATGACTTTGATGATGACAATTATTCTGTTTATTTCATTTTTGTTGAATGTTGTTTTTAGTACTAAATCTCTGTCAAATGCTCAGTGCCTACTCCATGTCTGATTGCAGTACAGAGTGCATTTCTTTTTCAGTGAATCCAAAGGCTTCTCACATTTTCTTTCTAATACTCTTTCATGGGAGGTTTTTCTTGTTGTCATTCCCCCCTTTTATCATTCTCATTTCATATTCTATAATATGCATGTTGTGGAGCCTTTTGATAATGAACTATGGAGAACTAAAGGGATATTCTCTCTCACACACACAGATATATACATGTCTACAACGACAAAAAGCCATCATCAACAAAGAGGTTTTGGTGTTCACTGTGATCATATCATTAATTCAGACATTCCTGAACCATGATCCATGATGTACTCACATGTATCTTTCCACATTAACAAATGTTAGCTATTAAATCATAAAAGAGATACAGGCCACAGTTCAAAGCAAAAGCATATAAGTCAAACGACAGATTGCCAACATAGCCTATTTCATCTTGAAACAGCATGCATTTTCACACTGTTTCATCTACCAATCAACTTAACACATGCCTTGAGATGAATGGAATCCATTATCTTTCCTCCACTTTGAAGGTCAGCCAACTAACTTTTAAAGTTATTGTCCAAAAAAGGACACAGCAGTGGTGGGAAAACATTTCCACTTTCAAGAGCTACCTCACTGGATGTCTGAAATTTCTCATTTGGAGTTGACAGGGTGCTGCTGGGAGCAGAGCAGCATCACTCAGGGACAGCTCTCTGGCTGTGGCTCCTATCTCTCATTTTCTCTCTCTTCTCTGCAAATACGCCCCCATACCTTCTCACATAACCCAAAGACAGCCAGGCTGCGCAGCAGTGTGGGCTCCCTACTCACAACAACACAGCGTGCTGGCAGGCTCACAACAGAGAGGTAGTATAGCTGTGCTTCACCACAGTATCATTTTGCCGAGTGATGTATATTTGCTGCTGTAAAGCTGTGACTGCAAGGCCTGATGTTGGTGATTGTAGTATAGCCTTGATTGGTAAAGAACATGGTGTAATTCTACAGTTTTATCAACATAGAAACCATCATTAGAATTAATAGAAATGGTCTTAACTAGGTAGCAAACTGAACAACAGGATGAGTGATGCAGAGCAATAAGCTTGCAGGATGTGGTTACAGAGTCTTGATCTGGTAAGGATTTGAGAGAAAGGTTTTGTAAATTTTCTAATGACATTTCCATGAGCCATGGCCCATGACAATGCCCTTTAGTCCTCAGACATTCATGAAGTAATTAATAGCTGACTTAGAGGGATTATACTACATCAACGTGCCTTTGTTTTGGTGACCTTGGAGAGGTTGACTAATCTCTCTAATTGAGTAGTTGTAAACACTATTGTTCCCACTCTGTTCCAATGTCAATTTGCTCATGTTTGTTGACGACTTCTCGCACAGTATCTTCAAGTGTTCGCACCACGAGTGAAGGTATTATGACAATCTATTTCTAGAAGCTATTTGGCACCACAAGACACTGCTTCCAGTGAAATGCTTCAGATCAGGGAATGGCGCTTATAATTAATGTATTCAAACCAAAGGAAGGAAAAATAACTTTGCTTGGAAGTCACATGTAATATTAAAATCGTGTTTTCAGTGTTCTCTTGTCTGTAGCACTCTGCACAGCAGCAGGAAAAACGATACTAAATATTCATACTTTAATAGTATTTCTGCATTTTACAATGGGATGATGGATTTCCCTGTCTATGCCCTCCTTGAAAACCCAGTTTCATACATATTTAATAAGGTCCTCTAAACAATTTTTACATTTTGTCATCTTCAATGATGCGTGCCATCAAACTCATAGGAAAAGTGCTTCATTCCACCCCCATTGTCTGCACCACCACCACCACACCCAGTTTGTTAGACTGCCAACTTTCACAGGTCTGTATTTATTATCAAATCTTTTAACCCTGACTCAAATGAATGGCTGCAGTCCCAAAGCACCTATAATGGAGCACGTTCATATGATATATTAGTAAACGAAGGCATGAATTTGAATGATATGATTACTCCTCTCAAAAAACATGTCTAGAGAGTGTAGATGCGCCTGAGCTAAGTGGGGTACATTAATCACAACATCCCTGAGGCTGTTTCAGTGCACGCTAAAGCAAATGTTCCTGTTCATTGACAGCGGTAGAAAATTAATGTAGATAAGACACATGTTATGGAAATAGATCAATACACAAATGAACACTATGCTTGCACAATGACATTCGATACACCCATACATTCTAATGTATTTGAATGTACTGTTGAATGTTTTCTAGCCATGAAAAAAAAATTGGTTTGTTCACCCACCTTTACATGTGGAAATGAGAACTGAGTGGCATGCAGTGCAATGGTGTAAGATGACAGCAAGGAAAAATATGCAACCCCCTATTTGTGCATCCTTATGAATGTGTTCATCCTTATGTATGATGGCCCGAGACATTGTCCTGGACCCAAATTAACCTGTGCAGTATCACTGAACAGCTTGTGACAGTCCATTTCGTCCTGACAGAGACACTATAACTCTGCTGGAAGGGAACCAACTGAGAGAAAACATGGAAATTGACACTTAAGATACAATGACAGTCAGCATTCACACCATCACCTCTCTCTCTCTCTCTCTCTCTCTCTCTCTCTCTCGCTCTCTCTCTCACACACACACACACACACACACACACACACACACAGTTTTGTGTCAAGTACTCAGATGTCCTCCTCCAGAAAACTCACAATTAATTCTTGTAATAGGATTTTTCTCCCCCTTTTTTTCCTAAATTGATCTTACTGCATTGGTCACAGGAAAAGATAACCTTTGTTAAATGAACACTTACAAATCGTACAAACACACGATAGAGATAATATTAAATAGTCAAGAGTATCATTTGGTCTCTTTCACCATCTGCAGCCACAGGCTTTCAGATTGCTCATAAAAGCAAAACCTCATTAATTTGGATAAGAGGATGAGGCAACTGCTTAAACATGTTCAATGGAATTCCTGACTTTTAGGTTTGTATCTAGTTAAATGAATAAAAGAAGTGGGACTAAACCTGCACACCTATCTGGACTTAGACATTAGCAATGACCTGTCTTATTCCAGACATAACCCAGAACCATGACGTTAGTTTATTTATTTTACTCCTAGCTTCATGGCTCTGTGTCACTGTGTACTAGTAACTTGAAATCTTCCTAATTGCCTACAATATTTAACTACCTGTCTAGTAAGTCAATATCTCACTATTTAGTATTGATTTACTTTAACCACTTTCACATTCACAATATATACATATATTAAAACGTGTGTACAGTAAGATTGACTTAAGATTGTTTGTTTTTGTTTATTTGTTTTTTCATATTGGGGTTTAAATCCATTAGGATAATAACATGACGCCATCATCTCACTTGAATGAAATGTTGTTGTATTGACCATCCTTTTTATTTTGAATTTGGAAATGTCTTTTGTCTGTTCAGCCCACGATAGCCTGTGATGTGAACCTTTATTCTCATTGGACTTTTTCCAAAACACTTTCTACAAAGTCTGCCACTGTTTTCATGAAATAATTCAAATCCCATGTTAAAACAGCATTAACTCTGTTCCAGCATCATCTCAGGGCCAAATGTTGTATAAGTCTTTGCGTTAATGCAGTTGCATTATAGTAATCCTCATCAGGTCGAAATTTGTATGTGTCCAATACTTTAGTTTGCGATAAATATCTGCAAAACTTATGACATCCCCATCAGCCTCAGCTGTACTTTGGGATTAGTGCTAATTAGCAAATGTTGGCATGCTAACACGCTAAACTAAAATGGTGAACATGGTAAACATTATACCTGCTAAACATCAGCAAGTTAGCATTGTCATTGTGAACATGTTAGCGTGCTGATGTTAGCATTTAGCTCAAAGCACATCGTGTTACAGCCTCACAGAGCTGCTAGCATGGCTGCAGACTCTTAGTATTGTTTCCTCTTTCCTTTTTAACTTTAATTCTCTTGTTTTATGGACAACAAACCACAGATCCAACAACAGTCAAAATGACTTTGACTGAACTTGCGGTTTTTCACAGATTGAGGACTGTTAATTTTGTCCCTCCTTTTTATTTTTTACAGCGTAGTCATGTTAGGAAGGGATCACTTCACAATAGTAAAGAAATTACCTAAGTTACAGGTCACTTTACTGTAGTTCATGTAGGCTATACAGTGGGGATGCATTTAGTTTTTAATAGCTTTTATCAGCACAAACTGTATGTGCTCAATAAAGCAAACCAAGGCTTTATTTTAATGGATACACAGGGTTGCATGCAAATGTATCTTTGACTGATGAGACTGTTCAGTTTAAACAATACGGTGAATGACATTAAAAGTTATGCAATAATAAAAGTTTGAAGTCTGTCCATCGACACAGTGATTAACTGAGATAACGCACTAACTTTTGACCTCACTCTAACTTTTGACTTCAAAAACAAAAAAAAGGTCATTAATTGCTTTTCCTCCCACCCATGTGGCTGATTTAATTTCACATAAGAGCCTCCTCTCCCAGTTGGAATCATTTCAATCAAAAAGCCTCTCTATCTCTCCTCCCCCCTCTCTCTTTCGCTTTTCAACTCTACTATTTGTAAAAGTCCCCATCAAACTTTCTGAAATTACAGAATTGCCAGCAAAGACTTTTACTTTGCAGGTGCAGCAAGCTGTCCTGAATATTTGTTACATTGTGTTCTCTGCCACACAAATTGACTGTAATATAGTTAAAAGGATTACTATCATTAGATATGTTTGATAATGAAACTCAAGCTTATACAGATGGTATTCTCCGCTGCCAATGCCTTAATGATAAATACTGTAAATAGACCAGGATTCAGAGGACAAGGACTCTACTGAATGTGTGTCTGCTATCCTATAATCAAGTTCAAATTCCATTAACAGAGCCCTGTCTTCAGCAAAATTTCTCCCTCATTAAAAGATTTAGAGACTGCTCCACTTTCCTGTATCCACTCCCACTCGAAAACATGCTCCTGCCTAATTCATTTACCCATGCTTCCTATACACACCAACAGTATAATTGCAGTGGTAATGAACGTGCAAAAGCAGCAAATTGGGATGGGAATAATATTAGCAACCCAGCAACGCTCGCTTCTAACCTAACCACCGTCTCTCGGTACATGCATGCACAGACCCCCACGCTACCACAAACTGATACAGCTGCTCTCTGTCAGCACAGCTCAGTTTCCTGGTAGGCCTGATTCAGGTAGCTCTTTGCCAGTGTGCAGCTGGCACTCTTGAGGCCTTAAGGGGGTCCACAGGGATCTCTCTGCCCTCTGCAGTCCGCTATGCAAAGCTACAGCTGAAGGTCACACTGCTGAGGTCACATGGTTTTTAAAAAATAAGCCCATTACATGTTTATCAACAACAGAAAGAAAATAGGGGGAGCTTTCAAAAAGCAATTACCCATGATATTCCAAAAGTTGCATAATGGTATTCATTTTTCATGGGGGGGTTAGAGGGTGATATTAGAGCCAAAAAAGGGAGCAGTTTTGATCAGAGGCTGAAAAGGATAAATGGGAGTGAGTATGAAGGGATGGATAAACAGTCCAAGCCTTGAAGTAAATAAGTTTCAAAGAGACGAGTGAATCATACCCCAACATTAGAGTCGGGAAGTGAAGATCAGCATAGTGTGCTTCAGCTATGGAAGTTTAAATTTTAAAAGGTGCAGTATTTCATCAGTATAAACACTGTTTAGAAAGGTTAGCACAGTATGTATCAAAAGGTCTTCCAATTCTGAGTCTACAGCCGTCAGCACGCTAACATGCTCACAATGACGATGTGAACATACTGATACTTAGCAGGTACAGCGATCAGCCAAAACATTATGACCACTGATAATAAACATAATGGAGGAACATTGATTATCTCGTTACAATGGCACCTGTCAGATATACACATATATATATACATATATAGATACACACACATACAGTATATATGTATATAGTATATGTACCGTATATATAGTATATATATGTATACACACATATATATAGTATATATGTGTGTGTGTATATGTGTGTGTGAGTGTATACACACATATATATATATATATATATATATATATATATATACTGTATATATATCTGACAGGTGCCATTGTAACGAGATAATCAATGTTTCTCCATTATGACCAGTCAGTGGTCATAATGTTATGGCTGATCGGTGTATAATGTTTACCATGTTCATTATCTTAGTTTAGCTAATTAGCTCATTTAGTTTTGCTAATTAGCACTAAACACAAAGTACAGCTGATGCTGATGGGAATGGCATTAGCTTTACAGGTTTGCAATTTTACATTGTTTTACTTCATCAAAGTCAGTAGGCTTCATCCTGTGGGGACCATGACCTCACCACAGGAGCCACCAATACCCAAGACAGGAAGTTAAGATAGAAATCATTATGTAGAGTTACTGCAAAAGTAAAACTCTAACCACCGAGCCACACAGACATAATTTAAGACTAATTATTATACTGAATTATAGAGTAAAAATTGCTTCAATGCACAGTTCATGAGCACTCAGAACAAATCTTTATTTTTGTTAAAGTTTTTCCACCAGTATCCCAGTTGCTTTGGATCAAATATGCCCCAAATTTTATGCCATCTTTGCTCCTAGGTATAGCTCTCTGTTCCTCTAACCCAATTAATGTTATGCACTTTGCATGTAATGAGGCAACAGCTCCAACTTCATGTTAGCTGGCATGTGCCTACTTCTCAGAGGAGGATGCAAGGGCAGGGATTAAATTACATTAGCTGCGTAATTATTTCTCTTGAAATGGATCATGGCAGAAATTAGCATCTTGGGCTGTGTGCAGTAATGGAAATACTGCGAACATTCATGGGCTCTACATACCCTCATATGTCTATTTCTTTTGTTTTGTTTTTTGTTGTTGTTTGTTTCTTTCCTTAGATATAGAACATAATGTTTTTAGTCTTTTTTTTTCAGTCAGTCTGTCTGTCTGTGTGTTTAAATCTGCCATATTCTAAACACGTGTTCACCATAGTAACATAACATACTATGAAAGTAAAGGCTATTTCATGCATGCATGCTCATCCGCAGCCCATTCAGTATAATGCAATGCAGGCAGACACTGTGAACTATGATTAATGGTTATTTGCCTCTTGCATTAGAGATGAAAGAGAGGACAGTCCATTTGCTGTAAAGACTGGAGACCTTGTCTATCCAAAATGGTTTTGTTTTACTGAGTTTTTGGGATTTGCAACTAAGTGTCTGGCAGCAGCTCTGAATTCTTACTCACCCAACCTTGAAAAAATAGCACACTGCAGCATGATTACGCCTCTCACATTTTCACAAACTGTCACAAAAACAACAAGCAGAGGACACACATTGCTTGAGGGAAAAATATGCATACTAAGATATTGTTTCCTTTGAAAATACATGGGAGACCTTTAGCTTTGGTATCTTGCCTTCTGAGTGTTGTTTTTGCAATGCTAAGCACAGCAGCATGTCTTGGAGTAGGTTAGAGTGACACTGTCAGTACTGATGGAAGAACATTAGTCAGCTATCGCTCACAAGTGACAAAACCAATTAGGGTCACCTAGAGAAATTTGTTTTAGGCTTGCAATTACATATGCTTGATAAGCATTATAACCCAGGCAAGGTGTTGTGTGCGTGTGTGTGTGTGTGTGTGTGTGTGTGCAGAATCATCTAAGGACTTATAACATGATTCCCATTGCAAGGTTGAAAAAACGAATATAAATGTTCTATCTGTAATTAATTTTCAACAAGGCGCATAGGTATGTGACACCATAGATTAATGTAATCACCTCCTGATTATGAAAACATTTCTCGCTGCACCTGCATCAAACACCAGTTCAAACTCATGTAGTATGTCTTTTACCATAGAAAATGTCTTTGACATAGGCCACATAGATGTATATGATAATTATACAGTGTCAGCTGTTTAATTGGCTCACAAAAGTTATGAGAATGCACGTATTGGCATATGTTTTGATTTCTTTCTCACTTTCTCTCCACTCCTCAATCTTCACACACAATAACAGATACACTCACACACACAAACCCAGCATGAAGCATTCAAGTGAAACTGTTACCCGTTACTGAAAGATGTGGATTCAGTGCTGAATTGAATTTCCTTGGTAGTGCACTACTCCTCTCAAGGAGGCTTGAAAACAGGTAGGGAGCCATACTGAAACTACAGGAATCCATTTTAACTAAGAGAACTATTTAAACTAATTACTTCTCTTAGATGGTTGCAACCATCTGGCAACTAGTGAGTGATTTAAGGTAACCCTGCAAACAGTAAGTGTTTCTTTCGCTAAGTCCATATCAGTTTTGGAGCAAGGAGGGACCACAACAGTGTGGCTGCTTGTTGTTCATGCTTAATTAAATTTGTTCATCAACTCCCTCTGTAATTAAACTAAACATATTTTCTTTTAACTGTTGATCATCTCTTGGGGGCAGATATCCCACTGGGATCAGCAGGATCTCCAATGGAAGAAGGTGTTTTTTTTTTACCCGTTCCCACTTTTCCATGGTTACATTCTCAATGTAGACAGAATTAAAACTATCCATCCATCCATTATTTAAACCGCTTAGATAACCACTATCCTTTAGAGGGTCGCGGGGGGCTGGAGCCAATTCCAGCTGACATTGGGCAAGAGGCGGGGTACACCCTGGACTGGTCGCCAGTCAATCATAGGGCTGACACATAGAGACAGACAAACATTCACGCCCACAGTCAAACCTACGGGCAATTTTGTCAATTAACCTAACCTGCATGTCTTTGGATTGTGGGAAGAATAATTATGACCCAGCTCTGCGGTTCCCCTCTTGGTTCTACAGAGCTTTTTATCGTCTTTTGACATTTAGGTTGTACAGCCCGCAACTTCACTGTTTTGTTTCAGTCACTCCACTCTTATTGCCGTAGTTTGTAGGCACAGCGGGCAGCAGACTTCAGTAGGCAGAAAACACCCCCTACACCTATTTCCATCCAGCGGGTGGATGCGGATACTGTTCAGGACTACAAGTACCTGGGAGTAGACCTGGACAACAAGCTGGACTGGGCTAAGAATACAGAGGCTGTGTACAAGAAGGGCCAGAGCCGACTCTTCTTTCTGCTCAGTGTCTGTAGTACCATGCTGAGGATGTTCTACCAGTCTGTGGTTGCCAGTGCTATTTTCTTTGCTGTCGTGTGCTGGGGCAGCAGGGCGAGGGGAGCTGACGACAGTAGAACCAACAAGCTCATCAGGAAGGCTGGCTCTGTCCTGGGGGTGGAGCTTGATTCTTTGGTGGGGGTGTCAGAGAGAAGGATACTGCGCAAACTGCCGAGCATCATGGACAATGACTCTCACCCTCTCCACGATGTGGTGGTCACGCACAGGAGCACCTTCAGCAGTAGACTGTTAACACCACGATGCAACCCAGAATGCCACAGGAAATCTTTTTTTTCCTGTGGCAATCAAACTTTACAACTCATCTACCTCATGCAGAGAGATGGACAGCAGAGGCATGGTGTGCTGAGGTGGCTCCAGCCTCCATTCTAGCTCTGTTCTGCTCTGCTCGTTTAGTCTCTCTCTTTCTCCCTGGATTACTGTCTCTCCGTAGATTACAATCATTACAACTCTCTGATTTACTGGACATAATGTGCAGTAATGGGACATTACATGTAACATCATGGACGTAATTACTGAACATTTTGAATAAACCATATACACTTACCTGTACTTGAGAATTGATATTGTACGTACATAACTATATGCAACTCACCAAGAAGCAAACTTACCGTTAACCTTTTTTATATTTTTGGCGTTGTGTATATTTTGGTTTTTGTGGATTTTGGATATCTGTTTACTGATATTTTTATACTTGCACCCTTATTGATATTTTATATTTGCACTCTTTCCTACTGTGTACTACAACTGCTGTACAACCATTTCCCTTGTGATAAATAAAATTCTCTCTTATCTTATCTTTTCCGAGAAAAAACTCTCAAAACCCACTATACATTACCTGTCCAACACCAAACTGCAGGCAGACAAAGTTAGCGACTAGCTGGTGAACATATGTGGCTAAAAGGCAAGATATTGCCGTTGGGAGTTGGTGGAGACCAAAAGGGAGCTAAAAGGAGAGTAAATATCAGACTTACATTGGTAGGGTGGACAGAACCACGACTGCAAATGAATGCTAACACTGCTAGCATGTTGCTAACAAGTTTTTCATATCAAATAGTACAAGAGTACAATATGCCAATGTTGTGTTTAATAATAAAGCCAGTTATGGTTTATCATTTTCACAAATGCTGCATTTATTCGAATTATATGTGACTGCCAACACAAAAGCGGCTGCAAAAGCTGTTTAATATACAGCATGCTGAACAGACAGAGCTACCGTGTTCCAGTGATTTTCCTGTACCAACATATTTTCAATGTCTGTGATATGAACTTGACAGGCATTCTGCTTGCTATGCACTCAGCGAGGGAATATGCAGTAAAGGAAGAATCATTTTAATCCCAACTGGGGTTCCGTGCTGTAGAGTCTTATTAATATGTAATATTGCTTGATTACTGGGTCTACAGGAGGCTTAGTTTGTTTGCCCAGAATAGGGTGATCATCCATGACAAGCAGGTGTATCTGCCAGTCTCCAGCTTGCTACAGCATTAACAAGATCCTCACTTGGGAGCCAAACACGGAACATCAGACACAAGGGAGTTGAGGGCTGCTGACTGAAGCTGATATGCATCCACATAATTCCAGCCATGTCATTGCTAGGACAGATGATGCACGACGTGTGTAAAAACATATGTTTTGAAAGCTTTCATCTTGATTTTTTTTTGCAAAGGTCAAACTACATAAAAAAAAGGGAAAAATGCTTTTATGTGTGTTGAAGGCAGCAGACATTTGAAGATGATTCACATTGTCACAAGAGAAAGGGGAGGTTTGGAGCAGATGTGCATAGAAAAGAAGAGAGAATGACAGTTGTATGGAGGTTTTTTGGCATCCCAGTAGTGGCCAGGTGAGAATCATTTTTCCCTGTGTTGACATTTGTTCCATGTGCTTACCAATGTGCTGCAAGTTCAATTCACCATCGATTCAGCTCACTTGTAGAATGGATAGAATACAGTTGCAAAAGTAGTATGCAGTGATTTAAACTGCCTACACATGATCTCTAACAGTCTGCAGCTTAATGTATTTCAGTCCTCTCATAGCCCTGTATCAGCACTTGGTATTATTACCTTCAGTGTGTCAGTGAAAAGCCTTCTTCCTGGCACCATCAAAGGAGGGCTAGGACTTCTGAATCCTGCCTGTCAAAATTCAAATGGACCCTTTGGGAGCAGTGTCATTCATCTCTCCTCAGTCAATAGCTGGCAGCTCTGTCCCTCCATTGATTATCAACTGCGAGGGAGGCGAAGAGGGACGACAGGCAGGCCTTTTGTTCCCTCTCCTGAAGGAGGACTGCCAGCTAAATAACTTGCCACAATTAAAATCTCAATACATCAGCTGGAGTTTACTTTATGGTGGAGCCCAGCTGTTATCTAAAGCACTTGATGAAAAGTAGACAGAAGAGGTCCAGATGCATAGAGATGCTTATGGTGCCAGATATGGATACCTGCTTCATTTATCTTGGTTCCTGTCTTATTTAGTGTTTCTTCAGTCTGTCTTCTGCTTGTTTTTTTGCATGCAGGAATGGTTTGTCTGTTATCCACAAGACAAGGACTTTAAGATTAAAGTTGTATTTGCTTAGAAAATAGCAATTTCTTTTAAATATATAAGAATTGATCATTCCACGTCAACAGAGGAATTGCTCATCTGACAAAGTGGAACCATCATACAGGGGTTGAGTTCAAGGTTATAGGTTAAAGACAGCTCAGTGGCAAAGGCCAACGAAAAGGTCAGTGCACTTGTTGCACTTTAACCCCACAGATGATTGCTCATCTTGATGAATTAAGTCTCCTTGACAAAGCAGGGAGCCAAGTGGACAAGAGTAGAGCCTGGAGACATGAACTTCAGCTCGCTCTGTCAACTTCCATAGCCTCCTGCGGAATGAATAAGTTAACAAGCTGTCATAACATTAGCAAGCGAATATCTGGAGATTTGGACTCCGAATGCATCTCCCTGATTTGCCGGTGTTGTGCTGAATGCGCCAACGGTCCCAACAATGTGACGTGAACACAAATAGAGTTGGTGAAAACACACAAAAGTCCACTGTCCAGCCTGTCAGTCTTTTTCTACTAGAACTTTTGCGACTATATGAATATAACATTTCAATCACACAAAAACAAACGGTGAATACCTCCACAGCAATGAGACACGGCCAAATAGAACTGGGAATGAGGTCAGATTTCACCCTGCATTCATCCAGCGAGGCAGCATACCTGTGTTTAATGTGAGCAGTATACAGAAAGAGGGACTTTAATGGATAGATGCAGCAAGTAATTCAGGCACTGCATGGAACCTAATGAGGGATAGAATTCAAAGAAACCAATCTTATTTTCCCCATTGGTGGCACCAGGTTTTTGCATAGAGCTACACTGCCCTCTGAAAGGTCTGAGAGGTACTGCAGCATAGGTTTGGATACACTCGGGCTCTGATAATGTCCCTTTTTGTGTATTCTAACAATTGTGATACAATAAAAGCCTCATTGTGTTAGCACTACTGACCAGTAGATTCCACTGTCTGCATAAAGACATGTTGCAAAATGCTAAACTTGAAGGTTTGCCACACCGCACAGACCTGAAATATGCCTGAGAGGAAGCCAAGGAAAGCACAAATGTGAATTGATCTCTCCAATCAACATGATGAACGAGGAATGCCAGGCGTTCTTTCTGCAATGCCAGGTCTTGCTCTGCGGTATTGTTCATTCCATTGTGTTTTGAGAGAGGATCAGGGTTTTGCAGTCGATATGCCTTTAGCCATTAAGTGAGGCTATGCTGTTATTACACAGGTCAAGACAGTATTTACATGGAGGTTGTTGCAGATTTGTTGCTCCAGTCTCTCTTTGGATTTATCTCGAGGAAAAAGAACGAGTGATGCAATCCTGGTGAATTAAAACATTTTCATCGCACATAACTGAATGTGGGTAGTCTGCAATCTTGCATCTCAGTGTTTCTTTTCATACATTTTTTATGGACCATAAATGCAGTGAGAGGAACAGGCAGGCATGTGCATGGTGATTGGTTGACGGGTGGTTACAAAATCTTTTTAAAACATTTAAAAGTGATACACGATCAGATTTGAAAAAGAACTTTAAACACGCCTGAATCCCAGAGCTATGTTTTCTTTAACTGCACATCACATGTATAGTACAGTGCATCCAATACAGCACATACATAATTGCTTTATATCACTGAATTATTCTTGCCACCTGTTCTGAGAAATTCAGTGTTCATATCAAAACAGGTCCACACAGTATGAGGTTTGTTTTCTAGCAACGTGTCTAAATTTAATACTTAATGCATCGTTTTTCCTCTCCAGTCCTCACACTCTCTAGACAACAGGGTAAATCACAGCAGATGGTAACATCTGTAAACTTTGCCTCAGATTGCACAACACTAGAGGATCTCATTATCTGTAGGCTTCATACATTGCTTTTAATACTCTACAGAAACACAGTATTTATCAGCTTCACCGGGCTGCAGGTTGTGTCTCTGCACTTTTACAGTAAAGGAAAGGTTTTTTTTACAACCTGACTGCTTTTTTTATATATTTTTTATATTATATTTATATTTTTATGATAACATTTTACTCCTCATCTTCGCTACTTTGGGCAGCAACACCACAGAGTATCACAAACACTGACAAACATGTTCAGCTCAACTAAACTATCTAAAATATCATTTGGTGGTGAGCGGGAAGGTGAGCGTCCCCAAACTTTCCATTACAACCATCTACAGAATTTCTGTACGCTTAATACTGTACAATGTGTATTTACTGTGTTACAATGTTTGCTTTTGCTTACATTTCACCAACAGTGGGTTACAGATATCAGTTCGGCAGGCAGATTTCTTGGACAGGTGATGAATTGAGGCAGGAAACTCAACAGTGATTGCTGGTGGAAAGGTGCAGAATGACAAGTTAGTTTGCACAACACAGAGAATAATCAGACGAACTGGAGCAGAAATATACACGAAATCTGGGTATAAATTTAATAATGAGTGACAGGAACATCTTGCGGTTCTGTATGAATATTTTTAATTATTTTAGTGATTCTGTTACACAAAAGTTTAGCTCATTGTAACGCCACCTTTTTTGGCCAGATACAAGTCCATATAAGAATTATAAGACTATTATCCATTGTGAGTGATGGTAATTAACAGCAGTATTATGGAATTAGATAGAATCATATTTATTATTTTCATTATATTAATTTGTGAATGACTGACTGTTAGTGTCAGCTGTGCCGAAGTCAAACTTGCAAAACAACCTTCTGCGCTGCAAATAAATATTAACATTTAAACTGGAAGTCTTCTTAGAATATAATCTCATTAAATAAAACCAAGGGGAGTCGAGTGTGTCGTGAAGTGGCAGTGGTTAATCTCTTTAGTCTGTATACTTTAACATGAAGGTTGATGCTTATATGAGCAATGCTGCACTATTGATTTTGTGATTCCAACAGAGCAAAAGCAATCGAAGGGTGTCCTTTTACCTTGTCAGATGTCATGTAAACAGAGTACCTTTTCTCATACAGTTTGTCTTTCCTTCTCAAGAGGTAATGTCACAGGGAATGATCCTTTAACGTTGATCAATTCTGCCACCTGACACCATCATGAGAACAATTAACTCCTGTTCCAGCCCTGGAAGGAGACATGAGGGGGAAGCTAGTTCTGTGGACAGATAGGCTTTGTTCTGAGTGCTGGTATGTGTGCCAAAATATCCAGTCTCAGTACTGTTCTGCAGCCCTGTGTGTAATGTGTCTGGCACTGTTATCAAGTGGGCTCCAGATTTCTATCCACCCCACTAGAGTGGCTTTCAAACTTCTCTGGGAGCCCTTTTGTTTTGTGACCCACACTAATTTAATGGACTATTGTGCGGGCTTATCGAGCAAAATTTATCCCATTTTCAGGCTACTACTAACCTGTTATAGTGTTTTATTCAGCTCACCACACATTGCAGAGACCAGAGAGGGCTCTGGCAACATTACATGGCCATAATTTTGATATAAGCTTATACAGAATCATTTCCTGACCCAGTTTAATCTCCCTATGATCTCATCTTTGGGTTTCTACCCAAATGCTCTCTAGAATGTTAATTTTGCATGTGGATTCTGATGGCAGCCAATTGTCTGTGGTACATTAATTATTATTTCATATTACACACAAGTGATGACACTGGCCTCCAGATGTACCTCAGGGGTGTGTTAATAGGAAAGAAAACAAAGGAAAATTACAGAATAACGTACAGAGTGACTTTTACTCTCTTTTATTATATGATGAAGTACCACATCTCCACAAATGTATCCAAGCATTCACACACCATTATTTCCTAATACTCTCTTCTGTGTGAGCTTGGCTGGACACATTACTCCTCTGCGTGGCATCTTCCCATAATCATCTTATGCTCTCCGACTCTCTCTCACACACATGGCAATGTGTGTACAGAGTGGCCTGGAATATAGGAGAACCACAACTGATGGAAAGACAAAATGAGAGAGAGAGAATGAGCTTACTCATCCAGGCCATCTCTGCCAAGACAAAACAAAACAAAAAAGAGGGAAAATCATCTTATCAGGGCGATAGCAGACAAATAAAGGGAAACTGTCAAGAAATTATCGCGTTGGTATTCAAGCCATGGCTTGCTGTGTCTTGTCACAATAAAACAGA
This sequence comes from Macquaria ambigua, assembly GCA_008360985.2. Taxonomy (NCBI): domain Eukaryota; kingdom Metazoa; phylum Chordata; class Actinopteri; order Centrarchiformes; family Percichthyidae; genus Macquaria; species Macquaria ambigua. The sequence continues at coordinate 153,326 of VMKM01000376.1, forward strand.
GGGAATGCAAGCGGAGGCTCAGAGAGTGTGAGGCTGAGAGAGAGAGAGAGCTGTTGATCTGTTTAGCCTGCTTGCTTCATGCCACTGCGGTGCATCTCTTCTGAAATGGCTGTATATGAAATCAGCTTTATAGAGTAGAAGACACTGCAGAGCACTGTGTGCCCAGGCATGCCTGTCAGAGCCAGGAAGAGTAGACTTCACGGATGAACTGTGATTGCTTACATACACAGCTACACACCAAACATTAATCACAGACAGCGGTCTCTTTCCAAAAATACGAAAAAACAGTGAAGGATCAGGAGACAGGTGCAAAGCTGTATTGGAAGACAGAGGGCAGGACAGAGTGAGAACAGAAGAACACAAAGAGTGGGTGAGACCTGGAGAAAATAAGGCGCAGGCTATATGTAGTTTAAGCAACACTTTCTTTTACCCTGTAGAAAGACAGCGGGCAGTGGAGAGATTGTGTGCACTTGAAGAGATGTTGCTTGCAATTTTAATGCAAAGCACGGCTCTACTGCAACCTGTCTGAGACAGCAGGGACTCTCTCAAGTGGCTCTGACAGGGACCGTCTGTGAACCTGCCTGTGGATCATCGTAAACCCTGCACCTGCTCATGACTGTATCACAGTGCCCCGCCGCTTTATATGCACATTGCATGCGGCTCAGCACATGCTGAATATATGCACCATTATGGACCATAATTTATCATGTGTCCTGGTGTATTGATTATGTGCTCAGTGATAAGGCAGTAGAACATGCTTATTGAATATGGATAAACACATGCATCTGCATTAATTTGTCCACACATCTAATTACTGATGAACGCAGCAACAAATAATCACCAAGGAACTAACAACTTTAATTAAACAAGACTTGCAAAGGCGGAAAAAACTCAGGAGACGAAGGGCAAAGTAAGTAGCCCTGCCAAGCCGAAGACATCTTTGGATGAGAATTGTGCACGCCCTATCACTTTTCTTTGTTTGATACAGACTTTTTGCTGCTTTTCGCTCTAATCGACTTTCATGGCAGAAGTGATTTGTAATTAATGGTGGTTTTGTAACTCATCTATATCCCTGAACCTTGACGAGACCGATCAATAGCTCTGCCTGTGGCCCGCTCTGTGTTCTGGCTCTCTCTCTCTCTCTCACTGCAGCAGAACCGGGAGTTCCCTGACAGGTGGCCATGTGTACACACGCATTCACGCAAACAATGACAACCCATAGGAGGGGTATAGTATAACCTTTGTCAATTTTGTACACGATTAACAACAGAAAAGGCTGTGGGAGAAGAACAACAAGCCATTTTAGGCTTGCTTTTTGGATTGTTTGGCCAGCTGGGGGCAGCAGAACAATCTGTAAACACAACTGACATTAACATAATATCACCTTATAAAGCTGAGACAGCGAAAATGTTAGCAAACAGTTGCCTTACACATTCAACAGATACGGAGCAACATTAGCCCAGATTTGGAGTCAAGTTCCTGGCCACCCAAAGAATGTAAGTCAAATATTTACTCTCCTTTTATCTTATCAGTTTGGTCTCCACCAACTCCAGAGGGCAATATCTGTATATGTATCGGCTAAATTCTCCACTATGTTCGCCAGCAGTTGCAACGTTTTTCTTAAAAGAGAGTAAAATGCTGCGTAGAGCTGAAGGGAACTGGTGAACGGGTCCATCAAGCGATGCCTTAAATTTATCATCGTTAAGATTTCAGTCCTGGTTGATTTGGCGAAACCTGTGGTCACTGGTGGTAATGACAAGTGTGTTTTAATGATACAAGCCCCAGAGTGAATGCAACCACATTGAACGGCTATTGCTGAAAAAAGGCCGGCTATACATACTGAAATTAAAAATCTGGTTTGATATGCTGAAAATCTTAAAATATTCCGATTTTACACATCAACGTCTGTTTACAGGTTTTAGGGAGTACTATGGCATTATGTGAAAAAAGTTGTATAAAGCCCTCTGTGGCTCCAGAGGGAGCGGCGAAAAGTCTGATAAATTGTCTATTATGACATGGTCACTTGAGTCTGCCTCAGTTGGGGCTGAAGACTACAAGTTTGAAAATGAAAAAAATCTGGGGCTGTGGAGTTAGAAAGAAGTGAGCGTACCAGGCCTCTGTAGCCCACTACTCATCTCTGCTTGAGGCTTGCAGCTCAAGGCTACATTAGCCGCTATTAGCATAACACACCTGAATCTCAGACAGAACTGTCGGCAGTCGAGTTGCATTGTGGGTAATGTAGACGCCAGGTTTTGACAAGGAAGAAGAATGTCTGGAACAAAAAAAGACGATATCTCTGGTTCTGCTGCAATGATTTTGATCCTTTTCTTTTACATTGTGAGTCTGACAATGTTAAAGAAGTGCAATACCAAATGAATGGAGTATTCTTTTAAGGATTATAAGCTCTTTTGTCATAACAAGAAAAACAAATATTTAATAAATGTGCCTGCAGTTTACACATGACTGATTATTTTCTTTCCTGTCATGCAGAGATATTTACTGTTGCATCCCTCTGCTCACTGCACTGATGCTCTTCTGTTCATATATGTCTCCAAAACACCCAGCTCACTCCCTGGGCTCATAGTCAGCTCGGGTCTTTATTTGATTAAATGTCTCTTTCAGACAAGTGTCTTTCAATCATTCCCCTTAGGGTCATACCCCTGAGTTGTTCACATAAAGAACACTGCACCACCAAATTTACGCTTCAGTAAAAAAAGAAGAAAAAAAATCTAATCCAAGAAAAAAAAGAAGAAGAAATAAGACAGCAGGATGGGGAGATGGGGAGGGAGAAAGAGAGATGGGGGTTAATGATAGACACTAAGCACATTTTTCCTGAAAGGTCACTTCACAGACAGATGGCAGCCCTGTGCTGTTCTGCTAATGTTCCCCATCATAATAGGTCCTGATTTTCATCTTCCATTTCCTTTATTTTGGGAGTCACCCATTCATTTGGCACTGGGAAACTTTCCCGTCTCCTAGACACAATATCAATCACGCCAGTGCGACAACCAAACAATGCAGGCAGCACCAATGTTAATAACAACCTTATCAGATAAGATGAAAAATAAACCAGCTGCCTCTTACACTTCAATCTCCAACATGACATGAACAGGTGCAAAGGGATGACACAAACAAATTAGAAGAGAAGGAATGTGTGACAGGACGTGCTATCACCTTGTGTTAGGTCCAGGAGGAGTGGCACTGTATTCAGTTGTGTCAGCACTCCCACAGACACACACACACACACACACATGCTCTGGATGGCTGCTAAGGAGCCTGAAGAGCGGGATGAGGTTGCTGTAAAAGCAATTTCCTCAAGAGAGAAAGGTCTCATAATTCTTGTGAGACAAAGCATCTGGGATGATTGGGGACAGATGGGAAAAACTGTATGAAATTCAGCAATGTCCTCATTCACTGCAATTGTGTTTTCTGTAACCTTTCTCTTGAAAGTTTCTCTGATGTATTTCCCCTGTTTTTGAGGGACTTCACATTAATCATGGTTGACAAGCAGCAAGGCTTTCCTGTTGACGGCAGTGTTTCAAATGTGGAGTGTGCCTACAGGCGTAATGTATTGCGCTGGCAATAATACATGTATCCAGTCATCTTGTCCACAGCGAGCTTTCTTGATCACTTATCATTGATGAACATATATTCAAATGCACAACATTTTTTGTAGTATTTGCTACATATCCATCTCAAGTGAAAACAATAACATTTTGTGCTATGTTTCTAGCTCACAATCCTCACCAGCATACTTTCAAACCCTGAAAAAATGGGCTTCTTCTGCAGTATCAAGGAGAAAATATCCAGCCAAGCAAAATACATAAACAGGAGCTCCACTCTGCTATTATGTCCAAACATGGGAATGGTTGGCCTGGCTGAGGCTTGACTCACTGATTTAAAAAAAATGGTTGTAGCAGGTGAAATGCTGGAGCAGAGCCAGGGACTAGCCTCTGGGGCTGTGATATTTATTCCTCCTCTTTCTTTCTTTCTTTCTCTCTCCCTCCCTCTCTTTTACTCCCTCTGTCACTGTTTTGGTTGCAAAACTTAACACAAACAAACCTGTAATAATATCACATTGCTGATTTCCCAGCTGTGCCTTTTGCTGGCATTTCAGTGTCTTGAATTTATTAATCAATATTCCTGACTTTAAAACCAAAGTTTGTCAAGGCATGTGCCTTTTATTTCTTTCTACTGAGTCATTTTGCCTTTTTTATCTAAACTGTAAAACATGTTTATGTTCAACCAAGAAATAGAAAGTCTCTTCTATAGAAATGTAAACATATACATTTGCTGATGAATGTTCAGCAATGATCATTGCAACACAAAGACCAAACTGGATGTGATCAAGTGCAGCCATAGAATGAAGTAGTTTGAATATGCAACTTTGGTTTGACGTAACGTAAAGATTAAGTGTCAGGAGTGTCAGGAACAAAACATCCACAAACAGTCATAATGGAGAAACAAGCCGACACTAGAAAGAAGGTTACACACATGGAACAATGGTTTAAACTCGTCTGAGAGAAAGAAGAATGTATGGTTTTTGATCACCAACCATCAGCTCGACCACAACCTCCCGCTCCCCTCCACTCCTCTCCATTTATCTTCCCTGGTGTCACTGTGTTCTTCAACAACCCCTGGAGCAACACAAAATCCATTATCAGGAATAAAAGACTCTTTGCCAAGAAGATTATTTTAGGATTTAGGATGTAGTCAGCAACTGGTGTGCAGTTTGCACAGTTGTGTACAATGTTCCATTTTAGCAGCACTTTTCAATTAATGGGCCATCGTCTTGGTTATAGTTCTTCAGCTCTAATTGATTTCTTTTTTTTTTTTTTCTGGCAACAATGAAGCTCAGCGTAAGTTCAATCTTTATGCCTCATTCATTCACACCTGTCTCTCTCTGCTTCTCTAATCAGCTGATAAATATTTGTTTACTCATACTGAATCTCCTGATTGAACTGACATATTATCACTTTTAAAAGTTGTTATGGCAAACGTCAGAAAACAGCTGCCTTTTTACACATCCAGCAGACATATGAGTAGCATGCTGCGGGTTTTTAGAGTTTTTCCACTGAAAACAGAGGCCTGCTCTGTGTGTAGAAACGACGCTGATGAGATCGGTGAGAGTGACCCAAAACAGTAAAGTTGCAGGCCGTAAAACCAAAACAAAAAGAACGCTAAAATGCTATAGGGGTGATAATTCAGGTAATAATTCTCTTTGGGTGTGTCAATACAAGTGAACCCTTTGACATTACAAATAGTCATTTAATCCATTGGTAATAATATTAAAGAAAATAATAAAAATTAAATGATGCCTTAAAAATGAGTGCAATTACATAAAGCTGGACACAGTATTGTGCACACATCTGCAAAATCTAAGTTTTGTGGTGTCCTAAAAATAGAGGAGTGCTTTTTTTAAGAGTTGATGAATAATTTAAAGGTTTGGGCTGACGAGATTTCAAAGGTCTGGAAGAAATAGATGAAAATGCAAAACAAATGGGTAATGAACTCTTGAACATGTGAGGGTGCACGGGGAGGGGAGTCGAGGTGAGAGCGTGGAGGGAGCTGCTGAGTGGGACAAGCCGATTGGAGTCTCTGCGCTGCTGCACTGTCAGATCAAAACGCCTTTCTGGGCATCAAAGACACCTGCAGCAGCAGTGTCTCCAGTGATAAAGATGCCACTCTTCCTGCCTTCCCCCTCCGATTTTAATTACAAATATTTATAAGCAGCTTAACTGCATGGACAGGGTTTTTTCTTTACCAGGGAAGGGTGTGGGGGTGTCTGGGTATCAACGCAGCTGTTGGATACGATAAGATTATTTACCATTTTTTTGTTATTTTATTTGTTTATTTCCTGTTAATTATTCATACCCCCACACGATCATCGACTCCACTTTCTCCTCCTCAATACATTAAATGGGGGGTAACATAAATAAATAAAAATAATAATAAATAAATAAATTATACTTGAGATAAACATTCTCCGTGAAACTCTGGAGGGTAAACTTGTCTCCATGGAAATTAGACTCTTGTCTTGTGGAGTTTGAGACTGAGAGAAGGTTTCGCATGTCAATTCCTTCAGGATGTTAAACTCCTTACTTAACAACTTTTTCATCTCCCTTTGCACACATCGCATTAGGCATAATGCTGCATGGCTCAAAACCGCTCACCTGACAACAGCTTTGCTTTGGGATACCTAATTTCACCAAAGGTTTAGAGCCTATAATGAGAGAAAACAAGAGACAGAGGGGGAGAAGGGGAGAGAAAAAGTAGAGCACGCTCGTCTTACACCTCCCTGCTTTAACCTCCATGGCACATTATAATCCTAGAGAAGTGTGGAAGTCACCTTGTATGAGGAGAATGTAAAAGGGAGACAGGCGGAGGAAGCGTGTGAGAGAAAGAGATTGAGACAACACAGGTGCTTTTTTTCTGTTTTCAGTTCACTTCAGAAACTTCAGAAAGCAAAATACATTGTTTTCCAGTGAAACCGGCTGACGGGGGTTGAAGGAGGTTGGGGGGCATTTATCTTATTGGGTTCAGATCTCTTCTGACTAAGCACTTCAGCAAACTGTGTGGAAAGTTTCTGTGGGATACTGTTAGAATGTCAATAACTCAACACCTCCTGTAATTCACTGCTTTTTTAATCAGTTCATAGATGTCAGGAAGACTATGGTGGCTGAGCCATCAGCTAATGGGAATCGTAATGAAGAGCCTGAACACCGATCTAAATAGTGACAGGAAAGCCAATTGTGGCGCTGAGTGGTGACGTGAAGAAGGTTTATTTTCGCCCCAGTGTTCGGAGCCCCAAATGGGAGTGCAGGAGGGTTTATTTTGTTTTCAAATCGGAGGTGGACAGTAATTACATTTAGTCTCATTAGCCGTTCCCCCTTGACTCTGCATGGTCATCAAGGTAATGTATGTGGTCCTTCCTGTTTGGGCGAAAATGGATTTGTGCTGCATTAGCTGATGAGGCAGGTAAATTACATTATGTCTCCCAGTGTGATCTTAATGTCAGGGATTCTGGGACGGATCAGCCTTGTGGACAGTCTCAGACTTGTTAGCGTACGCCATTTCACCACTCTGTCTCTCTTTCTGCGATAACACGGAGGGAAGAGACAGGGTTAGGCTGCTTATCCTTCAAATCCTCATTTCAAAGCTCCTAGAAGAGTCACTCCGTAATTCTTTTTTCAATTCTGACTTCATTTTGTGCCAAACAGGACTATTGATGAGGTATTACAGAGGCAAAGAAATGACGGTCAGTGAATTACCCGGTAAAGCACAAGGTTTGAATGACTGGCACAAAAGTGGGGGGGTGGGGGGGGTTTGGAATAGAATGAAAAAGATGAAATCATCAGCAGTTTCATCAGTCTTTTGAAACCTTTTTGTGTCCTCTCGCTACCTTTCAGGGAAAATAGATTGAGGTTTGCTCTTCTACAAGTGTACTTCTCATATCTAAATAATATTATTTTGTTTAGTTTTGTGTGGCAAGCGTGTGTGTGTGTAATAGAGGTCTCCCAACAGCAAAGTCATACACCATATTCTGCTATCTTGAAATCCTCTGTGGGAAAATGATCAACTAATTTTTAGCAAGCAGACTAACAGAAGCAGATAATGGACTTTATTATTTGGCCTGACATTTATCAAGACACTGATCGCTGCCCCATCTGTCAGAGCCGGGTGTTAGGGGTAATTCGGGGTTGAGCATTTATGCAGACATTTTAACATTATTCAAGAGTGTGTGAGTCAGTGTGCTTGTGTGTGTATCTGTCCATGTGTGTATGGTTACAATGTAATGGTGTTGTGTGATTAGTGTGCGTGAACCAGACAAAAGTTAAATGTCTGTATTTGCCAATATAAGCTGGTGCGATGTCACGTTACCATAATCTATCATTGCATACTGTACTCAGTGTTCCTGTATTCAGTGTACAGGATGTTTAGGGTGTTATACACTGTATTCAGTATAGCTAAAATTATAATTTGACATAAACCGAGACATGACCGTTTTTTGTTGGTTTTTGTATGAAAACAAACCCATATTTCTACGGCAACCCCCTCCTAAAAAATTGAAGAAATTAACCTGGGTCCAGACTTGGTCCAAGACAGAGAACAGTGGGGTCCCAGTGGTACCAAGACCAAACTTCAAGTTTCTTTTTCTTTATTTATTTAACCCAGAATCACTCAGAGCAATATATTGCTATAGCTAAATGTGTGATAGAGGGTAAATAATATATATGCTATATTTCACAGACTGGACTAGATCATGAAAAAAACATCTAAAAATGAAGCAGTGCATGGGCTACTGGACACCAAAACTAGTCAGTGCAGGGGAGCAAACATATTTAGTACAAGCACACACGACATCTCACATAATCAAAACGCCAAAAACTCATCAGAGCTCTGATGACGACCAGAGGGGTCAAAGTGTCTGCTTTCACAGTACGCAATAAATATTTTTTATGAGAATTGCTATCTCTGCTTTCATTTGTTAGGTTTTTGATGTAATAGTGTAAAGGACAGAATTATCAGCAAAATATCAAAAGTAAAAAATACTCATTATGCAGAATATATGTTATGACACTGGGCAACTTTTCACGTATGAACATGTAATCAGTATTTTAATGTAGCTGTTTGAGTTGGATATTATATATTCTGTGGTGTAGTTTCATTAACTGTAGAACAATGCATTGTGTTTTAAATCCCTATTATAGGTTTTTAAAATCTTAATCATTTTAAATCTTAAACTTAACTAGTAACTGCAGAGCAAAGTAGCACAACATTGAAATACTCAAGTAAAAGTCCATCAGAACTGTAGTGTGTCTCCCAACAGCAAAGTCATACAAAAAGTCATGTATAGCCACACAGCCATGTTCTCATATTAGTTAAGTCCAGCACTCATTCAGTAATTACACCAGAAAGACTGCTCCTCTCTGGCCGTTGGCTATTGAAGGTCTGCCCAGAAAGCAGTAATGTTACTGTTTGATCCTCACAAAAAAGATATTTGAAAGTTTTGTGTTCCCCCTGGGGAACTGTAATGTGTTTGGCATTCTCTGCTGTTTTGTTTGATTTACATTCTGTTAGTTTCTGTTACCTTTAAGGGAATAGATATGGGGATGAGCGGGAAAAACTAGGCCACCAAAAGAAAAATGGACTCAGTACTTTGTCGAGACCTAAGATTGTAATATGTGAGACAAGACTAGAGTTAATGTTTTTGTTTCAGACCGAAGGTCCTCATGAGAACATAAAAAGCCAGAGAAAAAAGTTTGAACCAGCCTTAAACCTTGCCTACTTGCCTGTACTGGGGAATGATTTCTCTCTACTGAACAAGTTCAGAAAACCCATCTACCCTTAACAACAAGCCAGATATTGTAGAACTATGTGAAACTATTAGTGGAACTATTAGCTATACGATTGGTCCCAAAGCTTTCAGCCACAGGTTTTCAGAGCAAAAACATACCAATTGGGACCAAACCAATGAAAACTGCTGTTCGGGAAAAAGGTAATTCCAAGAGAAAATGGGACACGTAGCCTTGGGTCCTTCCATGGTTCTTGAACACTGGGTGGGAAGCTAAAAATGTTGTAATTCACTAGGAGGTAGTAAACAACTCACCAGGTAAATACACACCAGGAATAGAAACAGAAGTTAAGATGTCACTAGTACTCAATGAAACACAGTCAACAACAGCACTAGCATTAGACTAGCATGTATAGACTCATTGTCAAAACTGATGTAACCGTTGGGTTATGGTTACAATGATGGTAAAATACTTTCATACTGAAAGATATATACAGTATAGCCGAGAATGTGGATTTTACAGCCACACTGTGGAGTTACAGCTTTACTTACTGCTCTGTATCACGCTTTGTGCAGTACAAGGGCTGATCTCAGCCAAACTGCAAGACCAGCATTTTTTAATGGATCGATATCCGCTGTATGAACCCTGATCCATTTCTGATTCTTTGTTTATTGTTACCCATCACTCTGCATATTCACCAGCTATCAATAACACCCCATTGAACTTTGTTAAAAGTGGAACATATTCCTGTTACAGTGTGTGAGGCGTCAAGAACAAATATATAGAAGCCACCAGTTTCGCACACTGCAAGCTGGTGTGGGTTTTAAAAAATGATATAAATAACTGTGACATTTTCAGTTGGACCAGACCTGTAAAGGGTTGCTAAAAGTGATTTAGCATTTTGCTACGATGAAGATGAAGAGAGACTGTCCCACAAAAACAATAAAGGAAACCATGAAAGGAAAGCAGCGATGCAGGGTATGTTGTTATTAAAGAAAAACTATGGTTTATTACAACCTGGATTTATTTTTTGTAGCAGGGGACAATGGTACGATAACAATGGACTCACCAAAGTACTTGCTGAGATCCTGGAACATGGTGACATCGCTTACAAGGTCCAACAGGGCAACAAACATCAGCAGTCAGGGGATTAGGAGAACAAAGAATTAGCACATGCACGATAATTAGATTACGTAACATCACATATTTCTGTAAATATAACTGTCAAAGTGTGCCTGAATAGTATATACCATCGATCAATTTGTGACTCCTATAGAGCATTGTGGAGTTACATAACGCTGACACCATTTGTGCCTCCCACAGATGTACAACAATAAGCTAATTATACAGATGTCACTCCTTCCCACTTACATGCTATGTTTTGAATGTTTGCTGTCATCACATATAAGATAATTGCTGACAATAAGTTCAGAAAATTATGGACCAAAATTGATAGTGAGTCATAACGGCGATAAGAAGACTGGGTCACATTTGCAATAGAACAAGGAGGTCTGACCACCAGTCTATGAGCAACTTTATCACACGGTTTAGGGCCTTTTCAGATACTCACACTGTATGTGTGAGAGGGGAAGATTTCAACAAGTCCTCCAAATTCAAAGACAAAATACATTGTTTATCCGTGCCTTAGTCTAGACCGACATATATGAGCATTTTCTAATCTGACACCCCTACAGCCAGGATGACAACTTTGTTTGTGCCTTCCAAAACTGTTATAAATGACTATTGGAAAAACAAATTAGTTTTATGATCTTACACCATTATGCTTATGTTTTGGTTAGGTGCAGGCCCAAAAGCAACTTGGTTAAAGTTAGGGAACGACCATGGTCATGGTTGAAAGAAACCAACATTGATAAAAAAAAAACTGAGCTGATAAAAATATCAATACACTTATCTGAGTCGCATTCAGTTACCACCCCCTGCTCAAAGCAATAAGCTTAAGGAGCAGCAACAAGTGGTGTGGTGAGTGCTTTTCAGACTTTGTTTTGCCCTGGGCCTTGCCTCTCAGGCTACATACAGGTTGTATGTTTGTTTTTTTAATCCATGTTGTTATTTACAGTTAATATTGTCCTAAAAACACACTACAATTGAACGTCAGTCAAAAATAAAAAATAAATAAAGCACAGTGCTCTTTGTAGTGAAGATGCAAATGCAACAATTATCAGAAAGTACAATCTTTAACAGAAACATAAAATGAGTTTAAGTAGGGTTACAATACAGAGGTTTACATAGCATTTCTATTTTTTATTATGGAACGCACAATAACCAATTGTATCATAATTTGTTATTTGCTGGACTGATTTAAATGTACTATTTTTTTTCTTCGTTGTCATCAAAGCTACGCCCTTGGACTTGAGTCGTATATCCTACGGCTGCTAAAGGGCTTTGAATGTAAACATGTCGTTTTTGGGGATTTCCTGAAACAACTGATGCTGTCTTTTTTGGTGTCTTCACATGGAGCATCCCTTGTTAATAGTGATTTATAAATGGAAAAAGACATCAATTTCTTCATCTGGTTTTGTCCTTCTGAAGTTACAGGAGAGGTTCACACTGAAGCCCAAATCAACTGAATTAAGAGCTTGGAAGTAAACAAACCATCTGTATTGAAAAACTACTCATACAACCAATCATTTGGAGAAGGGAGAAGAAAAATAATGATCAAACATAGAGACATTTAGCTTAAAAAAAGACAAATGGAGGATGGCAAACATACAGGATCTAAAATTATTTATTTATTTCAAACTCAATAGGCTTTGGCCAGAAAAACCTTAAGCGCTGTATTCGACACTGGACTACAGGTGGATGTGTCTTGCAGAAAATGGAAAGAAAATGGAAAGAAAAGAGCAGAAAAGGCTATTTTTCTTTCAAGTATTCTCTTCTGCTCTCTCCTCCTTTTCGAGCTCCAGCCAGAGGAGGAAACTGGCTCGTGCACACAGGAGGGCTGTAATGTGGTTTCAGTGTCTGGGCCCCTATGGTATAGTACCCTCAGGTGGAAAACCTCTCAGACTGTGTTGGCACATCACTACTCCAATTATCAACAGCAGGAGTGCCCTTTCATTTCTATTACATCTTTTCTTTCTTTCTTCTTACTACACCCTTCTTCTGCTTTGCCTGTGCCCTCATCTCTGCCCCTGGCTCCTTCACCTCTACTCACCCTCAACACTTTTCTTCTAATCTTCTGTCTCAACAATCATACCTTTTCTTCCCCACTCTCCACTGCATTGTACTGCACTGAATGACTACCACTCTCACCAAAGAATTACTTACTTTACTCGGCCCAGCCAGGATTTGGCCAGGAAACGTCTCTCTAAATGGAAGCATATTGGACTCTAAAGATGATCAAACTGGAGAGGATCTGATGATTCAACTCATCTGTCGGAGACACAGGCTATCACTAAAGCACTACAATCCACAAGAGAACTGTACTATCACATTCTAGTTGGGAGTCTCTAATCAGAAGACCGGTCTTATTGATTTCTTTCTCCCTACCTTCACATCACAAGTCTCTTCCTCTTCTCTTCCCTTGCTTTTTCATTGATTATTCTTTTTTTTTTTCTTTCTTCTCTCATTCCAGTTACTTTTTATCTGATCCGACAACCTTCTTCAAGTTTTTCCCATTTATTTCTGCTCTTCATTCCTCATCTGTGCTGCAACTTTCTGTCTTATATTTATTTGATCTAACATTTTATAACATGAGCTGTTTGTGAATTGATCAGTAGAACACTAGCAACAGTTACATCGTCAAATCATCATTTTTAGGTAATTGGTAGATAGTTGTAGAAATGATTCATCTTTATGATTAAATAAAAAATGTGGAATTTTAAGACTCTTGCATTGAAGATTGAACTTGTTAGCTGAGTAAAATTTTGCAATGATACAGTGAATATGACATTTTTTCCTAATATCAGATAGATATCACTGTTTGGCAGCTTACAAATCAGACATTTTGCGTGCATTTTCTGCTCCTCCAAATCAGATAGAATGATCACCGGTCATATTTTATCTGCAGATTCTAGAAAGTGATTTATTGAAGCATCCCTAGGTATGACAAGAGAGATATACCATCCCCAGAATTATCTCTAGATGCCTGTGACATTTGTTTCTATAACCACAATTTCAACTGTCTGTTGTTCGCCAAGAAATAGCTACAACACAACACTCCCTCTAAAACTAGAAATTGTCGCTTTTACATTTAAGCTAGGCTAAATGTACGCCTCCTGGCTCTAGCTCCATAATTAAAACACGGACACGAGAGAGGTATTGTCCTCCTCATCAAACTCTCTGCAAGAAAGTTCATAAGCGTATTTCCCAAAATGTCAAACTATACATGTGAGTCTTAAAGTAAATAGGGTATTATGTTTCATGGGAAATCGTTTTTCAATAAGGTCAAATATAGAATTCCATAAAACTTTGTGAACTCGACCACACCAAAGTCTTGTGAAGTAAGCTATATAATAATAATTTGATGATTTCAAATCATTCAGTTGGAAGAAAGAAAATGACGAATGAATGAAATAACATTCCTGGAGGAAACATAGTTTACTGCTTTCTCTTTTCCTTTATAAACATTTCATTTTTAAAAATCCAGTTTTTAGATGAGAAAAATATTAGTTCTTTATGGGTCTAAAAACATGTTGGCAATTCAAATTCAAATGTGCTGTCTTGACTGTGATTCAACATGTGTTTGCATTAGTCAAAGTGTGTCTGCTGCAGTGCTCCACGAGGTCCAGCGTCATCATCAAACGAAACACACTTTGTCCTCCGCCCTAAAGAAAACTTGCTCGAGTTGGTATTGTTTAACAAACACAATTCATCATTTTAGTACCAAATGACTGCATGCTGAGAGCAGTGAGTGATAAAATAATGAACTCTTTGTAGCTGCGGAACTAAAAGACATGATTCATCATTTTGGTGATTCTACTATATTTCTCTTTACTTGCCCGCCGGGGAGACTTTGTCTTCCCATTATAATTAGCATCAAGACTCCCTCTGTCTAGAAGCCAGCCAGCAAGGGCACTGAGGGATGGTTGAGTCAATATGTCTTCTCTGCACTTTTAATACAGAAGTGCAGACTGACTGACAAGTCATTTCAACAGGGCTTGATTCCCAGATTCCCATCCCTTCTCGCAGTGCAGTCTCTTATGGAGTTAAGTGACACAAAGCAGCTGCTTCAACTTACCTTTAACACATTTTCAAGGACTGAGAAAAACTTACAAATCTTTACAGTAGTTGCAGATGGCTGTGGTTTAAAATAGCTGTAAATTGATGTTGATGTGGAATATTATGGATGACAATTTTGGACAAATCACTCCATCAGTAGAAACAGGTGGAAAATGACTCACCATTCAATTCAAACTAGTGTAAAATAATATGAAAACGCTAAGATTGTGCAGTACAAAATAAAAAAAAGGTGATGACTGAGCAAAAACAAACAACTTCCCACAGACAAAAGTCAAAAAAATTATTCTGCATTATCCTTTGTTTCATATATAGCAAATAACTCTTAACCTAAAAGCTAAAAAAAATTATACTGCTTGCAAAACCTTTTTCAAAGTCAAATGTCTGTGACTTGCAGCAGAGCAACCCTATCTCCTACAAAATTTGCTTTGCCAAATATCTTTTGAGGTACTAGAAACGTAATTGCTGCCCGGATTATGTTCATTGACAATGTTTTATCCAGGAAGTGCAACATTCTTATATTGATTAGAGGCATAGATATATACACAGCATTGGCTGCTGCTGTTCATTACAGCAATGATCAGCGTCTTATTGCATTGTATAATGGCTGCTATGATCTAATTTTGTTTATAAGTTGGGAAATAAATAAAGACTTAAAGACACAAATACAACAAAAACTAAAGTTAAAAGACTAAGTACATTTCTGGCAGACTTCACAATTCTGTTTTTATTATTATTTATATTAATATTTTGCTCATTTACATTTTCAGTCACGCATTATTTACAAAAATGGCCTACAGTGTATCAACAGGGCTGTGCAGAGTTGCAGTGTAAGAGTAACTGTGTTTCCTGTATGGAATAAGGGATACTTTTATCACTACTAAAATACAAATAACATATACAAATAAAATACATATAAAGAATAAAATAACATATTTATCTCCTAACACCTGAAGCAGAAACCAATCTTTATCATCAACAAACAGAATTTTCACAATTTTTAAAAAGCATATTATAGTTAACGACATATGTACATAACGACACTGGTTACGGTTTAATGCAAGCTCGCTCATATTTTTTATTTATTTTACTTTTTTTTCTTATTCTCTAGGTGAGTGTACTCCATGTTCAGGTGGGAGGGATGGGTGGGTGGATATGTTGTTTGTTATGTAAAGAAAAATGGAAATATTAGTCTAAGTACATGATCAGTCGGTTTTGTGCTCGTCAACATGTCCAAATGAAAAGAAAAAAAAAGCGTGTCCATGATGTTATAGTAGCTACAGGGTTAAGTTAAAGTTACAGGTTATCAAACAGCAAATATGGCTCCACCTGAGTGATATAAAATTCTGAAACAGTGCAGAAATCCTGTTTCCCTGCCACCTTTACAAAGATGGAGGATAATGACTCAAATAGTTAGAAGTGAAATGTTAGAAGTGATTGAAACTGAATACTTTGCCCTTTAGGAGATGAATGAGCCAAAATGATACGAGAAAAAGCAGCTCAGACTTTTTTCAATGCCACCATTAGTGACAGAGTTTTTTTGTAGACGTGTTGCCATTAATGTAGCCGCGCCCTGCGTATTTCAGCTGTCCTGCATGCACTCCATGCACTCCTGGTGCTGTGCTGGGACTCCACACGCAACTACGGTGGCGGCCTATTGCCTTTTCTCTCCGCTGTGTTTTTGTCCATCCTGCCACTGTAATGTATCTGAGAGCATAATGAAAACAAATAACACAAAGCAGCTACTTCACTGGAGTTGAGTAATGAGAAAGGGTGGGTTTAAAGGATGGATTGGTGTAGTTGTTTAAAGGTAACACAAGTGGAGCAGCTCTTTCTTTCCCTCTGAAGGTTACAGAACAACAAGATTAAAGGAGTGTCAGTCTGCAGCCTTAAATGGCTGGCAATGAATGCATCTCTGTGAAGAAAATGAGGGAGCGACTGGGAGAGAAAATGGGAGGGTGTGCGAGGGATAGTTGAAGAGGAGGAACAATGGAGTGAAAAGTGAGAGAGATATTGGGGGAGTTTGGTGAGACATTTAGGAGGAGACGACAGTGTGATGATGGGTGAAGAGGCAAGTGATGGATGAGACAGAGAGAGAGAGGGAAACAGAAAGAGAGAGGGAGGACGGGGGAGAGCAATTGTGCTGTTCTTGACACCTCCACAGAAAACACCTTGGCAAGCTGTCAATCAGACAGGCTCGCTTGATTGATTTTCTCCTCTTTTCAATCAGCATTTCACTTTGCGTCCCTCTCTTCCTTCAGAATGTGCCCTGATGCCAACGTTCGGCTTTTTTTTACGTCCTTTATGCTACACGCCAGGGCCAAACAGTGACTGTCACGTCAGTTGTCCTGAAGCAGCAACATAAATTAGGTTAGAAATTAAAAATATGGTCTTATTGAGTTCCCGCCTATACACCCACCCGAACCAATCGCGATCACACTCACGTTGTCAATCACGACGTGACACCCCCTTTTTATAGCATAAAAATGCAGAAAAATGAACACTTTAACATACATCCATGTGATAAAAACTACCTAAAATGACAGAAACCAGCTTTGGGAAAAATTTATTTGATGTGTACTTGACTTGTCAGTTTGGCCCGTGTCCCATCCGCTAACATGGAGGGGGCAGGGTTTATGACCTATACTGCAGCCAGCCACCAGGGGCTGGAGATGTTTTGGCTTCACTTTTGGGGAGCTGCCATGTCTTCCATCTTTATATACAGTCTATGGTTTAGACAGTTTAAAGGCTAAACACAGCCTAGAGTATAATATACCACTAACTAAACTATACCCCCTAATTTTGAGTAGTTACCAAGGAACAAATCAGGAACTTTGGTCGGTTTGGTGTCATTGCCTTTTGGTGTCATAGGTGAATCTATTATTACACTGGTCCATACTCCTATGTTATAGTATGTTTATGCTTTGTGTATGCTTTTAGACCTATTTTGGTCTCCACCAACTCCTGAGGGAAATACCTGGCTCTTTAGCAGCTAGATGCTTCGCTATGTTTACTAGCTAGTGGCTAACTTTGTCTGTTAGTCTGCTTGGTGCTGGTAGCGTACAGTGGGTTTATCAGAGCTTGCTGCCCACTGCATCTGGATACAACACTAATGAGAGCAGTGAAAGTGGCCCAAAACGTTAATGTTGCAGGCCGTAAAACCAAAACAATGAACTGAAATGCTCTGAAACGTAGAGCTGAGGGGAACAGCAGAGTCATGTGCTACTTATCTGTGGGTTTGTCACTGCAAGCGGCTCCTTTTACATACACATAGTTATTTGATTATTTATATAAAAATGTTTATTATAGCAGCTTTAAGAAAATATCTGTAGAAACTCAGTAGCTACTTGTTAGTTTGGTTGTTAAGTAAATAATCAGTATGATGCCATCATCATCAAAATAGTAACTAATATCTATGTAATAAGTAATTCATGGGTATTAGTTTTGTGCCACTCCGCAGCCTATTCAGAGTTAATCAGGAACACACTGACCGCTCATTAAGAAAGTGGTCAGTATGTAGATTCAGAGATATTTAAGATCTAATCTTATATTGTTTAAATTAACAAATACCTTGAAGTATGCTCTCAATTAACCTACTGTATAGCGCTGGATCAAGAGTTATTTAGGGTTATCAAGTGCAAATACAACCAAACTACCCCCATAATATTATGCCACTGCATAATATATCTTTCCCAATATCATCCACATCATCCGCTGTGACGAGGTGACGGTCACCTGCTTTTGATAGCACCTTTTTTTTTTTGGTACACCTGCTTCGCCTCTGCAAATAAACAACAACTTATAAATCAGAGGGGAGAAAAACAATGAGCAGAGTAACCTTTTCATTGCCATCTAAAAGGTTAACAAGCAGCCAATAAAGCCCAGGGCAAAGCCACTAGTCTCATTTGGAGAGGAACAAAAGCATGCGGTGTGTTGTAGCTACACAACGGCTATACTGTATACCTAAATAAGATCTGTAAAACTTCACAACTGCCAGTCTATCTCTCGGTCCCTCCTCTTCATACACAAATTCTTCTAATCTTGTTTCACAGCAGTATTTCTGGGACTGGGGATTTTCTAAGGAATAATAGTCTTTTATCTTTAAATGTGTTATCATATTTGAATTTATGCAGATGACAGTGTTTATTGCAACAGTGGGATTCAACGCCCCTGCCGGTGTCCACTTTACACTTGTGCAGCTGACTCAGATGGTGGGCAGAATTCCTGTGGTAAAAAAAAAGTAGGCGTGGACAGTGGGGGTGTGTCTGAGGGACAGAGCCCATTGATTTCCATGCGGATGGATGAATAGATCAAATGCTTTTGCTTTTTCTCCTCAATTCCCCCAGCATCTCCGAAGGCCAAGGCCAATCAAATAGCCACGATTGTTTTGGTTTTCCAATGAAATAGTGGGGCAAGTGGGAGCAGGTTTTATATTAATCAGAGAGACAAATGGGAGAGGGCATGTGGGAGGCGTCTTGGGAGAGAAATTCTGCAGTTATTAAGAGCGAGTGGAAGGAAAAGCTGGCAAAAACTAAGGAACAAAGAGGAGTAAATATGAAATGACTGCACAGCACATGACAGGCGCAGGTTTTAATGTAAAGGACAACCCTCCACATAAAAAGCTGCTTGCACTGCTTGTATGCTTAAAAAAAGAAATAAAAGTGATGCATAGAGAAAATACATGCATGCATTGATTTAAAAAAGAAAAAAAAGGAAATAGAAAACAGAGAAGGTGCAAGCACAGAAAGCGGGAAATTATTTGAGGATGAGAGATGTGCAATTTGCACCTCCGCCAGTCGCAACATCATAATAAGGTGATAAAATCTGACAGCTTTGCTTGTTACTTTAGCAATGGCATCTATCCATCATTCAGCATGCATGTTCACAGCTTACTGATGTGTCAATCACTCCATCCTTCTCACACTAGTACAAAGACTGTCCAGAAAGGGAAATCAATTATCTTACCAGTCCTTTTTTCCTCTGAGCTCTTGACCCTGTTGCTATTTAGCATTTACCATGAATATGAAATTCTTGATGTAGATTACATGCCTGATTACAGAACTGCCGTCTTCCTTTTGCAATGTGAATAGCAGGTAGATGTAATCGGGCCCGGTGGCAAAGGGGTCCTTATTTAGTTTTTGAGCGAAGATAGCAACAGGGAAATGAAAAACCCTGTCTCATTTCCTGTCTGCTATAGCCGCTATGAGGTTTCAAAGCAGAAAATGTTCCTCTGGTGATACATATCGCTCAGCCCTTAGACTCCAACCGTAAACCAAACACAAAATTGCCTTTTTTCACTTTCTCTGTAGGCCACCATGAGGGCCTGCACTGAGGACGGCTTGTGTGGGGCCATTATGCAAGGAGCCATGCCTTTCACAATTTCCTTTTGTCGCCAGCACTCTGGCCAGGCCTGGAAGTCTCATTCACCAGGGTCACACTGATATCCATGACTCCAGGCCTAATTAGTCCAGAGGAAATATAGTAGCATTTATTGCATTTTATATCCTGTCTGCAACAGATACAGGCTTCATAAATATTTTAAATTCGAGATACCCAGACGCCAGACAGTTATTAAAAATGAAAGGAATGGTTGACCTCCAAACACACCATACATTGCCTCCCATTGTGCCTTGCACTGTGCCTGCATGAGGCTTCCCAGGGAAGAGAAGGATGAGTGAACCTAGAAGAGCCTCAGCATCATGTCAAAGATCCCTCACTGCTCATTTTGCTCCAACAGAAACAAGTGTTGATTGTCCTGAGCCTGCAGAGAGCCACCAGGGAGAAAGGCCAGAGATTAAGGCTGACAAGTCAGCCCCCACTTGTGAGGGAAAACATGTTACAAACATACAGCAGTGTCACATTAGACCAACTCCCTGGTGTGGAAGGAGACAGTGCTGAATTGCTGAATTTTAAGGCAGCCATGCTGTTTCATATTGCAGCAGGTTACTGAAGGTCTCGTGTTATTGGGCAGGAACACATCAATGTCACACTTGTAGTCAGTCATTTAAGTTCCCCTGAATGACAGTATTAAATGATTGAGAGTCATGGGAAAAAATGAAAATCAATAGGAGAATTGTGGGGTATTTAAAACATTCATATGTCCAAGAAACTAAAATTTTGTTGTCCACAAAAAGACACTGAATGTTGTCATGTAAAGGTATATTGAAGAGTCTCTAATGATCAGCAGCAGAGGCACCCATTCCATTAGCCTATTGTTGTTTGGATCAGTATGAGATTTCTGATGTGAATTAGCACAAAGTCTGTCTGTGTACAGCGTATCATATGTGACTATGCTCCTGTTTACGGTTTAAAGTGGGTGTGAGGGAGGCGATTACAGCGAGCCAGAAGTTGTGTTGTGAGCCTAATTCAATTCTCTGATGGGAGCTGTCTTCTTTATTACCTCAGTATATTACCTGCTCTCACCCTTTTCCTCTAACATTCAATCTGGGTTTCTATGTAGGTGTTATCTCACCGTGGCACAATAGCAACAGGGATAGTTACTGGATGCTGTGGGGATGTAACAATATGAAGAGATTATGTACTCCAAACAGATACAAATGGCAACCAAATTAAATCAGCAATATTCTTTTTTCCCCTTATTCGTTTGTTTGTTTGTTTCACTGTGTGGACCTGTGGCAATGTTTTCAGTTGATTGCAAGCAGAAAACCTTAACTTCCAATGCAGCCTTTTCTATCCCACAACCTCCCTACAGTATCTCTGTTATATTAACAGTGAGTAGGTTGTGTGTGTGTTAGAGCTTTTGGTCAGACCTGGATTATGATTTGTGCACACACACACACACACACACACATAAGCAGCTGCACACACCTCCAGTGTCACTCTCTTTCCTTCTGTCACTAAGCTCTTCAAAATGGAAACAGTTCAATAAATCAGTGTCAAGGGCAAATAAGACATTTCCTGATCACCAGTTTTGGTTATTGTAATAGCTTTAACAAAACTGTCATTACATGTGTTACATACAGTATGATGCTTGTAAAACCTAAATTTAAAGGTTAAAGTCAAGTTTCATCTCAGGACTTCTTTGAATCCTGTTCTGCAGTGCTGCTTTCCAGTTGGTCTGTTGGTGAATGGTGAACAGATTTTTGTAAATCTAAAAAAAATCACTGACTATTTTGTATTATTAGTTATGTGCTTTTTAGCCATGCTAGCAGTGTTCCTCTCGGGATGGCAATGCTGGTCTGTCGGTTGGTCCACCACTTTGGTCCAGACTGATATATTCAACAACTACTGGATATCCTGCCATGAAATCTTGTACATCCCCTGGTGATCCCCTGAATTTTCCTCTAGCGCCCCCATGAGGCTGACATTTCTGGTTTTGAGTGACACGTCCCAACAACTATTGAATGGATTGCAGTAAAACTTGGTACAGACATTCATGTCCCTCTCAGGATGAATTGTTATAATGTTGGTGAACCCCTGACTTTTCATCTTAAACCACCATCAAGTCAAATTTTTAATTTGTCCAGTACTTTGGTTTATAAGCAAATATTGGTAAAATACCCGTAAAACAACTGACATTCCCATCAGCCTCAGCTGTCCTTTGTGTTTAGTGCTGATTAGCAAATGTTAGCGTGCTAACATGCTAAACTAAGATAGTGAAAATGGTCATGGTAAACATTATACCTGTTAGCTCTGTCATCACAGCCTCACAGAGCCAATAGCATGGCATCTGCATCTTGTTTTAACCAAAGTTCAACTGAGAATCCACTGGCTACTGTTGGTGGGATAAAAGAAAAGGCAGATGCAGATACTGATTGTAGCTTTGCTTCACACCCCTGTTATTAAGTGTACTGATTCTAAGTCTACAGTCATGCATGGCTGCACAAGGTTAAGAAAAGGTTGTGTCATGTGTCATTGCAACGACTGCCGTCTAATCTCCTTTGATCCACGTTAATGACCAAACCTTATGCTTCGTACGTAAAGGTCAAGCTCATTAGACATAATACAAGCTGCAATAAAAAATCAAAAAGTTCATATCTCATTAAAATCCTCCCTTACAAATCATCTGGCAAGAGCTAAAAAATTGCTATTTTTTACCACATAGAAAGTGCTGAATAAAATCACTACAGACGTTGACTTGAACTTGAAATACCCTCCCTCTGTTGCTTTTCTGCCGTCTCCCTACTATCCCTGTCCTTGTCAGGATTCAAGCAGGTAACGTAGAGATGAGGAGCAGTACAACCAAATTGAGTTTTCGGCAGCATACATGGAAGTATACAGTGGCAGTCTGTTTGTCCCCGTAAATCCCACTGATCCGCCACAAAATCCAGTCTCGACCACAGAGGGCTCTGTCTGGTGCCCAAGGCAAGCCCTGACAGGTGGTGCCGTCCTGAGTGTTGGCAAGGTGACTGTCTGCCACAAAGGGACAGTGGGGGTAACTCCTGAAAATATTGCTCTACAGATCCAAAGCCCGCATACTGAACCACGTTTCTCTCTCTGTATCTCCCTCTCTCTGTGTATTTAAACACTGACAGGATGCCTTACTGTCATATGTTTTTATAACCGCATCATTACGTTCCCACATGAATCAGAGCTGCTTGCTCCAAAACAAAGACTATATGTATGTTCACATACACATCAACAAGAGTAGAACGACGTATCCATGAATCACAGCCACCACAGTCCATTTATCTAAAGCTGTGAGTAACATGACAGGCCAGAAATAATGCAAAGCTCACTTACACCAGCAGGGCTTCTCCTCTATCTTCAAAGCTATGAAATGTACTTACTATTGCAGCTATTTTAGACCAATTGCTTGGTTGTCTTCCTCTGTTTTCTCTAAGGAGTGAAAGCAAAGCCGAAGTTCCGCCTCAACAGACTCTCATACACCGAGTGTGGGGCTCCCTGCCCTCTGCCTCAGTCCTCACTGCTGTATGCTCACACATGTATAGGCAGCGTGTATGTGTGTCCAGGCCATGTGTCTGAATGTGTGCGTGTGTTCAGTGTTGCAGAAATTTGGTGGTCTGTGTGCAGCCGCCACCGTAACTCATTAGTGCAGTGGGACCATTGGATGAGGCTCAGTGCCTCAGATGTGGTAACAGTGACACCCACAGGAGGAGAAATATACCGACCTTCCTGCCAGAGGGAAACAAATTCCCACTACCTTCACTGATTATACCCTGGGTGCAGGCAGTTCATTGAGGCACATTGGGCAAGGGTAAAATAATAAACTATTAATGGCACCAATTTTTTTTTATCCCTATCTTAAATAGGCCAGGAGAAAACTTTCTCAGCAAGAGTATTACAAATGACATGATATGCTTTGACCGCTGGCTGCGTGCTCCACAGTACTGTTTGTACCTTACAGTAGTCTGTCTCTCGCTGCACAAAACAAATCTTGTTCTTTCATTTGGCATCAGGGTATCTCTCATGGAGAACATTCCCATAGGACTATTCTTGTGATCTCTGTCATCGTTTTACATCTGACACATTATCTTGGGAACTATTAAAATGATCATCAGCTATAAAATATTTTTGGCTTACGGGGAACAAGTGGGACTGCAGTATATGAGAAGTGTGTTTACTAACGTAAGCTGGAGCTCAAGGCTGTAAACATGGTAAGCCATAATCCTGAAAAGCAGGAGGATCTGTGATTGGTCCAAAGAAGATTTTGCATTTTGCTTCTATGCGCTCTATACACAGTAGATATGTGTCTTTTGATTATTTTAATGTACACATCCGATCTGATTAACTGAGACACCAACTTCCTTTAATCAAAACACATATGATACAATATCTTGATGATTTGTCTTTTTACCAAAGGTTAAGATGTTACTGATGTCATCATCATAAGTGCATCATGGCACTGTACAGCATTTGTACTTGTTTGTTTATGTTATAGACATCAACAAAGGATGTGGGATAGGATTAGGCACAGCAAAGAGAAGATGAAATAAAGTGAATCATCTGTCACTCTGGTTTCCATCTGCCCATGAAATTAACAAATTACTCTGCCCTCCATCCAGGCCTGAAATAACACCAGTCAGGTAACTTACAGTCGCCTCTTCTGTCCTCAGAGTACACATTTAGGTCCTGTATGTCATCAAACACATCACTTTCTTACCTATTACCGTGATCCTCATCGATTACCCATCTGGCTAAGCTAAAAGTTATTTTGTTGTGAATGTCCTGTGAATGCCAAATGTTGCCCGCACAATTTCAGCTGCGTGCTCTCCAGCTGCTGTCTGCTTGGCAGTACATTGAGCTTAACTGGCTAAATGGCCGTGTTGCTTGTTGAATCAGGGTAGTAAATATAGTATTGCGACAAGCCAAGGCCCAGTGTTTCTCAGTGGTAGGAAATTTAGCTGCTGTGCTTTTTTTTTAGAAAAACATTGCAGCAGTTTCAGCCCATCAAGGAAATGGTGCTAATTATATCCAAACCCTGCTATATTGCCAGAAAATTGACTAGTGTAAGGAATGTTGATTATTTTTCTGTTTTGTTATTGCCTTACATAGTTGTAGTAGTACTAGTGCAACTTTATTTTATCATTTAGAATTTTGATGTTATTATGTTTTATCAATTTACTTGTGTTTCAAAATGTTTGTGAGTATGGGTCAATTTTATATTGAGTGAATCTGGTTGTGAAGAGTAAAGGAACAAAGAGTACTAAACTGTGAAC
Source organism: Macquaria ambigua (assembly GCA_008360985.2). Lineage (NCBI taxonomy): Eukaryota > Metazoa > Chordata > Actinopteri > Centrarchiformes > Percichthyidae > Macquaria > Macquaria ambigua. The sequence goes on from VMKM01000376.1 coordinate 178,458, forward strand.
AGCTGTGCCAGATGGAGGCCCTATGTCTCTGTTCTGTTTGATTTGCTCTCTCTCAGCCTTATCACCTGGGTGTTACTGTTGGTGCCCCACTAACAGTGCACCTGCAAACAGCGGTGGGGGCAGACAGGGGCCGGGGGTGCCCTTTTATCTCAATCCTCATCTCTCCTGTTGGGGTAGCACCAACTGAAAGGCTGTGGTCATGGCCCTTACTTCTCTGCCACCACAGGCAGCGGCACCACCTGGGGGGAGAATGAGCCTGTGCTTGCTGCAGGACCCCTGCAGCACTAAAGCCCATTTATCTGTGTAGAGTCACTTTCTCACCCATGCAAACAAAAACAGGAGCGCACTAATGCACGCCAGCAGAACACTGAGCTTAATCAATTCTGAATATCTTGTAAATTATTACTTTCTCAATAAAATGTGCCGCTTTTAACTGAAAAGAAGATGCTAAAAGTTCCTCAGGAGTATGAATTCATAATGTCAGACATATGATCTTCAGCAAGTGTCTTTGTCCAATTCAGATGTGAGTCATACATGGATCATCAATCATCATACAAAATGTTGCCAAAGAAATGTCTGTCAATGCAGGGAGATTTTTTTCTACTGCTCTGAGAGTTTAACATAACCATTAAAAGGTCTTGTCCTTTTGGTCTTGCTCCACGGTGACAGGAGCAGACATCAAATATGCATCGCTTCAGACCGAGTACGCAAACGTGAAGACATTCTTCTTAATGTTTTAAGGTAAAGTACCAACATGAATGCTGGAAAATGTGTTCCAATTTTCTGCAGTATGAACTCTTGCCAGATCCTGTCACGCACACTTAGCTTCTCTTTCTAGCACAAACATCCCATTTATTTCCCCTTCTTCTCCGCTCAACAACACAAATATATAGGTTACTGTACAGGCAAACACACCTCCAGGTACATAAGGGTACAGCATCAGAGAGTGACACATAAAACTGATGACACAGCATAGAGAGTCTTTGCAACCTAGCCAGCTAAGAGAACAAAACTGAAGCATTGTAAATAATCACAGTGCTAAAAAAAAAAAAAAAAACGTCACTGCAAAGTCATATCATTAAGGAGGCGCTAACACACAAATCTGACCTACATTAAATTAGCTACATACTATTTGCCATCACCTCCCAGGTTTACAGCCTTTGTAAGCCATTTGTTTCTACAGAAAAGCACAGAGACACAAACTGTAGCGACATGAAATTAATTACAGTGCTGCATGTTCACCCAGTGGGCTACAAACACTGAAAAGCTGACAACTGTACCCAGCTAACACCTTCCCCCCAAACCGCACACACAACAAACACGCACACACACACTCCAGCTCCCTCCCGCATACACTTCAGTTCTTAGTTATTAAAGGACCGTTTTACCCACATTTCTAATGCATTTAATCCCCATTAAGATTCACTGACCTAAAATCAATCAATTTACCAAATATCCACAAAATTTAGCAAGAAAGGTTTTTTTTAACATGTCTGCATATCTCTCATGGAAGGGTAGAGCCACTTTTTATTCAAAACAGGTATCCATCTATCCGTGTCTGTCTTGCACCTGAAGGAATAGTTGAAGGACAATCTCAACATGATTTACTTTTTACTCTAAATTTCTGTTTCACATCAGTGTAGATAATTCTGAAGTACTTACTTGCTATTTTTTCCTGTCTAACTTGTTTTCCTGGTCTGGTCACAGCAGCACAGCGAAATTACAGCAGTTCACACGTCTTCACAAAATATTTGGTTATGGCTTTTTATAAAAGAGGGGGAAAAGCTCTCCAAGCTAAAACGACCTTGCTAACTTCTTGCTAAATGTCAGTATTGTTAGAGACAATAAATTCACACAGTTTATTTGAAAAAGACATATTTGTACCATCGACTCCTGTCTGCTAACTGTCTGCAAACCATTCCTCTTTTGTGGAGCAGTTTATATTCCAACATGGGAAGATTAAATAAGTGGATGGTGCAACACAGCTAAGAAGCTACAGTACAATAGCTTTCTCCATTTGGACCCTTAAAGACTGGTTTGTTAATGGTCAATGCTGCAAATTTGGGTGTCAAAGTTCACCAAAGTTTAACTCAACCAAAAAAAAAAAAAAAACAGTACAGATTTACTTCGCCCCTGCAAACAAATCCACTAATCACAGCAATTCCATTGGAAGTAATTGATTTTGGTATGTAATTTCGCCGTTTTGTATGCAGGCTTGACTGGGTTTTGACAGACAGCTGGTGGGTGCAAACATAACTGCAGTGACCATTAGGTCAGTTGATTGAAATTTATTTTCAACAGGAATGCTTGGACACAACTTGGGACAAGTGACAGGGAAGCATATGCCAAAGCTGGAATCACATTATGTATAATAATCACATCTAAAATGAGCTTCTGTCAAAATGTAGTGAGTCTATCAGCTTTCTAATGCAAATTGTTGGCTTCTCGTTCACAGAGATGGACTACCTTGAAATTTAAAATGCTGTGTTTTTTATTGTGGTCCATGCACGCAAAAAGTCAGCCTTAACATTAGGCCACATTTTTGCCAGAACTCTTCCTCAGCAACATTATGTAGACATCAAACTTAGTTAAAGCAACACACTAATGTTGTATTTCACCGCTACTTTATCATTATCATCGGCGTCTTTTCATCACAAGCTTTTGTGGCTTGTGGTTTTATTATTGCTTTCAGTTGTGCTGTGACATTTTGTCTCTGTCCTCGGGCCCCTGGCAGTGAGGGTCAGTTACAGCTGCGTCAGGTGACAGAAGCAGGTGAGTCGGTGCAACATCATCCTCACCTTCCTGGTAGGACACCACCAACTAGAACATAATAGAATGACAAACAAAGGACAAGTCATCCTTTTTTCCTCCTTCTCTTACTTGACAGGACACATGAAAGCATTATGGGTAGATAATGTGTGCACAGAAATGTAAATGCTTTCACCTCAAGTCACTCCAGGTACGTCGACATAGTAATGAATGTCGGCACCAGAGGACACTTAATTGCATTCAGACAGGCACATGGTGAGATGTGGAAAGACAAAACCATTAAGTCCTTTTCCAGCTTTTCCCATTCTCGTGTTGGATGCTCCACTGGCTCGGCCTGATTTGGAATGACAGCTTCTCTTACCTGCACGGCAAATCTGTTGTATTCCTTAAGATTAAAATAAGTACAGCATCACACTGCAAATGATTATCTCATTGGCTTTGTTTCGTGTGATCATCAAACACAATTCAGGAGTGTGACAATCAAATTAGTGGAAATAAGAGCTGACTCGCTGTTCAATTAAAATCAAGCTCCAGTTGTTTCTGAAAGGGTTGCTTGTCAATGTAATTGAATTGTATCACCAGGAAATCATGCATGGAAATGATAATTTCGCAAAGTAATTATTTATTTTACCAAATTCTCATCCAGTGGACGTTGCAAGCAGTACGCTTTATAAACTTTAGGAATGGGAAGTGGCAGAGAGTGCTGGCAGGGCCTGCCAAACACAACACTTTTGTTTGAAGCAATCTGTCTCTCAGCTCCACCCACAGCCCAAGCAAACAGCTCTGTCTCACTAAGAGAAAACACAGGCTTCAGCCAGTACGGCTGCACTGAGAGAGAACGCCATCAAAATGAAAGGCCTTATTAGTTGTGTCAAATACTGATATTCACCATGGCAAAGTGCACAGAATACAGATAGCATTACAGGAGCATACAGCAGGCCATATCAACAGCTAAAGGGTTTGGGCCCCAGACAATAACTTGAGGGATGGTGTGATGGCAGGCATTTGAAAGGCATCACAGATGATGTCTAATCTGTATTAAAGACCTGGGCTGGCTGTAATCACCTCTCTGTCACTGTGCTAATGGAATCCAAAGGCAGATAACAGACACAAGAGAGCAAGGTGGGTCAAAAACAGTGCAACACACAAAAAAGCAAAAAAAAAGGCACACACCAAAAACTACTGATAATAGCAGGCAGACAAAAACATCACAGCTATTGTGAAGGCCAAGACAGAGCAGACAGTAAGGAGAGCAGAAGGCAACTGTCAAAGACAGGCTAGGGTATGCGATTATGTACTCCCCTGTGTTCATAAAAGGGAATTTCAATCAATTTGAAGGAGCCAACACTATTAAATATTGACACTCTTCTCCTCCTGCTTGCCTGCTAACCCTTCCTCCTCCTCGGTTTGGCAATCACAGACATGATGTTGATCATAATTAAACAACCAGCCCCTCTTTCTACTCGTTTGTGCCATTAATCAGGCTGTTAACGTTTTCCTATCAACAAGTTAAATGCTGCTGCTGAACGACATCACCAGTAGCTCACAAGCTAGCACCACAACATTGCACCACTATAACATTAGTAGAAGTAAACGTTCATTCAAAAGCTTAATTTATACCCTGTTAGTGATGCCCTGTTAAAAACTCCTGTTGTTTCAATCTGAAAAGGGCACCTACAGGACAAAAAGGGCCCTTCTTGTCTCATTGTGTGAGAACATTTCCTTTTTATTGGCAGTCAAGGGTGGTGATCCCCATTTTAAGAGGCCCTTGAGCTGCATAACGTCTCTTCATAATCAGCATGGCATATTAAACATAACCAGTTCTACTAATGAAGTCATTAAATAAGCTTAGGTGTAAACACTACCTTTGACAGTAATTGTAATCAGTAACAGACAGGACTGCAACAATTTTTGGACATTTTCAACTAATAGAGAGCAGTGTGGCAATAACTTAGAATAAATACTTTCATGGTTTAAAATATGTTCTTATGTGGAGTGTTTATTTGTTCTTGAAGGTGATATTACCACCATAAAGCACAGTTTTCCTTCAGCACTGCTAACCTGTGAATGAGATACAAGAAGCTGAAATTTGGTTGCTTTGCAAGGTGGCCTGCCTTAGTGATTTGTGACTGGCTGAGGAGCTCAATGAGGAGGTGGACCAGGAACTGCTTACTGGGAGGAGACCCGGGAAACACATCAGCACGTCTCCCTGCTAGAACACCTGGAGATCCCCTGAAAGCGCTGGAGGAAATTAGTGGGGAAAAGAACATTTGGGCTGCTGTGTTTTAGATTGATGGATGGATAGATGCATGGGTGGATTGTGTCATGATAAGCTCAGAGTATATGCACCTTTTCACCTTGAAGTATGAAGTGTATTGTTAGTCTCCCTTGTCACTCCTCTTGATGAGCTGTCTACCTTAAAAATGGCTGGCGGGCTGCTGCATCCACAGAATGCTGATGTTTACTTCGTTTGGCTGTTCTATAAATCTTACAGCTTTCCATCCTTTTTATGATTTATCTGCACTTAATAACTATAACTAAGCTCAGTGCTCACCACACCCACAGCAAAACACCCCAAAATGTCCTGAACATCACACAGAAGACCATTTCTGGCATGTAAGCCCCCTCTAGACTGTATTGTCATTTTAATCTTTGAAGATTTTCATGAGCCAGACTAGACAATCAGCTCTTGACATGTTTTAGTCTGCAGGTAGCTACACTACATGTTTGACACCCTCAACCGTGGATAAGGAGGTAGGAAATTGACAGGGGGGAGGAATCGGAAGGAATATACAGTGTCAGAGAGGAGGGAAAAGTGTCATACTGAGATAACTCTGACATGTGTCTGAGTATCATGGGGCGTCCCTCACTCAGCACTGGTTGTCGTCCACCATGTCACACTAAATGGAATATGATTGTTCTTGAAGCTTATTTTCATTCTCAACACGCCACCCACGTACCCACACATCCATGTCTGTCAGCACGAGCCCTTATTGGGCTGATATAGCCTAGATTGATCCTTAGACACCCACGCACAGAATTGTAATTTGACTATATATTATATTTGCCCAGTTATTTGTTATTTGCTGTTGTTTCAATGTCAAAACGTTGCTTAAGTTTTGGCTTGAAAAAAATGTGTATAGACTGCGCGCAGTGCTTGAGGAATTCAGGTATTTGTGCTTTTTATAAGTTACTGAAATAAAACATAACTCCTACAACTTGGCCTAAATCTCCCCAAATAATCCAAACAGGCTGATTCATAGAGATGCCAAATGCTGAGCAGTCATTGATCGTGTGGTAGAGGCAATTAGAGGCCGCTCAGTGTCAAAGAGACACAGCCACTTTCCAGAACGCCTCCTTTCACTCTGATTTTACGCTTATGGCAGCATATTTATAATTACACATGCTAATCAAGGTGGGAGTTCACAGTAAGCCATTCCATTATGTCAGCATCTCTGAGTGGCAACAGAGAGTCAACAGCCAAATCACTTCTGTACCATTTGGCAGAGATTTTACAGAGACCCCCACCACTTCACAATCCTTCCCTCAACATCAAATTACACACATGCTGTTGATTGAGCAGGTCTACATTACACAGAACATGTATGAGCTAAGCACACTCACAATAAATGAATATTGCCAGGCTTTTAATTCGGAGATCAAGGTTAGAGCTTTGTTATGGAAGGTGAACTGAGAATAAAAAACGAGTAGAGCTGTATCTTCAACACTAACAGCACGACAGCTACGCAATCTGCATGTTGATTCAGACTATTTAAAAGGAAATGACTTCCTTAATCACTCACATAATATGCATTTAATATTATCTATATCCTACTAAGTTAAAGGTTGACACATAAATGCCTTTCAAAGGCTTACAGAGGTAGAGTCGCGTATACTTTCATGGATTAAGAAATATTTGACTTTTATTGAGTTTTCCATTTATTTTTTGTACAAATTGTTAAAAATTAGTGAATATAATTTACTGTCAATGGCTCGATTAAAAGAACCATTCTCCGTGAAATAGCATTGTGGCCGTCTCAAAGCCTCATATCAATAGAGCATGGGAAAACTCTACCTCTCTAATTCCAGCATAATCAGAAAAAAAATAGGATAAATTAATATTAATGAAGATCCATACGCACAATTAAACAACCTTATTTTCAAAAAAGAAAGTCATTACTATGCTCTTCTCAAAGAACACCTGCCTTTATATGCCAGTCTGGATTCTGACAAGACAAAGGGAAAGCTTTGAGTGGAAACTCAACAGGTATATACAGGAAACTTATACAGGTTAAAAGCTCACCTCAATAACTGTTGGTGCCTTAAGTCAAACTCTTTCATTGACAAAACCATACCAAGACTAAGAGTCAACAGCCACACTAGCAACTCTGTTAGGCTGTACGCAATCACAGCTGTGCTTTGAGCTAAATGCTAACGCTGATGTTTAGCAGGTATAATACCTACCAATGTCATGCTAACATTAGCACTACAAAGTACAGCTGAGGCCGATGGGACTGTCATTAGTTTTGCATTTGGTGTTAAACCACAGTCTAATTAAAATTTTGACCTAATGGTGGCGCTAGATGAAACAGTACAAGATCACCAAAGTTATTACAATTTATCCTTTAGCCACTACATGTTCCACTATGTTCACCAGCTAATAAGCTAACTTTGTCTGTCTGCATTTGGTGCTGGGCAAGGGCAATCAACCAAACAAGGTTGATGAGTGAGCAGTAAGACTCAACCAAAAACTAAAACAATGAACTGAAAGACACTAAAATGCTCCGTAGAGCTGGGGGGAACTGCGAAGTCGGGTGATAATGCTCTGTGGGTTTGTCACCATGAGGGACACCTAGTCATTGGATCATTTGATCCATTAGATAACAATATTGATTTGTGCAGATATATAGGCCTATATACATATATATACAAATGCAGAATATATCTAAATTACATTGAAATTATTTGCAGCTATATTATACCTTGTAAATAATACCTGGTGCAAAATCAGGACCTCCAGCCTCGCCTCCAGCACTGTAGCATTCATTCCCACAGCTGCTACCTGTCAAACCAGCAGTGCCATCATTCATTACAATAAGATAATAAGATGCTCAGTAAAAGAGATCTGTATGAGAGGAATATCTTTCATCATACTCTTATTGTACAGTGTACAGTGTCTAGCCGCCCATATAATTTAATCATGATGATCAAGTGGTGTTATTGACTGTAGTTGTTGTATCCAGTGTCCGATGTGTTTGGACAGTCGAGAGCCTCTCATGCTGAACTGTTTTTTATGCTACGGATCTTGTGCTCAATCAACTGCCTTTTAATCTTAAAAATAATCAACAGTGTGATTAATTGGAAACCAAATATGGGATCCTATCTGGGACCATCAGTTTCACTGTGCACTTCACTGATGTATGGTATCGATTACAACTGGGAGCCCGCTAATCAGAATCATGGTAAAATCAATTGCTGGCGTTGCCTGAGGTCCTGTTCATGCTTCAGTGTACGCATCTGAAGTAAACTCCCCTGCGCTGAAACAGTCCGGCCATTTGCTTAGACTCACTGCAATAGGGAGGACTGCGGAAATAAACTGGAGGAGACAGACAGAGATGAAGGAGGAAAGCACTGAGACAGGTGAAGGAGGAGGAGGGGTTATTCAACGAGGGGCTTCAGTGTGATTGAAAACTGTTCTGCAGGTTTTCTTACTCAAAGCTTCAATCAATCAAGCTTCCAGGGTGCAGCAGAGGATCAACAAGCCGCTGACCTCAACCTGATCCACAGGCGAGATCCAGCCACCGAGCTGTCCTAATGTTGTCACATCCCGCTCCCTCTGTGCTCTGACCGCTCTGTTGTTCCTCCTCTGTTCCTCCTCTGTCTCTTGATCCCTCCACCTCCCTCGGGAGTGAGTTGCAGGGCCGCAGTCGCGTGTCTACTCACAGCATTCCCTGTTGGGAGAAGGGGGAGGCAGGGTGAGGACAGATCTGAGTTTATCAGCTTAAACATGGCTTTAGGTTGCCTGTTCAACATATAACAGTCACAACCCATGAACTGTGACACTGTCCTGAAGACAGCTAAATGAAGCAGACCTAGAAGAGCTCAGAGGAGCTGCAGAAAGACTCCAGGGTTTCCACCAGCATCTGGTCTGGTGCCAGGTTATCTGAGGCATTCTGCACCCCTGGCATCCTGCCACGTACCAAGGCAACCAAACCTTGCTGCTCACCTACACAGAGAGAGGACAACAGAGGAGAAACACATTTAGTGGAGCAGGAAATCCAAGAACAATAGGAACAAGATGAAAGAAGAAGGGGGATTTGGAGCAAAGGAATATTTAGCATGGAAGGGGCACTGTGAATTCAACAACCCTACAAAATGCTCTTATATCCTAGTGATTTGCTTGCCAAATATGTTTTTTCTACCTGGATCACGTTAATTGGCAGCTCTTTCCAATTTCCAATTCAGGTAGTTAGACAGAAGTAATAGGATGAGGGTTGTTTGTGGGCTTAGGCACAGGATTTGTGTGTGTCCCACACATTAGGTTTAGGCTACTAAAACACTCAAGGTTAGGCTTATATATTGAAAAAGTCAATGTGTCCCGTGCTTCAAGTCAGCTTTGTAAATGTAAATCTCCCTAAATTGATTTCTTGGATTCAAACATTATCACCTTATAAAGTTGATTTGGCTAACATGTATGCAAACAGCTGCCTATTAACACATCTAGCAAACATGGAGCATTAGCATTTAATTGGGGTCATGTTTTTGGCCACCTAATGAATGTAAGTCTAATATTCACTTTCTTTTAGCTCTGTTTTGGTCTCCACCAACTACTGAGGGAAACATCTGTTTTTTTAACTGCTAAATGTTCCACTATTGTCACCAGCTAGTCGCTAACCTTGTCTGTCTGTTGTTTGGTGCTGGGCAAGTAGTGTACATTTGGTTTATCACAGCTTTTTCACTGAAAAAAAGCTGCCTGCTGTGACTGGAAACAAGGTTGATGAGAGTGAACCAAAACATTAAAGCTGCAAGCCGTGAAACCAAAACAATGAGCTGAAAGATGCTAAAACGGACTGTAGAGCTGAGGGGAGCTGTAGAGTCGGGTGATAATTATCGGTGGCTTTGTCACCACAAGTGACTCCTTTCACATTACATGTAGTAATTTTTTTCATTGTTAATACAAAAAATATTAGGGTAGCTTTAACCAAGACAAGTGCTTTGAGTTCATATTTTATCAAAACCACAAAAACATTAATTTACATTAATGCTAGTTGCAAGTTGACAGGAGCAAATATTGTGGGAAAAAATAAATCAGTGAATGTTTTTCTAGATTGTTCATTCAGTTGGCAGTGAACAGTGGTGTACGTACTACATACATTCAATAAAACTATTTCCTTATAATGTTAACTACTATCATAAACTTGGGGGCATTAGGTTTCCTACAGAATGAATGTGAGACAGGGTTGGGATTCAAATGAGTCTGAATGTAAAAACTGAACTGTGGTATTACAGGTCACCTATCACCAGATGATAACCACCGTACTGCAGCAACATTAACCAGAGTGAGGTGGAAGTGCCCCACCGGCACTCAGTACCAATCACCACAAGGGGAGCAATTACCGTAACATTAAATAGTGATAAACACGACTGCACGGTGATCGTCAGAACATCAGAGCTTCAGGGTAGCAACAGTCAGGTAGTGATACATTACAAGGGACAGAAACAGGTGCTACCATAGATTCTAATTACTTTGTTCTATCAATTATGTACAAATCCTTGGCCTGGGGTCTGCCACACACTGCTGTGCCTCCTACTCACTCTCTGCAACATCCCAGCTGCGGCTACATAGCAGGCAGTACTTTTCGACAGTGCTTTGTGAGGATGCCTTGAGGTGACTAGAAAGGTTTATTTTTCCAAGGCTGAATTCATATGGATGGAGCAGTTCTCAAAAAATAAAGAGAAAAAAAAAACCCATTCTGCATATCCTACTGACATCTGAATTCATGCGTTATATCCTCTCTAGTAACAGGAGTAAATTCTTTTCTCTTCCACTCAGCGCTGTAAGCATCAGTTTAGACACACAGGTGCTCTGCTGTTTTGTGTTTTCAAGCTGTAACGGTCTTCCAGGCACTTGTGGTTTCTGCCTTTGTTTTGCACACTCCTCAAGTTTTCTCTCAGCCGCTCAGTGCACAAAAACATTATGCTAATGAGTTGGTAGACATCTGCTTCCAGCTCAGTTTTTCTCTAGGTGTTTAGGCATGTGTGTGTCACTCATATAAGGGGATCTGCTTTTACCTACAGTAGGTCAAATCTTTAAAATGGAGCCATATACGAAGGAATTTCAGACTTAACCAGCTGCTAGAATGTATTCATCATTGTTGAATTGAATGATGTTTTGTTTCTCCTTTCTTTTGCCCTCCCCTCATGAAACAGCATCATAGTATGATAATGCATTAGGTTCAGTGTACTGTGTGAATTAATGACTCACACTCCCGGTACAGCACGTCATTCAGCGCTGAAGGAGAGTGTTTATGTATAAGACAGGCTGCAACTAATAGCCATATTTGTTAAAATGTGTATTGGGCTTTTTCAGCGAGCTGTAAGAGCAGTCTGACAGCGTTTAAAGGATCAGATAATTTTTGATGCCAAAAATAAGTAAAACCATGAAGGGAAAGGAGAAGAAAAAGGCTTAATATGAAGGAAAAGCACAAGAAAAATAATGGGAAGGGAGACACATCAGATACAAAAACAAAGCTTTTAATTAACACTACAGTAGCAAAGCTGAAAATGTGAATCTAGGCTGCAGAACAGTGAATACTGTATAACTATACAAAACAGGCATACTTATGGCACTATGTGTGAAAGGGCACAGTCTTTCACATGGAGCAGTGCTTGAATAAGTATTTCTGTTTTCACATTTGAAGTGGTTGCCCTCGACTTATTTTCCTGATTACCAATGGAGGATCTGTATATACTGCCTCATAATTAAAGAAAATGTTTGATTGGATCCTGTAATCAGCTTTGGCAAGATTGTATGAATTAGGAGCCCTAGCCATGGTGAATGAAATAGAAAAATAATGTAAATCCTCCACATGAAGTTAATTATCTCAGAATTTCAGTTTATTAGAAAGTGGTTTGGCGCAAGGAATAAATTATTTTAGGAACCACAGTTCATTAATTAAGAGATTTTAAGGAATTTCAGATTCAATTTCCAAATGAATGTTGGAAGTATATTAATAAACCTTCAGTTCAACTAAATGCAATTAAACGACTGTTTGCATCTGCATCAGTTAATATTATAATTAAGATAAAATAGGGTGATTTTTCCAAACATTGCTATTTTAGTTTTGTCTCATAAAGCTGGTAAATTCAGGAGAAATTTCTTTTTCACGAAATAACTATAACAACACTTTAACAATTAAGTTTGTCTGGTATACCTTATAGCATAGACAGCACACACACAGTGGCCTTCTATGTATTTGTGTGTACTTTCTAACCTCCCGACAAACAATTCACATCAGACGTATGTAATTCAAAAGATTTTGTCATCATGCATTTCCTCCACAATGTAGGTCATGTTTCCCACCATGGTTGTTAGCTGGACTGTTATGAACATCAGTTGAAATTATTTCTTTACCTACTATATCACTTAATTGAAGCCAGTTGTGGATGTGTATAACACAATTTATTAATTTAATGTAAAAATGCAAAATGCAACTATTTAAAGAAAGCACTGTGGTAAAGAAGTGCGAAGCTGTGTGTCCCTTTTTCTTTTGGGCCTGACATTTAAACTTGTACTGCATCTACACACTTTTGAATTTCTTAAGGTAGTATGCAGGTTAGGACAGTTCAGCAGACACAATCCAGTGATATCAATAAAGTGACTCACTAAATGCATTCAGGCAGCACACCTGCTAGTGAGCAGCAGTCACAGACTGTTAACCTCAAGATCTGGAAGTGTTTGTGAGTCAACGAAGCCTCACAAACTCTGTCACCGCCTGCCTTTGTCAAAGTTCGGCGCACATGAAGAGCGATTTAGGTTTATCTTGGTGATTGTAAGATTCACACTAAAGTGAGTTCAAGCACTGCATCCTGGCACAGCCGTAAGGTAAGCAAACTAAAAAATTATGATTCTAAATTAAAGGAAGAATTAACATTTCTCAGGCTTTTTATTGTGCTACTGTTACTCTAAGCTGACTTGTAGAGTCTATGTAACCATCCTTCTGACTGTATGTAGTGGTCAAACACTATCTCTGTGTCTGTACTGAAGTGACTCATACTGTCCACAGCAGTATTAATATTGCTGTTAAAGCTAATGAAATGGCATTATATTATATAATCCGCTGAAGTATTGATTGCACAACAGATGTCACAGCCTGACTCAGAATAAACTCTAAAAGGTAGAATCCACATTACCAATACCTACTGCACAACAATTGTAATAATTTCATAATTGTAACCCATTTTCCAGGAAAGTCATGCTGAGTACTGTCACCGTGTAAACATTCCCAGAAAGTTACTGACTCAGTGAAGCAGCTCCAGGAAGAGTTTGTTCATGTCTCATGCTGCCTTAATTATGTATTCCATCTTTTTATAAATATACAAAGAGACAGTGTCTTGCAGAAAGGCCCTTCTTTATGCATTTTTAGTATGTATTCTGATTACGTGTATTATGGTCTTCCAGCTGTTACTGCAATAAACAGGAAGTACAAATTTAAAACCCCTGAATGAAAACAATCAACAGCTGACTGACATATTGTGTTTGTGTGTCTGTGTGCTGTTTTGACGCAGGCACCTGCCAGAAAATGACCCTGCAACCATTAACTCCAGTGAACTGTGCAGGCCTTCTACAGCCCGGCTGCTCTCTGCTACAGCTGGATGGTGAAGTTCTCTTGTTTGGCCAGAAAGGTTGGCCCAAGCGCTCATGTCCAACAGGGGTATTTGGGGTTCGGTTTAAACATGGTGAGATGAAGTTGAGGCCCATCTCCTTCTCCAGTGACTCATGCTACCTTCCTCCGTTACGTTGTCCAGCTGTTTGCCGCCTCGACCCCTATGACGGGCTTCCAGAGACTTATCTCATCCACGGTGGCCGCACCCCAAATAACGAGATCTCATCGAGCCTGTACCTGCTGACCATGGATAGCCGTGGCTGCAATCGTAAGCTGACCTTGCGCTGCAAAGAGAAAGAACTGGTGGGAGAAGTGCCGGGGGCCAGATACGGCCACACAATGAGCATGGTTCAAAGCCGTGGGAAGACAGCTTGTGTATTGTTTGGGGGTAGATCCTACATGCCTGCTGGAGAGCGAACCACAGAGAGCTGGAACAGCGTCGTCGACTGTCCTCCTCAGGTGGTCCTGTTCGACTTGGAGTTTGGTTGCTCCTCTGCTCACACTTTACCTGAGCTCAGCGATGGACAGTCTTTCCATTTGGCCCTTGCCAGAGAAGACTGTGTCTACTTCCTCGGGGGTCACTCGCTCACCTCTGACTCCCGCCCCCCTCGGCTCTTTCGCCTGCGTGTTGAGCTTCTGCAGGGCAGCCCTTTGCTTTCCTGTGAGACTCTAGACACTGGCATATCCATCTCTAGTGCCATAATCACCCGTACAGGTCCCAGTCACAGATATATCATCTTAGGTGGGTATCAGGCAGACTCTCAGAAAAGGATGGAGTGCAGCACTGTGATTCTGGATGAGAAAGGGATCCACATCGAGCCCTTGGAACCACCTAAGTGGACCCCAGATGTCATCCATAGTCGCACTTGGTTTGGCGGCAGTGCCGGGGAGGGAAGCGTCCTACTGTCTGTACCTACTGAGGGAAGGCCATCCCAACCAGATATGCATTACTTTTATCAGGTGAGCTTCCAGACAGAGGGAGAAGGCAAAGAGGAAGAAGGAACCCAGGGCTGCAGCCAGGAGTCAACAGATTACGACGACTCCACTCCTCTTGAAGACTCTGAGGAGCTCTACTTCGGTCGTGAGCCACATGAGCTGGAGGACAGTAGTGATGGAGAAGAGGATACTTACAATGAGGAGGATGAGGAGGACGAATCACAATCAGGCTACTGGATCAAATGCAGCCTGGGCTGTCAAGTGGACCCCAACACGTGGGAGCCATACTACTCCACTGAGCTCCACCGGCCAGCCATGATCTTCTGCTCCAGAGGGGAGGGGGGACACTGGGTCCATGCCCAGTGCATGGAGCTGTCTGAGACCCTGCTACTTAGATTCTCTCAGGGCAGCAAAAAGTACTTCTGCCTGGACCACGGAGGCCTGCCCTACCAGGAGATGACCCCACCTCGACAGGTCATGCCTCTGAAGCGTACCCCCATGAAAGTTAAGGACAGGAAAACTCCTCCAACAATCAAGATGTCGCCTGCCAAAAAAAGCTTTTTCAGAAGGCTTTTTGACTGAATCCAGTTTTAATTATGGCGCGTGTAGATGGTCACTGTTAAGAGTTCTATGTTTATTGAGGATGTGTCTTGCTTATATTCAGTAAATAAATGATTGATGAAAAATACATAACATGCTGATCTGTGCTCATTGTGAAACATTTTGTGAAGAGAATAAGCAATAAAATTTCAACCTGATATTTCATGTCATAACAGCTGTATATTTCCATTAGACTTTCACATTGTTTGACAAAAAATAAGTAATATTTTAGTAAGTCTGTCTACAGTGTTTCTAGTTTGTGTTTTTATCAGCTGTATAACAGCTAATTGTAATTTTGTTTTCCATTAAGTACCACAGGTTTTACTTCCTAACACTTTCTCCATGGCCAAATGGAGCTGAATTCTTTCTACAATTAACATGATGATTACTGAATGAAAAATACCCAATATGCTTATCTGTACTCAATGAAATCAACAATAAAAAGCCTCAAATTCTATGTTGTCATACCTGTTTATGTGTTTTCACAAATTCTTGATGTGACAAGTCAGTGTTTCTAGTTTGCATTTTTATCAGTTGTATATCAGTTTGCAGTTATTTTGTATTCCATCAAGGACCACTGTGAAAATAAGGGATTCAATTAACACTTAATTGACTTCAAGGGCCAAATGTACCTAAATTGCTTTTACAATTAAATAAATGATCATTGATAAATAATACCTAATATACAAACCTGTAGATACATCAACTAATAAAAATGCAGTCATCAATCAATCAACCTGAATGAATCTAAATGTCTTTAGAGTTGTATCTTTGTAAAGGGCTTTCACAATCTTTATATGTGACATAAAATCTTAATGTTTTAGCATAACTCTCTGCAGTGTTTCTGCGCTTTCATTAGCTGTAAAACAGTTCATTTTTATTTTGTATTCCAGGACCAGAGTGAAAATAAGCAGTTAGGAATGCTGTCTTCCAGCACCAAATGTACCTGAATTATGTGCTATTAATGTAATATTAAAACAGAAAATATAAATTGTTAAATAAAAACAAACCAGAAAGATCAAGTCAGATTTTGACTTTATTTATTCTTTGGAGAAAACAAGGACAAAAAAAGTACAAACTCCCTCCTCCATGAAGTTAATGCATCAAAAGAACGGTGAGTTGTCTGCTTCACTGAAAATGCAGCAGAAAGATCTGAACACTGTGTAGCATTTAAAACAAATAAAACGTGAAAAGTAGTGGAACTGCAGTGTAATACTGTACTAGTATGCAAAATAAATCACCACTGAAAGTCTTCTGCAACCCCAGCAAACAGTTTACCTGATATTTAGTGTAATATGGAAACACAAAATGAGGAAATACATGGTGAAAAGTGAACAAGTGGAATTCTGTGAATCATCCATCATCCATTACTTTGGAAATGCAATTCATTATGGCAAAAAAACAAATATGAGACAAGTTGCAATGTAATGCACTCTAAAACATGATGTTATTGTAGGACTGTGACAACTCTCGAATGAAATGTGAATATTTCACAGCTGTCATATGGTTAAACTTGTGACAGTAAAATAGAATCAAACATTCAATCAAATAAGAAAACAAAATTGCCTGTCACAATTCAAAATCGTGAGGGCAGAAAAAGAAAATATAATCAATCAATCTAACAAATAAAGTTGCCAACAAATCAGTTTACATCAGGTCTTTCTAGCTCCCGCCCATCCCTCTCCTCTGTCAACCATGCCAATGAAGAAATATCAGCAGAGAAAAAGAGCCAGGTTATATACAGAACTTAAGAAAAATCCCTGCCTGCTAGAGAGTCCATGGGGTATTAGGCTCCGTAATGGACCATACTGTATTTTTATGATATCAACAAAAAGGTCAGTATATGCTTTATTTTATGTGAAGTATTCGAATAAGTATCATCTATCCTCCACTGTGCAAAAACTAAAAGAGATAAAAATTGGTTCAAAGTGACCTGGCATCTATTCTGCCCCTCAGGGATCTCAAGATAAAGCACTAAAGTAATCTTTTTCAGAGGGCACTCATGAAACAAAGAACATTTGGGTCTTGGTGATTGCATTTTGCTCCAGCTCAAATGATATATTAATACAGTGGCCACAAATGTGGTCTTTTTAACAAAATTTCCCTCCATGACTTACAGCGCTTTCATCTGTTTCCATAAATATCCTCTCTGTATAAATTCATAAATGTGTCATATCCTTGCAATACAATAAACTGCACCATATTTCACAGACGGTGAAGATAAAAAAAAAGAACTTTCCTACTAAGAGCAAGAGAAAAGAAACCTGTGTGTTACTTCTATAATCCTCTGCTGTCCCATTTTCCATTAGTAACTAACAGCTAACAAAGCAAGGCAAGTAAACATTTAAAACAAGTAAAACACACATTTAAAAAACGAGGTGTGAGAATAACATTATTTTCCATCCTTTTTTAAAATTACTAAGTTCAAGTGCAAGAAATTGGTTATTTAATGAAAAGGTAGCAAAGGATGAAGTTGGTTTGAATTTGCAGATACTTTAATAACAACAAAATATAGAAAATATTGGCCTCTGGCCCAAAGTGTTATGACATTGGTTCCATTCCCCCTTTATTCTAAATATCAATCAATGGATATAGAAAGTACATGACGAATTTATAAAACCATGTCCATGTCACTGAAAATGTTAATACTTAAGGTTCACATTAAGAGAAAAATCAAAAATCATTAACTTCCAGAGACATGTCCTCATCCTCCTGGGTCTCTATTGGGTCAATAGTAGCTTGCAGAGCTTTGGCAGAGTCTTTGTGAGCTTCCATAAACTTCTGCAAGTACTTGGAGGTGTAGAGCCAGTGATGTTTCAACACATCCTCTAGCTCAAAGGCCTTTGACTGACGTGCATTCATCTTCCGGAAACGCCTGAACAGTTTGTTTGCTGACTCGTTCCCCTCGCTAGCCCAGGCTCCTATGGATCCATCTCTCTCTATGATTTCAGGCACATGGGCCAGGGTCTTGTGCAGGTAATTGGTTATCTTTCCGTTGTACCTATATTTGAAGGCAGAGGAGAGGAGGTCGGCAAAGCTCTGGGAGTTAAAGCTGTAGCGGCACAGCTGGTCGGGGCACTCCTTGGCTGGGCAGGTGGCGCGCCACACTGGCTTCATCTGGAGGTAGAGCCTCATAAGCTCCCTCAGCACCTCCCTCCTCTCCTCTGAGGGCACCAGCTCACACACCACCTCCACAGCCTCCTGGGTCATTAGCCTGCGGGCATAGTTCCCGTTCATCCTCATCACCGGTTTAAGCTTCATCTTCTTCCTCAGCTGTTTATCTAGGGCTGCCCTCCAGCTGCGTCGTTCCTCCCGGCTGGGGTTGACCTTTTGGTACACCTCCCCGATCTCGTCCTGAAAGATTTTGTAGAACTCAGTGGCATTTCCAATGTCACAGTGTAATGCATCCATTGTGGGCTGGGTCTCCATGAAGGGCTTGGCAGAGACACCTTTGACTCTGTCTCGTAGCTCATCTACAGACTCAGAAAAGGGGTTGGTTCTCCATATTTCGTAACGCTCTAGGTTCTCTTCATGACAGCGGGTGATGGAGTGTAGCACCATGTTTTGAGAGGCCTCTGCCCGACTGGAGTCGCAAAGAGTGCAGATATAGGTGGACCCTGAGGCCTCGAGGCCCTCCATCTCACGCACCATCTTCTCATCGTATCCTGTGCCTCTGAAGTGGAAGCGGAAGGAGCGTGGTAGTCCACCCATGGATAGGATGAGCCTGCTCTCTTTCATTGCATTACGCTCTGCAACTATAGGGCTCAGGACAGCTGTGAGTGTCTCATGGTCTGACTCATCCACAAACGTCAGGCAAAGGGGCTTACAGGACAGTTCTGAGTTTGGCTTTGGCTCAGTGAAGATGGTAACCTCTCCCTCCTCCTCGTCTGCCAGGACAGAGACAGACATAACGGTGAAAGAGAAACGTACAGCCTTCTCAGGAACAACTGGTCCTCCACCGTGCTTCTCGCTGACATCGCCCATGCCATCACAAGATTCCTTGATCATGACACTGAAGCCTGAGGTGCAAGCACTGTCTTCCATCCCACTCTCTCTCAGCCCCTCCATGATGTCCTCCTCCAGATCCTTTAATGCTGACACCAGTGCCACATCATAGCGAAACCGCCGAGTGATGGTGTCAGCTGGAGCGTCATCCACCGAGGAAGCCCATCCAGAGAGCCCATTAATAATGCCAACATTGCAAGATGTCGACACATTCTTGAGAGCTGGCTGCCATTCAAACTGGTGAAAGCCAGGGAGAAGCTCCTTCTCTGCGGCTCGCAGGGTGTGCAGGGGCTGAAAGATCTGGCGGCCACTGGTGGCTTTGACAGTCCGGTACATCTTGTGATACTGGCTGCAGCTCAGGAAAGTGTTGACCCGAATGGCCAAGCAAACAGCAGGATGCAACCCAAAGCCTCTGCCTGCAGAGAGAGAGAAAATGAAAAGAGAAAAAGTTTCAGTGAGAGATAGGAAGAGGCAAAATTTAAAAAAAGTAAAGCGAGAAGAAAGAATTGAGACATTATTCAGCACTAAACTGTGGGAGCCCATTTCTGGTGCTTTGAAAAGAACTGCAGTATCTAACATTTCCACATTTGATATACCGCATTTGGAGTCATTTATACTATGAGACAGAGAGAATCGTGAATTTAACACCCAAATGTGAATGTATCATTGTCAAAAGCCCACAAGTCCATGATTACAAAATCCAATATTTCCTAATTTCCAAATGTTATAAGGGGACAGAGGGTGAATCAGTGAAGCTGGCAAAAGTGATGTATTGGCTGCAGATGAAAACAGACACCAGCTGGCTTCTATTCCCCAGAGAGGAGGATGGTGCTGTCTGTGTAATTTGCAGATACAAGAGCTGCTGATGTTGTTTTGATTCTAACAGCCCCTTCACAAGAGTTGTTATTGTGCATTAAAAGGAGTGTGAGACTGAGAGACTGACAGACAAGCAGACAGAGAGTGAGAGTGGGAGAGAATCAGAGAGGGGTTCAGTGTGCAACAGCGGCGGTTCAATAAACAGAGATGGACAATAATGAAATGCTTTTCAATCAAAATCACAGAGAAACTTTCTTCTCTCTCCTCAATAGTGAACTTTTCAACTCATTGTTATTTATGAGATGACTGTATTCCTCAGAGAAATGCAGAAATATTAATGAGCAAACACTATCATAATTTTCATTTGTTTGTGTCCTTTTTTTCTTGGCTATGGGGGGTTATGTTGATTGAACAAAAGCCTTATAATAGCCTCTTACCTTGCATCATGGCCTCTAGCTCATCTGCCTGCCGGTGTTCATTCCCAGATCTCAGTGCGAGCAGAAACAGAGTCAGACACACAGACTTCAGGTCGCCACCTTCCTCTTTGTCTGTAAACACCTTCACCTGGTTCTTCAGATCCCTTAGCCGATGCTTCTGGGCACGACGGGTTAGCGATAGCAAGTGCTGACGGGGTCTTCCCCCTTTATTGGTTAGCAGGTAAATGTCAAGTTCTGATGACTGCTGGTTTGCATCCTGTTCATCCAGCTCATGGCCCAGACAGTGAGCTTTAAATGAGTCTAGCCTTACCTGCTCGCTACAGCCGCTTCTGGGGCAGAGCAGAGGCAGGGAAAGTAGGGCTGATAAGAAGGCTTTGGCAGGTGGGGTGAGATCATCAGGGGCACAGGGCAAGTTGCAGACCGGGCAGTGAGGTCCCAGAACATGGGTATATTTTATAATACAGCTGCGGCAGAAGAGGTGCCCACAGGGGGACTGGACTGGATCAGAGAGCAGGTGGTCACACACCAGGCAGGTGAAAGAAAAGAGAAAGTCTACAGGGAGCTTCTCAGAGATTAGCTTGGTACTCAGGTGGTCTTTCTGGCAGTGGGTGATATTCCTCACCCATTGCTCTCTCTGGGTGCTGGGTTTCCTCCAGGCCCTGAGCACAGGTGCACGATGACGGTCTCCGAATGGTCTCAGAGCCCTCCTCTCACCGACGGCAATGCTGTCGCCGTGGTCCCACCTGGTCCTTTTTGCCAGGCTCTGGGCTCTGGGAATGGCTTTCCGCCTCTTCCTCCCAGTCCGCTGGAATGAAGGTTTCCTGGGGGAGCAAAGGTGGCAGAGGGAAGAGTGGGGTTTCCACTCAGGGACTCTTGTTCTGGAGAAGCTGCAGAAGCCCCCTCCTCGTATGGCAGCCATCCAGCAGCGATGGCAGAAGGAAAGAGGGTGGACAGATTCTATGTCCTCTGTCACGTCCACTTTGAAGACTTTGAGGATGACCTCTGGCCAGCTTGTAAACTTGCAGCCCATTTTACGCAGGGCGGCTTTGCTTGCATCATCCAGATCCCCATGAACATCGTGCACTGGTCCTTTGACTTTTCTCAGGACCATTCCACAGAGACGGCAAAAGCACCTTCATAGAGAAAAAACAATGTTGTCAAATTCTTAGAAAGAAATGCATATAATATGGAGTAGTTTATATAGCATAGTGACATTTGATCACCTGAGGTGGTTCATGTGGGTGTCCATTTCCTGTAGCTTCATATCTACCCTCCGGCCCGGTCCCTCCACATTTTCCTTGCTTTTTCCCCCTAGGCACAATTTCATAACACTCCCTGGAGCCACACCATTATCTATGTCTATATTTGGAGCTGCAGGAGGTGAGATCCCTAACAGGGCTCCTTTCTCAGGCTGTGTCTCACTGGGCAGAGGGGCCTTCTCCATGGACCTCACCCTAAACAGTTTAAACTTCCACTGAGAGTACTTAGAGTGGGGATGGTGGAGCTCATCCGGCATGGAGGATCTGGGGCCATCTGTCTCCAGGCTCTCCTCCGCCATGATGCGACTTAGACTTTACACCCTGTAGAGGAGAGGAGAGGAGAGGAGAGGAGAGCTTAGTTTGATATATCACAAAAGTATGAAAATAATTTCAGCTGTCCGTGAGAGGCCCATTAATGGATACAGAAAAAAAAATATTTGAAGGTTCAAATGCTCAGATATCCCCAGTGCCTTCTCAGCGTTGAGCCCATGACACAATCTAACAGCTTTACTTGATTCCTGTTGAATTTATACACCAAGTACCCTGAAATCCCACTGAACAGAGAGTAGTGAGCCCTGACCTAGAGTGCTGTATTATACCATAAGTGGCATTTAGATCTTGTGTAAAATGCATGAGACAAGCATTGGGGGATCAATACAGCACCAAAATCTTCATTTCTCTCATCTCCAATCCCATCGCTCAGGGAGCCATTGTGACGTTTTTTCCTTTGACACAGAGAGTTTGCTAAATGGGCAACCTTATCCCTGCAAGGCTGTCAATCATTTATATTAGTCATTTTCTTGGCTGGAGAGAGAATTGGAGCCCCTGGGAGCCTCTGACTGGCATTTTAAATGCGAGGGGAAAATCGTAGACGCAGGAAACTTATTTCATCACACATAGATATTGACCAAACATAAGGGAAAAGAAAACAAGAAACCATCATATTGAATAAAGATCATAAAGAATTATGCCAAACACAACATTGTTCAATTTAGGAGTCATATCTCAACAGCCAAGTGCTCTTATGATATGGCACAGGTAAGATCAATGATACTGCTGCACTGACAGACCTTATTTCATCTCCTCTCATACTATCTAGGCTCCATTACCAGATCAGACAATAAAGCAGTCAAACAATCTTACCATTGCACGCGTATATTGTGCACACTCTAGCATCTTCCGACTATCCATCTTTCAGTGTTTTCACTACGTTTTCTCCCTGGGAGGCTTGAATCTGGCAGTCTCCTTCATTTCCAGGCTCCCTGTGTACTTCACATGCTGAACTCTCCTTTGAGACAAACAGCTGAGCCTGTGTGCATGTGTGTCAGCTGGGCTCTTACCTTGTTTTTCAGTCTCAGCTGGCGTCAGCTCCCCTGGGGGTCCTCTCGCATGGGAGCACAAGGGAAGCCCTAGAGCCAGGCCCTACACGCTACATATACTGTATATGTTTGAGTCTGTCACAGCTTGAAGCATCTGTTAGCAGGAGTTGTGGCTCCATACAGTGGGATTGCTCCTGCCTGTGTCCTTGTGTCTTGTATTTATACCCTTCCTTTGATGGGATCCCAACAGTCAACTCCTGACACCTGATACATGCAGCTGATCTGAAAAAAAAACAAGGTCAACCCCAAAGCAAAGTTGCAAATGTGTATGTACAGAATCCAACAGCATACCACCAAACAAGCAATTTTCTACCACACCACACTGATCCTCAGCTGGAAACACTTCTATGTCACCTTTATCTCCCCTTTCTCATATCCATCTGCAGGCTCACCTCATCCAGGTGGCCTCTCTCTTACAGAAAGAGAGAGGCTGTTAAACTTATGAAAAGGCTACTAGTGCAGAGACACAACTGATCATAGAATAAATGCACTTTCCTGTTCTACAGACAAATAAAAAGTCTTCCTAACATTGTATTATAAATATTTTTATAGTAGCGACATTACAAATTTAGAATTTGCCTAAGACCAAACTTTTAAACACAGACATGATTAAAAAAAAACATGATTGAATACAGGAGCTGATTACAATTCAGTGCAATAGCAACTTGTTAAAGCTGATGATGATCTTTTTTCATTTGTTTGTATGTGTGACTGTCAGGCGTGTTGAGGTTTTCAACTCAAAGATCACTAATGACGCCATATTTGGAAGCGGTGTTAATATAGCAAATACCCTGTTACTGTAAGCGTCTTTTAGTCTTTATTTTTCTTACATTAGTGTAATCTGTCAAAACATAAATTGTGACGTTATGTTAATGTCTTAAACAGACATGAGGTCTATGAATGATGCAGACATCAAGACACAATTACAGTGATACATGTGAGAGAAGGTTATAAATTGATCAGACTGAGTTGCTGACAGGAGAGCCAATTATATGTGTTGTATGGGTTTGTAAGTGTGTGTGTGTGTGTGTGTGGAGAGGCAGCAGGGATAAAGACACGTGTGTTAGTGTGTGTTAGTGTGTGTAAGAGTGTGAACAGGGCAATATATGATATATGAGAAAGACAGTATGGGAGACAGAGGCAGAAAACGATGAACAAAAATAGAAAATAATAGTAATTGTAGTAATAATAATGACTGTTGTTGTTATGATTGTCATTCTAATGACTTCACATCATCTTTCAGTGTTTGCGACTGATGCACCAGCAATTCAGGTGGTGACTGCTGTGAATCAAAATGAAAAAAGGCAGCGACACAAGTGAGTCATATTAGGTTGAATACCAATTAGCAGTGTGCGTTAGCTGTGCTAGCTAAGTGAGTCTTCAAGGCAACTTACAGAGGTGCAGCTGTGGATGTATGGGTCAAACAAACTACAAAATATATGTTAGGTTTACCAAACTGCTCTTTTCTATTACATGGCAACTGCATTGTGTGACAGTCATCTCGTCCACCCCTTGTGGTTTTTATCTGCAGTTCTTCTCTCTATACAATGTCAGCACATTTCATTCATTTCTCCAAATGCTGTCTCTCTCTGCCACCATTCAGAATGAGTTTTAATTAAACAGCATCATTTGATGTAATGTCTCAGTAGGTATGGGGAGTATTTGCCCAAGATCCTTCTTGTTTATAATTATCCAGGGGATTAATCTGGTGTATTCGCCACAGGAGCCTGTTGCTGTTGCATTTGGATTTGCCAGCCAAGTCATTAGATACACAGTCAGTGGGCACCAAACAACAGTTGGGTCTCTCCCACTCTTGTCAGCTTAACAGGGGAGCAGGATGAATACTGGCAGCCTTTGCAGGTTATATGGTGGATATGATCAAGTGTGACCTTAGACAGCAATAATAGTTTTTGTTTGTTTGTTTGTTACAAGCATACTTATTCACAAGAAATGCTCAAGACATATACACAGAAAAGTTGGTGACAAAAGGTGCTGTTTTCTAGGTCTATTCAAATCCATCAGACACAGCTGGGAGATTTGAAGTACACAATGCTTGATACATTACTTATCCAAAAACAAGCAAATGATGGATTGTAGCAAGATGTTCCAAGCCTATTTATAGTTGATATTTAGATTTATTATAGCCAGGTAGCCACATGTTTCCAAAGCAAACGGCACACCTAACTCCGTGGCAGACAGGGACGGAGCTGCAGATGTCTGCCTGACAAACAAGCGGTGACCCCCTGAGACCCTCATCTCTCAGCGCCTGCTAATTGACTTGTTATTGATCAACTCAAAGACAGTCTGATTTATGGGAAAGAGGACTTGTGGAGACAGCCACCTGGCATGGAGCAGAGTGTTATGAATGTGAGGAGCAGACCCTAGGGGACTAGAGGCTGCAGTTTAGGAGGACATACAGGAGTTTGCAATGCACCAGTGAGCTGACACCTTGTACTAGGAGGGGGTGTTTTTTCTAATATGATAAATCCAAACAACATCAGTGTGTGTATGTGAGCATGGTGCAGGTGTGTGCAGTGGGAGGGATGAGTGGAAATATGGCAGGGGCAATATATGTGTTTGGGGAAAGGGGGGGTTGGAGAGAAAAAGGGGGTTGAGTGAAGGAGGGGCTGTGTGTCTGTGTTTGTGAGTCCGTGCTAGCGTGTAAGTGACACCCAGGAACAAGGCTAAATAAATGTAAAGTAGTTCTACTAATCCATCCTTGAGAAACTTCAGAATCATTACTTTTGGGTCTCTGTGTGTAAAACAAAGAGACAGACCGACGGAAAGGGAACGAGAGGGAAGGTGTAAAAGGTGAAAGACAGAGAAGGGGGATAGAGTAGTGATCTTGCGTAAAGGAGTTGCACAGGATAACAGGCTTAGCTCAGAGTGGAGAACACAAAAGGGCTTAAGGCTGATTGCAGCCTGTGACAAGGAAAGGGGGGAAGAGATCAAGCCTTCCAGGCAAAACTATGTAAGCCAAAGGTCCAAAAAAGACCCTCTGACAGCTCAAGTCACATAGCAGCTTAAGGAAAAGTGTCAATAGCAGAAATGGGCAATGAATGAATTCCACAGCAGCGTCTGTATCTTGCTCACAGGGAATAAAATGTCAGCATCGTCCACATTTGAATAGGCCGACCAAAATTGCTGCATGATATTTCTAAATGTCATGAAGAATGTAGGCATCTTTGTGATTGTATTCAGGGTAAAGAGGGCATTTCACTCTCATATTTCCGCTGAGTGTTATGCAATATATTGAGCATTCGGTATGCTAAGCTTTAATTGCATTTTCATAGCACGTTCAACAATGTCTTCAGCCTCGCCCAGCCAATTCTCAGCGAATCACCTCCCACTGTCCACCTCTTCCATCCCTCATCCGGAGACATGATTTGGTAGATTAATA
Source organism: Macquaria ambigua (assembly GCA_008360985.2). Lineage (NCBI taxonomy): Eukaryota > Metazoa > Chordata > Actinopteri > Centrarchiformes > Percichthyidae > Macquaria > Macquaria ambigua. Next base: position 204,945 of record VMKM01000376.1, read on the forward strand.
CTCAAAGAGGGAGACTTCAATGCAGAGCTATTCGTCAAAGCTACCTGCCAGAACAAACCCCTTACCCCACTACTCAAATCCCCCCTCATTCATCTCCCCCTGTCTCTCCCTCTCAAAGTCTCGTTTCCCTCGTCTCGCCCCTCTTCTCTCACCCTCACCTCAGGTTTTGTTAATAATCAATTATGTGATTATTCCAGTGAGGTGATTAATTACTGGCTCTCCCTCCTTCTGTACCACAGGTTAGCGTGCTTATAATCACACAGTGACAACCAGGGGACAGCTGTGTTGATGAGTGAGTGATGCTGTCTTGAGGCCTCGTGTGACCCTGTGTGACTCGGCTGCATTTATTGTCGGCTCATCCTGACTGATGGAGCTTTAACAGAGAGCAGAGACGCCCCACAACATCACAGCTTCTACAAATAACATCCCCCACAAGCTGCTGACAGCCTGACACCACAATATCTTCCATGTCCAGCTATCCAAATTTTCATTTTATTGGATAGTCTTGTCTTGGGGCCACATTAATTCTAAGTCTTGCATTATAACTCTCCCTGAGGCGCTGCAGAGTTATTTTGGTTTTGGATCGGTTCCATTCATCTCTTCTGTTCTGGTGAGTCAGACAATATGAAGAACAACTTAAGCTACAGCAACTGCGAGTGTCCATTTAAAAAAAAAAACAAATCCTATTACCATAGCAAGATAGGCCACATAGAGGTCAATAACATGCAGAGATTGCAGTGAATGCATAGTACGATTGTGCTGGAGTTTACAGTATAGTCCTCCGAAAAGCGAGACCTGCATCTGAGCAGACAATCCAGATGGATGTTGATCCACTCACGGTAAACCAAATGAAATTAAACCCTAAGCCGGATTCAGGAGCACTAGAGTAGAGTGGGGAATCAAGACCAGTGTCTTTAATCAAAATAACAATGCTCTTTAATTCTGTGTTAATTAAATGTAGATTTCCCTGATTGAGGAGCAGTCCCCTTGATGCCAGGGGACCTCCAGTCACATAAACAGCCACTCACTGGATTTGTCTTGTGTTTAACCATGTATTAGTCCTCTTTTCCCAAACTGTCTAGTGCTGGTTTACACAGAAGGTCTGTCAGCTGAGGGATAGTAGCTTGCAAACAGCTCCTCAAGATTTCAACCGTTCAGCATCCTTGAAGGGAGGATTTCTTGGCAAGTTGTTAAACACCATAATAAGTCGGTTACATTCGTACAGTACTCAAATGAAATGAGAGTAATAGTGAATTCCAAGCACTAAATCACACTATTTGTCTCTTGAGTGGTCATTCTCCCTCTTTCCCTTCCCCGCTCCCTCACTCAGTCCCTCTCCATCAAAGTAATGAGCAAATCATGGCCACTAGGGAGAGACGTAGAGAGAAAAATTGGTCCCATTATGTGTCAAGGAGTGTGAAAAGAGCAGCGTTGTTGTCTGTCAACTCTAACCCCCAACTGTCTCTGGTCTTAACTTCCCACCAAACACAAAGAGCTCTTTTCCCACACGTAGATCTGCTTATTATTTCTCTGTCTTTTAACTACAAAGTCCATTATAGGAAATGCCAGGACAGCCGTGCCCTTTTCTGCACTGGCTCTGCCAGAGTTCAGACAAGGGAACAATGGACACAGTAACACGCGCCGATTCAAGGCTGATTTAGAGTGACTGCTCTTAAACCCGACTTATAGAGTACAGTAATTATAGGAGGTGGAGGGAGGGGCTGTGAAGGATGCTGTGGATAGGTGGGGGCTTGGGGAGGGAGGTTGTTGTCATTTGGCAGCCAGTCCAGTTGGAGAGAGAAATTACTACTGGAGCCAGAGCCTGGGTGGTGGAGCATTTTTCAACCAGTCATCGCAATGATTCACACGATCCAGCCGGGAGCCATTATTTTACCACACCGTTCTCTCACGGCAACCTGCTGGTGGCGAGGATGATGATAGCTATGGGCTTTATGAGCACAGGAGCAGACATATACAGTAATTGTTTGAGAACAATAGTTTGGAGTCATATGCAGTCTGTGGATTGGACTACACTGAGCAGGAATCGAGCAGTTGAGCCTAACTCAGAGGCATATGGCGTTTGTTCACTGCAGTGTAACTCAGAGATGCCTCAGGAAGGGACCGACAAGGTCCCTGTAGTTGGAGGGGAGAGTAACTAGCTCTGAATACATAAAGATCACAAATAAATACACCATCCACCTGCTCGGCAAGTGCTTTGGGACCGGGTAGATCCGAAGGCATTGATACAGTTGCATAAGCAAATGAATTCCTAAATGAATAGGGAATAAGGGAAAGAGGCAAGGGAGGCCTGTGATGGCCTTCTCATAATAACAATGATAAAAATGCTATTCTTCTATTCATACTCCCCTCACTCTTCCTTTACCAACTTTCCCTTTCGGCTCCCGCGGGAGGCACATCATTTTAATATACACAGGTTTTCATCCCTTCCCTTTTTGTGAGACCTGCAGCAGAGACAGAGACAGTGAGAGGGAGAGAGATGGGGACTGTTTATTCAGTCAGATGGTCTAACGTGTGTGGAATAGATTTGAGCTGAAGAGGAAGCTGCCTACACAATAGCAGTTGGCATCAGCGAGTGAGTGAATGATGCTGTGTCCGAAATCACTCCCTCGTTCACTCATTCACTTTACTCAGTAGAGCAGCAGTAAATTGAGATTTTGGACACATCGTCATCACTGACAGTTGTAGTGTTGCATAATGGCAATGACACATCTATTAAGGGGAAACACTGCACTGTGATATATCTGGCAACAAGAATAAGAGTCTACTGCCATGCTCGTGGCTCTGTCAGCCTGTGCTTAAGCATGCTAACATGCTGACAGTGACAATGCTAACATGCTAATGTGTAGCAGGTATAGTTTTTTACCATGTTCACAGTCTTAGTTCAGTGTGTTAGCATGCTAACATTTGCTAATCAGCACTAAACACAAAGTAGAGCTGAGGCTGATTGAATTGTCATTAGTTTTGCAGGTATTTAGTCATAAACCAAAGTATTGGACAATTTTGAATTTTGAACTGATAATAGTGCTAGATGAAAAATCAGGGGATCACCAAATATATTATTATTCAGACATGAATGCCTGTACCGGATTCACAGCAATCCATCCAACAGTGGGATGGAACCATGGTTGTTTGGTACCAAAGTAGATGTTGAGATATACCAATATGATCTGCTCCATGTGAGGACTAAATTTTGCACTTAGAATTCAAATAAAAGTAGTACATTAGGTAGCACAAAAAGGAGTGGTTTCGGACACAGGGTGAGTGAGTGTTTGCCTATGTGTGTACTCATTTTCACAGATCTCCCCATTTCATTTTTGAGATTATTCACCCATGCAAAATTATTTTCCCAAGATGGCTGCAACCATGTCTCCATGTCTCTCTTTTATACTCTTCTTTCCTCAGCCTCCTCTCGCTTCACTTCCTCGTGCCATTCACTGTCACTGTGAAAAGGTGTGTGTGACTCCACTAGTAGAGCAGAGCCCATTATCGTAAATAGGCCAATAAGTAACTTCACACAACGTGTCTCCAAAGCAAGCACACTCTATATGCAAAGCAGAGGCACACTGTTAAAGAAACTGGCGCCAAGTGATTATATTTGTAATTTAATTTCCTTGGTCACACAGAGATAAGAGAAGGGAGCGGCTACAGTTGGCCAGGGATGAATAGAGTGACGAGAATGGGACTACAGCTTCATTGTCTGGACTGAGATGTCCAAGACGACACCACTTACGGAACAAGGGTAACGGCAGGCAGATATGGTACATATATAGGGACTCACAAGCCTAAACTCAAAGACACAAAAACAATGTTAGTACCAGAGACAGCAGAGAGAGTTCTGCAATGCAAAAAAAACACCTGCACTCTCAAGTCAAACGGATGAATGTAAGTGCAAGATAATCAAGAAACTCTTTTTCCCTGATGGGAGCTCTGTCTCTCCACTTTCCGTCTGTCTCCTTCGCACTCAGTTCTTCTGGACAAATGTAATCAGAAGGGTGGTCTGGGTGGGATGTCAGTCACAAAGAGCAATGGCTCATTGCAGATTCTACAGGCGAGATGAACTGGGTCCCTGCAAGAAAGATGACTGAAGGACATAAGGTGTACTCTCCCCACATCCCCTCTCTGTCTCCCTCCCTCTGTCTGCTTTTTCTGTGACTGTAGGACTGCAGACATCACATTTCCTGACTTTTCCATTTTCAAAGAGCATCCACTTATACTGATGACAACGCAGTGGAGGGCACAATACTGCAGTGGTCAAACTCTGATTTTGACTACATCCGAACATTCAGGGCTGCAGAGAGCTGGCGTTCATCAAAATCTGACACCACACATTGCTGTACAGAATTCAGGGACAAACTATTTTGTGACATCTCAAATCCTCTCTCCCCCTTTGTTCTCTGTTCTCTCCTCCTCTCATCTTTATGTCTGTTTCTCCCCTGCTGTCTTGTCTTTCTGCACATTTCCTCAGTGTCTTCACTTTGAAGCCAACAGCATTAACCTGTCAGGAAAGTTACAAATGTTCTGAGTGAATTATGTAAACCACAGAGAAATAAAACCGCAAAAAGCATGGGGTTCTTGCTTTATTTTATAATTCATCATGCTCCCAGATCGGGCCAAATAAAACTTGACCTATTAAGTAGTCCAGCACATCCTGGCTCAAAATCCTCTGAAATATGCTTGAACATTAATCACACTTTGTCTCTCCTGCAAATAAAAATCAAACACACACATATGCATGCATGCACGGCTTTTTTTTTGTGATTTCATTACTCATCAAATGAGAGCAGTGTCTCTCACATTTCACCAGATTTCAATGCAAGAGTCAAAGCAATACATGTTACACCAGCACCACCAAAAGGTAAAGCATAAAACAACAGTTTTCTGCTCTTCTTTCTCTCTTTTTCTTCCCCTCCAAAATACAAACTCACAGCGCTTAAAATCAGATTAAGGATGCTTCGCCTTGGCAGCCAGCAAGTTTATTTATTTATCTCAATGAACACAACCACAGAGACACAGGAGAGAAGAGAAACACACGCTTTATACTGGGGGAATGGAGAGTGGCAGTGCAGCATAATTAGTAGGACATGGCTGCATAATTGGTCTCTAATTGATATGAAGAGCAGTAGTTTAGCCCAGGTTGTGTTCTACACATGCCTGCCGGCCGCAGGCAGGAAACGCTGGCGACCGGCTCAATCTTGGAGCCATCTTCTGATTGATGTCTCTGTAGCAAATGCCCTTCAACAATCAGTACCCACAATCTCTCTGTGTCTATCAGGCCACCTGTCTATCTGTGTATAACATCTTCTACCATTCATCTGTCATCTCTTCCTTTGTGCCTAAACGTTTCGCTATCTCTTTCTTTCTATCTCCACATTGATTTGGCCTGTCTTTCTCTGAAGGCATTCTCAACCTTTGGACTGTTTCTCTCGGGGAGGTGAAAGAGCAGCGTTTGTGGTGGTGAAAGGTGAAAAGTGGAGGGTTTGTTCATGAGACACTGGCAGCCATAAAAGACTGCGTGCTTTCAATGGCCCAGACTGCACCCACCGGGGGAAATAAAGGCAAGTTTAGATGAAAAGGAAATCAATTTTAAAAGTACTGTACTTTTGTTTTACAAAAGAACGTGAGTTACCTGCTCTCTCAATTTAGCAAATGAGGTTAGAAGAGGTTTCTTCTAAAAATGAGAATTTAACTAAAATAACAGTCACTGCTGAGAGGCACAGCTGGACACGAGGTCAACACACAATGAATTGAGTGGATTTGAAGTTTGGATGGGGACGCTCTTTAGAACAATTCTGTTCATGGATCGCATGCTGATGCAGGACGACCTTCAAGGACGTTCCCCTCATTTACACAGCAATTAAGCACTACCCTGTTGGTAAATTGAAAAAGAGACAAAAATCCTCTGTGGATTTAATAACAAACTCATTATCGGGGCCCAACAGGGCAGAACTGCCTTTTAATTAGAGCAACACCTGATTAACGCCCAATTAACAGAGCCAGAGCCACTTAATTCTCCCCCACTTTGGCAGGTTGAGAACATAAACATAAGCAGTCCAGCATCTGAGTGCTTCCTCTCCTCCTGGGAATGTGTGAGAGAAAAGTAAATAACGGCTTTGGAGGCAGTCTGTTGTCTGGTGGTCCAAATGCTCTGCAGAGCTGGAAACTGTACGCTGGAAATGCGTGAGGTAAGTATTTCAAAAAAGAGACAGATGTGGGACTGGCTGGCAAAAACTCTGCTTCACTACACATGCAACCCCTGGTGGGCGGATGTAGGACAGCTGTCCAAGCAGTGAACCATCATGCTCAGTCACAACATATGAGCTCTCATACCTTTTAAAACGTTTTTTTGACTGTGGATGGGATTGGACAGCACATGATCAGCATAATCAAACTAAGCTCAGTGAACATACTGTACATTTTGGAATCCATATGACTGCTAATTACTAATAAAATAAGGGATCATTGAAAAAGGGTATGACCACAGATTTTTGTGTTATTTATTACTCATCATCAGCAAACAGGACATCTTTTATAAGAAAACAACGAGGAAACACAATGTGTATTTGCCAGTAGTATTTGACAATAATTATGATTTCCCTATACATCATATAGTAAAGGCTGTAGTTCACCTTTCAACAAATAAAATAAAACATTTAAAAATAACCTATTTTTCTTTTGAGACTGTCAAAAGTGTCCCATGGTCATCACAAGATGGCGCTATTTTAACATCCATCCACTATATTGCAGTACCTACTGAAACTTTAAAGGTAGTAGTTGAAAGTTTTGCGAGAGTGTTTTGTTTACATACATTCACCTGAAAGCCCTCCACAGCTGGATCTGTCCCTGGCCTCGGAGCAAACCTGGACAAAACTTTGCAAACATTCATCTACACATCCCTTTGTCAGAGAACAAGTCCTCATCTTATATTTGGTGCCCAGTCTCTAAAGCCAGTATTGTTGGTCCTTAGTGTGTTTTTACTTTATTTCAGTCCATACTGGAGCCTTCAGTCCCACTGACTTTCAGGATTCAGCGTCTTAATTCCTCTAGCCAACACTTAACTCCAAACACAGTTAATCAATATTCATTCTAGTGGTACAGATTTATAAAGCAGCGAGGAATTGCTGGTTTCTCAGTGAGTCTGTGTGCGTTAACGTGTAACTTACACATTCACATTCATTTAGTCTGTCATGTCCTTATTTCTGCACTCCACTCAAGGTGTTGACATACACCTCTTTGGAGCCTTGTAGCCTTTGCTGTAACCAGGGTGATAACTATAGCTGAAAGACCGTTTAGCGGCCTTAAGTTGAGAGGAAATCCGCCACGACTCCACAGCCTTCTCTAAGTCTGGTAGGATGTTTGGCACAACAGCTTGTTCAGCAATAAACACTATCATCTCCACGACCAACAGCAGGACCCATCCTATAGCCCCTAGCCAATAGGAGGAGCCGAGGCTGAAGAAGTCTTGACGGATTTCTTCCTGGTGCTGATAGGTGAAAAGAGACCAGCTGAGGAGGAAGAAGAAACCTGTAGACAGAAGAGAAGAACGAGTCAAATCAAGTATCATTGCTAAGAAAAGAAAAAAGTCACTAAGGTCAATTATCACATGCCTGGAGCTTTAGAAAAGAGTTTGTATGATAATGAACTGCAATTCCAAGGAAGTAAAAAGTCTCTTTAAAAAAAATGCTGCCCTGCAGGGTATGTAAATGAGTAGTACATAAAAGCATTTCTGGAGGTGTGGGTTTGACATGAACTACACAAACCAAAAGGCTATTTGGAGTTTAATTGGAAATGGGGCCGATTTCTACTTCTTTACTCGGAATGTATATATTATTTTAAAACTCCCAAAACAACAACAGTGTAATTATCAATAAAGTGAAACACAAAAATGTGGTGTGTGGCTCAAGCAAAGACGTGTTTCACATATTTTGAGCAGTGCAGTGGTGCTACCTGTAGAGGCCATGGTGAGCAGCAGCAGAGTGGAGGGGTAGAGCGCCTGTCCTGCCATGAGGAGAGAGCGAGTGTTGGAGTAGGAGCGCACCGTCTGAGATGTCCAGCAGAGGGCAAACACCAGACACAGAGCACCAGTGCTCACAGCCATCAGGAAGGAAATAACTCCAAATACTCTCTCTGCCTCCAGGGCTGGAAGACACACATGCACAGTCCAACATGAGAAAGGTAAACTAGACTGATTAGTATTCAGTTGAGATTGCCACAGTAACACTGAGTTCCTACTATAAATAGTCAACATGATGAAGTGAAACATGATGACACACTATGGGTGCCCTCACTAAATGCCCCTGCCTAAAACTGAAACCAGAAGAGTAAAAGCAAGAGTTCATGTACTTTTAGGTAGTTTTCATGCACATGTCGCTAATCTCACACACACATTTGATTCATTGCGAAAGTGTGTTTGCACTATTAAAAGTGATGCATTACACACATCTGTTGCATATCTGTCTGTACCAGGAGAGAGAACCCTCCTCTGTTGCTCTTACTGAGGTTTTCGCCCCGATGAAAGGGTTTTTTGGGGGGGAGATTTTCCTTATCCAAATCGAGGGTCTTAGGACAGAGGGTGTCGTCTGCTGTACAGATTGGAAAGCCACTTGAGGCAAATTTATGATTTGTGATAGTGGGTTATGTAAATAAAATTGACTTAATTTGATGCACTGGATACAACAAACACTGACGGGACAATTCATTTTTGTTAAAAATGTTGTTGATTTTTCACTGGTGATACTTTGTTTTTCACTGGCATGAGGAACAATGTAGGTTAACTAATTTGACAGCTAGCATAGTCTATACTTTCTGAGTTACGTCACTGTACTTATTAATTTTTAACTCTTGTTTTATGGTATCTTTTATTTTTTCTAATTTATAATCAAATACTGGTTTCATAGTTTGACAAAGGCTTCCAATAAAAACAAAAACGTGAAAGGACAACAGATGTCTTTAACCTGCACGCATACTGAGGGCAGAGGACTTAACACTACTTTAAATTCATTCTGAAAGTGTGTTTGCATGTAAAAATGTCAGTGGAATACGACAAACTTTTTTCAGTTAACAATTACAAGAAACAAGATGCCGCTGCTAAAGACTAGGTTTCAGCTGATCAACATTTCAGCACATTTGCCTTCAGCCAAGTGTGAGCGCTTCAGCAGATACAAAGAACGCTCTTCTCTGGTACAGATGCAAGCTCAAACTTGCTTATTACTGCTGAGAACCTCCTCTGCAACCCAGTGTATTGTCAAATGTTCCCCCTGACGTTGCTTCCCTCTAGAGAGTGTAAAAGTCTTCCTGAGGATCTCCAGCAGAACCAGTTCCTTATCGACACAGCCCAGCAAAGACATGTTTATGCCTCATTAAACATGCTGCCCTTCCTTATACATTTTATTCAACATCCTTTAACCTAACTCTGAGTGACAGCTTCAGACAGATGACAAATTTGATTTGTTGACTGCAGAAAAATGTCAGAGGTGAATGTGGCTTGTTGCTCACCGTTGAAGATGGTGCCATCTTTACGATTTGTCTGGTCACTTTTGGTGTTATTCCACTCTGTCCAGAGTCCCCTCTCCTTCAGCCAGAAGGGTGTCCAGACTGCGTAGCACACACACAGGCAACCTGCCAACCCCACACAGGACTGAGAAAACCTGAAACGGCTGACGGAGTCCCCCAGATCCAGCAACTTCATATTTCTACACCAGTGAGAGAGAGAGGCAGGGAAAACAGAAGAGACAGGAGGGAAAAGATGTATAATTACTGAGTGTATTGAATTTGAGTAACAGAAAATCTGTCTCAAAACTAACCTTCTTCTAAGTTCACATAAATCAGCTTTAAGAATGTAGATTTGTAAGTAAAGTACTGTCTTACCTTTGTTGTTGCAGAGAACAGAAAGGTGTCAGGAACAAAGCTGTGAAGTTCTGTGTACAAGCAGAACAAAGTATACAGGATCTACTTATGTTTACAGCTGTACAAATACTACTGTACAAACACTTTGAACACCCTGACAGATTATTACTTGCGCTTCTCAAGACCACAAGCCCTCACTTGCAGATCAAACCCCTCAGTGTTACTCCGCCTCTGCTGCAATGGAAACTCCCCCAGCCAGCCAATTTCCCCATGAATTCTCCACTGTGACCCACCAGCTCACACTGTAGCGAAAGTGAAACAACCAACAACGGCCATTCAATATTTGAGGAAGCAGAAGTTTGTGTGGCTAACATTAAGCAAAAATGAATGAAGAATAACTTAACATTAAAAGGAAGTTAAAAAGTCGAAAATCATTTGATACTCATAACAGCAATATACCACTCAGACATTTGTTTGTGTCAACTGCAGAAACTGCGTGGGGGGTGTCAGCAGGCCATTACACATGACAACACATTTAAGGAAATCCCACTCTCACTTTATTACAGTGGTGCTGATGTGTTGTGGTTGGCATCTTCATCCTCAGATGTCACTACGCTTCGTCACATAACTACCGCCCCCTTCGCTTTCCTTTGTTGCAACGGAACGGCACCCACAGCCCACCCAAAAGTAAGCTTTAAAAAGAACATCACACTGAAATGCCTTCAGAGCATGTTTCCTACAAAATAAGGTAGTAGATATCTTAAAATAAAAACATATAAATGTGTAAAATGACGGATTTAGATTTACTCTACATGAAAGATTATAGTCAAATAAAGACATAATAATGCATTCCTTTATTCACAGATCATTAACTTTACAGAAAGTACAATACATTCTGATAAAATAAAGTGCATATGACCAAATACTACAGATGTACAGATCAGATTAAGAGACATTAAATGTTTAAGAATAGAACGTGACTTTTTTGATTTTGGTTGATTTACATTTGGTATTCACTTAGAATTTGAGTAAATAAACATAAATCTTTTGAGTCTGGATTACAAAAAAGCAAGGCTGTCTCCCAAAAATAAGGCCTCAAGATGTAGATAGAAAAGTACTCTGTCCTGTCCTTCCATCCTGACCTTGCCTGCATTACTTTTCTTCTTGTCTCTTTAGCCTGCTCTCAGCTAATGTTTCCTCTTCACTCAGAAATAGGCCTCAGATTTGACCTCGTGTCAGGTGTTTGTGTCAGGGAGTAAGAAGGACGCTGTAGTACTGCCTCTTGAAATTTGGCAGCTACATTCGTGCCTGTTTATCCTAAGCTTACTTTCTGGCTCTTTGCAGCAGGGCCTTGAATACATCAAGAATCTCCGGGTCCTCCCCGGCAGACAGCTCTGGAGTGTTTTTCTCCAGCCAATCAGAAGAGTGTATCTGGTGCCTGAGAGTACCAATCAGAGAGTCGAGACCCTCTGCGGGCTTCGATGCTTGGCAGTCCAGCAACACAAACTCCTCAGTGGCCAGCGAGCCTGTGTCAGGAACAGGGCTATCCTTCTCCTTCAGCTGGTCGGATGACTTGCTCTGGGGTGATGATGTTGAATTGACAATCGCAGCATTGTCCGAATCTGCACTGTCCTCTTTCACTGATTTCTTGCTCTCCTTACTGGCTTCGGTGATAGAGTGTGAATCAGGGCTGCTGCTTTTTTCTTCAATTCCTTTCAAAGCCTCCTTAATTCGCTTCAGGCCTGAAATAACACAAAACAGTAACAGAACAAGTCAGGTACTATTATTCAATCAATACCTAGTTTAAGAGACAAAGCAGGAGATGAGCTGGAATAACGCATTGATTGAATAAATGAAATAATAGATGATCTAATCAATGCCAGGTTTAAGGCAGAAAATGGGAATTAGAGGAAGCAACATAACACACTATTTAAAAACTTAAAAAATAGATATCAACTTTTCAACACATCATTTCAGACAGAGAGTAGCTGAACAAGTGGGTGGGCATAAAAAGATTAAAAAATGAAGGAAACAGTATGCAGACCGACTGACCAAGCTGAAGGTGGTGCTGTTGGTCTGCGAAGACAATGCGGAACCAGCCGGGTGTGGAGCAGGAGAAGGCCTGACCACAGCTCAACACCACCTTGTGTCTGAGGAAACACCTCCACAGAGACAACTCCTCCTCAAACGACGACTCTCTGAGGTACTAACAAAATAGAGAGACAGCGGTGACACATCAAGCCTACGGGAATACACACACAATGTTTTCAAGAAATAACCATGTGGAGGTTTTTGCATCACAATTAGCTAGGCACAAGTAAGAACTGAAATATCAGCCCCCACATCTTAGCGTGACTTTGATCTTGGTACCTTTCTGAGATCAGCCCAGACATACAGTGCAGTAGGCCTGTCCAAGTAGGGGACGCCCATACTCTGCAGCTCTCCTGTCAGGTAACTGTGAGCAGCTTTCAGTCTGCATCTGTTCTCAGGCAAAAACTTCTCGCTGATCCACTCTATAACATGAGAGTGTGAAGTAACAATAGATACGTGTAAATTAAATGTTACAAGTCTTTGTGCAGCAGGAGCCCATGCTTTGCTCCTGCCATAACAGAAGAAGCCGAAAAAGGGGATGGTACTGTATCTCTCAGAAGCAGGAAAACCGCTAGCAAGCACATGCTTGAATTGTTGAAAAGCTCGCATCCAAAATCATTTGCATTTATGGATTTAAACTCAAGCAAACAAACTTGCTTTGTACAAGGAGAGCTGATTATATTAGTGTGAATTTTGACTGGTCTTTACCAAAAGGGGGTTGATGTGAGGATTATTTTCCCAATACATTGTGTTTGCAAAAGCACATGTGAAGCTTGGATCCATACCTCTGTCCTGAAGCAGTTGTGCTACCTGGTGCTGGGTGGTTCCAGAGATACCGTGGAATGAGCCCAGCTGGGCCAAAGCCTCCACGAGGTCTCTGTTCTCAGTATACAGAGTGCCTATTCTGATTCCTGCCATTGCAAAGTCCTAGAAACGACAAGACAAACTAATGAAAAAGGGAACTGTGAAAGCAAACGCCTACTGAAAGAAAACTGAGATTTCAATGTACTGTCGGCAGAGATATAAAAAGTCTAACAGTCTCACACTCTCATAGGGCTCAGCACGGTACGTACCTTGCTCATCCCCCACATTACATGTGTCCTCTGTGGGTCGGGCAAACTGAAATAAGAGCACATCATTAGCAGTTAAGAGGCTGTCTTCAGCCACAATTGTTATGATTAAGGGTCTAAAAGAGTAATCATGCAGAGGTTACGTTCATGCAGTACCTGTCTATACTAAGGACACTGTGAAAGGTGACAGATTCATCAAAGACCGTCAGCATGTACACTTCATCTACGACAGCATGGAGCTCATTTCTAAAGCAGGAAATGGGGGAGATAAAAGTAATATAAATATATACAGTGCAGCATTAATAAACCTTGGTTTTATATTGTTAATCATTGTTTATGACAAAGAAAATGCAACACAAATGTAAAATGGTTCCTTCAGTGTCCTTCATCAGTGTAAAAGCACTGTGGTTTATGGTTACAACAGCTCAGTGCCTGCAAGGAACTGTGGAGGGAATTGCACTGGAAAGATCATTTAGAAAACAATAGATGGTGCAGGAGACTCCTTGGCACATGGCTGCACTTGACAATATGGTGATGGTTAAGAGAGGTAATAAAATGCCATTAAGAGCGCTTGATATTCCACACACGGGACAGAGCTCTCGGCCGTAAAATAAGAGTTCACACTAGGAACTGGCAATGTGCTTAAAGGAGCCACAAAACTGCCGGGAGTACAGTGTTAGGCCACAGCGTGGGATAATAGTGGGGCAAACATACCTTTTGGCAAACTCCAAGAAGGCGATCATCTCCTTCGGAGTGTAGATCTCAGCCAAAGGGTTGTGGGGGTTCATCAGTATAACAGCTCGGATGATCAACCCCTAAAAGAGACGGTCAGTTTCTAAGTAAATATAAACTAATGTACTCTATCTTTACAGTCTTTAAAGATAAAACTGAAAAACACATCACTGAGAAAAATAGAGCATCCGAGGGGTTTATCTAAACCAAGAACTTTGCCTGAGCATTTCTGGAGTGGTCCGGTCTTTCTTTAAATATTCATTAAGGGCAAGTGCTTAGGAAAAAATGCATTCATGCATTACCTCTTGTTTAGCCCTCTTCAGACCTTCTTCTAGTTTGCCTACAGTGAGGTGGAAGGGCCGACCGTCTTTGCCATCCGCCTATAAACAATAAAAGAACAAGAGAAAAAGGAAAAATACATCAACATCTAAATTGAACAGCTGACAACACACCTTACTGCGTGACACCACATGATGCACTTAAAGGTGAATGCAATGTCCATAAAAACGTGAGTTATACTGAATGTATACAATTAGTATGGCACAATAAGGACGCTTTAAACACAAACAAATAGTAAGCAGTGCAAGTAAATCAGGCTGTGTATCCCTACCTCACAGTCAAGAGGAACATGATAGAGTTTTACGTCACTATACAAATGTAGATCCTCAGTGATAACACCGTAGAAAGGAGTAGGAATGAGAATGGCATCTACAACATGAAAAACAAAATGACAACATGACTAAATAAAAAAACACATACATTATCTCCTTGCAAATCATCACCATGAATGACTCCTTGTGTATAAACACATACAAACCTACCATGTTTATTAGAGGTGTTAATGTCCAATTTTTGATGACATAAGCTACTATTTAGGTCATTAGTGGCAACTGTTATTGCTAATTTGGACACAAATTCACAAATGAGTTCAATTTGCTAGTTCTAAATGTGTCAGGCATATTTGCACAAATGAATCTCCAACCATCAAAGTCAACCAAGTTTGTAGTAAATAGATGAACATGGGCTGCTTTTCAGGCATAGGATTTTTATTTTGAGGCAGTTATTGAGCAAAACAAATATACTACATTGCTTAAAATGAGGCCTTGCTTGCAGTGGCACAAAAGAATAAGCAATTTATGTAGCAGCCTAAATAATTTTGCAAAAGTGTTACGCTTAAATGGGTATGCTACAACATCCCCGTTCACTGTTATATTTTATACGATAATCATTTTGAATACAAAACAGGCAAAAAAAAAAAAAAGAAACTTGGCCAGACTTCCTGTTGCTATTGTACACATATTTGTATTCATACAGTATAGATATGGATGTATTGTGTGTGTGTGTATGTCAGTGCATTCTGATCCTACCTTTAGGATCACAAATTACTGCAGCAATACATGAGAAGAGGGAACCACAGCCATTCATCACCACAACCTGAACAAACACACACATCCACTGTGTTATGAAAGACCCAATTAAGGCATAGAAGGAGGCCTGATAAATACACTACAAATTCATCCACCTACTAAAACAGCCATTCATTACATCTGAAAATTAAGCGACGTTAGTTCAATTGTAGCATTTGGCATCTTTATAATCTTTATAATCATTACAGAGTTAATCAAAATGAATTAACTGAATCCACTGGTTTCATTTTTGAGAATGAAAGGCTATAACTCAGAGTGTCTTTTGTGACACATTTAAAGGCTTATTTGTCAGTAATTACATAATTTGCTGGACATCTGTATCAGTCATTGGAAGGGAACCTTCTTAACACAAATCACAGCAATCCATATCGACTAGTTACACAAGAACAAAACAAAGAAAAATGCATGTCATGTCGTGGAAAATGTATTTAAATAGTTTCCTTATAAAAAGTAGCAGGAGCACAATGTAACAATGCTTCATTAAAAGTAAAAGTCCTGCAGTCAATTCTTAGGTAAACTTGTAGTGCTGGGGGTGGTTCAGGTGGCACTACAGTAATTATATGTTTAACCTTTTGTACAGCATGTTGTGTGTGTGTGTGTGTGTGTGTGTGTGTGTGTATGTGTGTGTGCGCAAAGTACCCACTATCCACAGTCATAATGTAAATGTTGTAGAAAAGTGCAATATTTCCCTCTGACACGCTGTGAAAAGGAACTGTAGTCTTGCAAAATGTAAATACAATTAAGTACAAGAACCTGAGAACTGTGCTTACTGTTGTTACATTTTCCACCTCTGCTATTTATATGCTTTCCACAAACTCTATTTTCTCTATATTACAAGGTAGAGGTATTAATTGCCATTTTCTCCATATACAGTATTCAGAATCATATTATATTATATAGTGTCGCAGTTGCCTTACACATACTGTTCATATTAGTTATGTTACATTCCAGCATTAAAAGGCAGTAACTGTCACTCACATTGTCAGCTTTCAGTGGGTTTGGAGAACAGCAGTAGTGAGTCAGGAACTTTGCAACCTCCTCTCTCAGGCTGAAAGAGAGCAACATGGAAAGGTTGTAAGAGGTTAATGTTTACTTTGTACGGCCTTGTTAAAACGTAACTTTACTAGGAGCCACATGACAAATGTGCTTCTCATTTAAAATGAGAATTAAAGTTCCACTTTAATGTCGTACAATGTGTGTCCCCTCCAGTCTGAATACTGCAACAAGGATGGGTCAGTATGTAGCATGTCCGGCTTGGTCAGCTGTAGCAGAAAGGAAAACGAAATTAATTTGTGAATGCAGGCAGAATAATTTAGAATAATGTTAAGTGGCACATATTATAGTGCATTACACTCTACAGCATTACATCATTATTACGAGGATGTGATTGCACTGTTAATCTTACCCGTTTATGAAGAAGATCATAGCATAGTTTGTTCTCACTGGTACCCATGTTGATTATACCCTGGGAGTGAGAAAAAGAGGAGGATCTTATAAATAATCATTATGGTGTCATTTTTTTGACACATCAGAGACAGATGTAATGGGTATTTAATACATGACACAGACTCACATCAGGGTTATCTGTGTCATGGTGTTTGTCCATCCCATACTGGGCATAGCCCTCCTGGAGAATGCCTTGATGCTGTCGGATGCTGTTACCGCGGTTGGACAGGTACATGCTAGGGCCGGGAGTTTCTGCAACTCTCAGTGTTGCCAAGACATTCTGAGACATGTTGCAGGCCTTGACAGATGTAGGCAGTGTTGACTTTATTGTCTCCTGAGCAGAGACAGCCTGTGCTGTGGGAGCTTCTGAAGGTGGCTGAGATAAAGATGACGAGACAGAGGGGGCGGCTGTGGTCATCAATGAAGCTGACAGATGAGCTAGGGGTGAGAAAGAGGGGTCAGTAGGTGTTGTCGCCGCAGTCGGAGCACCCTGTCTGACAGCAACCAATGCCCCAGTGAGCATGCTGAACAGGCGGAGCTCGTGCTGGCGCTCCTGTTCTGCCCTCCTCTCTTCCCGCTGTTCCCTGCGCTCCTCAGCCTGCAGCTCTCTCTCCAGCCGCGCCTCCTCCAGGGAGAAGAGACGCTCTTCTGCTGACTGCTGCCAGTTCAGGAAGCTAGCCAGGGCTTTATCCAGGCGCCCCTGACTGCCACATCTATCACCCCCGTGGCCCCATGATGTTTTGCCACCCCGGCGACGTTTCCTCTGTCTCACAGAGGTTGGGGGATGAGGACCCTCCTTATTAGGCCGCTCAGATGTGTCCCGTCGCACAGGGCCACCAACAGCCTGGGTGGCCCCTGTGGCAGAGCCAGCAATGTTCAGGTCACTAAAACCTGGGGATATGAAAAAGAGAAGCAGTTTTTCAACTCCCTATCACTTTCTAACCTTATGTTAATGATAGTAATAGTGATAATAATAGTATTTGGATTGACAACCTGAAGGTGAGATTCTTGCATTTGTTGAGCTCTCTCCTCGACCCAAAGTGTCCTCTGGCCCCAGTAGGGACTGCCCATCAGTTTCCTGGTCATCTCCAGATATATAGTACATCTCGGGGGGTGCAACTCCTGAGTTCAGCATGCTTTCCTCAACATCTTCACATTTAATATCCAGTGGATCTTCAGTTTTTGGAGGCTGGCCAAACAGAAACCCACCTGAGGAAGTAGGACCAAAGGAGCCTGCTGGAAGTCCTCCTTGCACGTATGCGTCAGGCCCACCCTGGCTCTGAAACACCTGTTGAGCTATGACAGCTCCGCCCAGGGAGGAGTAGGTAATAGCCGGTCGGTTAGCCAGGACCCTGTCCATCACATCATAGAATTTCCAAGACCTCATTTTGTAGTTGTCCTTAATGCGGCGGTACTCCAGCTTCATCTTTTTGATCTTCTCCCTGCACTGGTCACCGGTTCGGTAGATGCCCTTGTCACGCAAGATGTGGGCTATGCGGTCAAATACACGCTGGTTGCGCAATGAACTCTCTAATTCAATCTGTACCGACTCGTCGGACCACAGCTGGAGCAGCTCCACTATCTCCGGGTCGGTCCAGTTGCTGCCTCGCTCATGCCTCCTGCTGCGGAAGTCCATCCTTTAAACTACAGGACGTATTCTACAACACAAGATGAGGGGATAATATGAAGAAGAAATTAGCAGCCTACCTGTCATCCCAACTTCAGGAACACAGAGAAACGACGGGGCTTAAAGTGGTCACATGTACTCTTAATGTACATAGTTGTAAATGTAAACAGTAAATAAATGCACGTCATTTTACCCACTTGTGTTCTCTCACCGTAAATAAAAAGTGCAGCTCGTCGGAGACAGATTGTTGTGGAGCTGTCAAAAAGATGTGTCATCCACGTAACGTTAGGTCGACACATGTCACGGCTGGTTAACCCGGTTTGGACTGGTTTGGAATGGCAAAGGTGTCCAGCCCATGCTAAGATATATAATTAATTCTTAACAGCAAATTTGTCATAACTTGGTGAAATGGGGAATAGACGCGTAAAAACATATCTACATCCGGGTTGACGGCACATGCGTGCTGTCCTTATTCCGGGATAACTTTGGTCCGTGTTAACGGGGGGAGCTGCTGAAAGCGGGCTGGATTTCACTTATACTAGGTTGTCGCGGGGTAGACACAACCATGCGAGTCAGAGCTTTGTGTTATGGCCCCCTCTACCGTACGGTGTGCTATTTTATCCACGTGTGTAAGTTCAATAGATATCCAGAAGATGGCGGTCACGCACAGCGGTACAAATCAGCTATCTGGAAAACAAGGATGCGTGTTTTGTATTTAGGCGTTGCCCGGAATTAATTTGTAACGATAAAATAACCACGACAGCGGTTGAAAACAACACAAACGACCATTATTCAAACAAAAACACGTTTAGTCTTACCATTACAAAAGCATGAATCGAGGTTTTGTCATTACAGATAATTTCCTTGTATAAATGTATACTTTTTTACTGTTATACATCATTAATTAATACTTGTTTATGATGCCACAAATTAATTTATTTCACCTGCTAAAGAAGGTTAACTGTTAACGTCAAACAAAAATGGATAAACGTGACCTTAGGTAAGTTTACTCCTGCTTCTGGCTATATAAAAACGGTGACCCGCCCCGTTCAACGACCACGGTGTAATGAATCAAGCATACGCTGTAGTCCAGTCGGCTCTAAACGTGACGTATTTCCTGGAGAAAGGGGTTTGTGGCAGTTTGTTGTCATCTTCATCCAGTAGTGAACCGTTACATTGCATTGGCACGTAGCCCCTTATTCTTCCCCTTTTCTATCCGTGTATTTACTTTACGTGTGTAAATTAATGCCTGCACACTTTAGCCAGCAAACAAGCCATGTAAAATAACTGAAACCGTTAGAAGAAACCGTTAAAGAAATATCTGGGTGCGACGGTTGAAGTTAACTGGCAAAAGAAAACCATGGTGGTGATGGCAAGTTGGTGGCGGATGACAAGCAAGACGGGATAGTTGAATTCAGCGCGTTTGGAGGAGGATGGGTGTGTGCGGATAGCATTATTATTCTCTTGGACCAAGTAGAGGACGTACAGCGTCAGGTTAGATGTAAAGTTGAAAGTCAACCCGCAGGAGAAAGGGGAGTCTCCGCCCGGAGGGGGAAGAAGAGGATGAGGAGGCATGACGTCTCGGTCCTTGTTGGCATCTTAGTTTTTGTTAAAGCCACGAGTTAGATGTGTTCAAAGCAGGGAGGTGAGCTGTGGCAGAGTGGGTGGGAACAACAGGAGTATTTGCGGAAAGCATGACGGCTATTTTAGCATAAAGTCTCTGCCAGCACTGCCGACAGCTCTCACCAGTCTTCCCAGTCACCCAGTCAGGTGAATCATTCCCAGGTCTGGATAACAGGCTTTCTTAAGCCAGTATAGGTGATAGGTGGACCTTTTTTTTTGTTGAAGGCGACATGACTTACAATTGACCGATAATTGACCAGCTTTCTGTCCGCAGCGCTTCCTCTCTGAAGTTTATTGTTGGTAAGATAACAGCATGTTTGTTGTAATTGTTGTATTTACAGTGTTCTTTTCTGCAGCATGTCTCATTTGACTCTGTTAATTCAGATTTATGCTCTGCTTTCCTCCCTCCCCTCTGTCTCTCTTGCGCCCACTTACATTTTCCTTTTCTCTTACTTATTCACCCTGAAGCCTTAATAGGCTAAACCCCTCATCAAGTACTTTTATCTGTGTAAGGTGGGAATTGCTGTAATAAATTTCAGTTAGTTCAGCTTCTCAGGCAAGGCAGAAATTGTTTAGACCTAGCTACGCACTATACCTCTTCACACTGGCATCAGATATAGGTGCCTATTTTAAGAAAAGCAAAGTGTGCTCAGTTTAAACCAACAAGCTGAAAAACTAAACTTTAAGTGATCCAACTCATCCTGTCTTGTCCTCTGGTTACTGTTGTTATTTATACTTCTAGTGCAAGTCCCACTGGGATCTCAACCAGGGAGGAAGTCAAGGTCACCAGCTATTGAGGCACACAGCATGGCTCCAAGCTTCCTCTTCAATTGGATTACACTACCTCACCACATCAAAGATTATCCTATAAAACTAATCGTTTGTGTCTGTCCTTGTTAGGCCTAAATCTTGCCCAGACCAGTTAAGAGATCAAAGCTATTAAAAGCTTGGTTCTGTGTTATGTTTATGTTGCCAGAGGAAGTCAGACTGAGTGGTTCACATACACACTTTGCCCTAGACACCACCTTTCCAGCTTTGTTGCTTCGTCACCAGTGCTGCTGGGTTTAACAATACTGGTAATTCTTTAGTTGACAGTTCACACATTTTATAAGAAGCATAAAACAGAAATGCAGTGGAGGAGAAAGAAGTAGGAAGACAAACTTGTCAACAATATAAGTCATCTATAAACTAGGATGGAGAGTGTTGTGGATGAGAGGAAGTTTGACACAGGGAACAATGCCAAGATTCAGATGGCTGTTAAAAATTGGGTTGGATCTCTCTGTGGGACATTACTTACAGAATTGATTCTTTCTCCTGGACACATTGCTGCTGCCCTAGACAACACTTTATCAGGCTTTTCCATCTCCATAGCTCGTACTGTAGACAGTGGGAGCTAAGATGGATAAGGCTTTAGTGGTACGGCGTTCTCACTCACTCTACAGTGTGTCTCAGATGATCGGCGTACAGCTCACTTCCAGCTGTGTGCCGCTGTCCTGACAGAGCACAACATGCCTGTCTCTGGTTTTCCAATCAAACTCTAACTTGGAGCAATTTTCCCTCTCAGGAGAGGATGCTTGGCTGTCAGTGGTACTTCACAAATGCTGCAGTTCTCTCCGGTGCCTTGGTTTTCTATGCGAGGGCAGCCCAGAGCACAGAGTGGGTGTCGATTTGGCTGCTGGGCAGCCTGAAATAGAGCTGGAGTGCTTCATATGGTCTGTCACAGCTTCCTGTGCTTGTCATTACCAATGGAAATTGCCTGTTCATCCCCATCTAGACAAGATCTGTTATTCTGTCACATTATGTTTATCTTGTCTTTCCAGAGTGATACTAAAGTTAACTGAATGCATATGCTGTTAGTCAGATACATCACATTTGCACTATTGGACACGTTCATGTAACTGTAGGCTTCTGCTGCTGTTCATTGAGCAGTTTCTCTGGTGCAGCTGGGGGTCAAGTGTTTTTCAGGTCATACACATTTTCCAGATGGGTAGGAAAATCAAATTGGCAACTTCCTGGTCTCAAGCCCAATTCTCTCAACTTCATCTCTTTGCTACCAGTACTTTATACGAGGTCTAGCTCTGGGCTATACTTATAAAATCAAATATTATAATGTGTGTTGACTGAGTACCATGATAATGATAATGTTGTGACATTATTGGTCTAACTGTTGGTATATCAGCAATGGAAATGATTGCCAAGTCATTCACTAATCATTTCACTCAGCTACAACTGGTCAGTACTGGATGTTTGATGCCAGTAGTGTTTAAAGAAATAGTGACATACTGGCTAAAAATGTATGTACTGCAGTTTACTTTTGCACACCTGTCAAAATATGACAGAACTGCCTTCAGCGTTAATATAGCTGTGATAAGCCAGTATTGGCTCATAATATACCTCCCACTGATGAGTCTGTCAGGCTGTAGCTGTAGTTCATGTTACAGTTTAGACCACTGTAGCGTAAAGCTATAACATAGACTGTAAGATCACCAAAAGGCAACATAACATAACATAATTATATCTGCAACATGTTGATACAGCATTGATATTATCATATTGATATTACTGTATATCAAAATTCCCCCGAGATCTTGCTAGATCTTCTTTGCGTAATTAGTTTCAGCAGTCTGGCTCATAACATTTCATAAAGGCTAGTGTTCCTCAAAGCTGCAAGTCTTTAGAATAGCCAGCAGTGTACAGGCTGTTGCCCAAGGGCCTAATGGTGATATCAAGACAATAATGAATGCACAGTGTTGAAGCATTGCTAATCCATCTCCCCCTCTAGAGTTGAATAGTGAGGGGGCGTCACAGGACAGGAATCACTCTTTGGTTAGTTTGTACAACACAGTCTTGTTCTGTTGGCCACTGAGCAGCTCCACTGAAGCAGTTGGGGGTGACGTGCTCCTCAAGGGCACCTCAGCTGTCGTTGCTGAGGCAGAGGAGAGGATTGCTCATTATGAATTTTCCAGACAGAACATCTAAGCAAAGTGTTTTGATAGGGACAACCTGTTGTTGCTGCTGCTGTTGTGTTCCCTAAGTGAGAAAGTGCTTTTTGAAAAATAGGAATCTTTGATCAAAATTTCTCGCCATCCTCCTCATCACCATGAGATACTGAACTACATCTGGAGGTCTGTCAGTAGCTTTAAACAGAAGGTATTGAATTAATAATTCAAGGCAGTCGTGCCATTTTAGCGTACCACAGGTCACTTATCCACCCCTGCATTTCCACTTGCTCACTTACTTGAGTGTGGTACTAATCTTGAAGAGGTTATGCAACTGATTTTCTATTTTCATTGTAGTTTCGATTCTAAAGTCTTAAGTTCTCCCATCGTTTGAAGGTTGAAGTTTCATATCAGTTTTAGGCCTTTGATGTATATTGTAAGAGTAAGCCACCTCTTGTTAACTCCTCTCCAGGCTGTGTTTTGAGAGAAGGTGTTTTAGGCGTTGTGTTATTATGTGCTCGTTATTTTCCGCAATGCTGTATGGGGAGGGATACCCCGCCCCCCTTCCTCTTTCCATCTATTCCTCCCTCTCTCAGCCCTCTCAGTGACAGCAGACCCCCTGCTCCTGTTTTTGTGACTCCAGCATAGCATCTAATGAGCTCAGAAGAATTGCTCCACGGGAAGAGTGACAGCCCCTGGTCATGTTTCCACCACCTCTCCTGCTGCGCTCAAATCACACCCACTCCTAAATGTATCTGTGAAGCCACAGATGTATTCAGTGAGGTTTTCCTCTTTGAATAGGTTGGGTATGCATAACTCCCCAGAAGCAGGGGATATTTGTTTGGCTGAATGAAGGGCGAGGGCATTCTCTGTGTTAGCAAAAAGTTCAGAAATGTTTCCCTGTTTTGGGCAATGGATTTTAGGGAGAACTTAAGGAAAAAACAACAGCTTATCTGCAAACCAATTACCATGTTACATTTGAAATTGCCCACTGCCAATAGGCATTCTTTCAATAAGAGTTAGTAGGTTTTATTTTCCAAGTCCCTGAGAAATGGCCAGTCATTTGACAGGGCCAATATTCACTGTGGAAAATCAATATTGATGCACTCACTAAAAGGACGTTTTTTTTCTGAGTTTAACATGATCCAAGCTTCAGCAATCGTGTGCCTTGTTTCCCAAAGGTATCTAAAGGCTAAGATGTTTTTAGTCCTGTTGTATGTCTGTGGGCTAAGATCATCTTAAGATATACTGTACTTGGACAGTAACATATCATATCCCTAAACTGTTCCCTAGTATGACTAGACTGTCTGTGCTGTCATGTGCCCTTTTTTGTTGTTTTCAACTGTTATTATGTGCCAGTTATGTTACCAGTACAGTGGTTAGTTAGTTTAGTTAGTGGTGTCAGGAGGTGAGTAGACTTATGCTGTTACAGACTGCCATCTACTGCCAAAATAACTGCCACTTAATTGGAATGCACTGTGAAAATCTGTTATTTTTTTCTTTCACCTTTAATGCCTTTGAGACTGAACACACTCAGCCACAGTCAGTGGAACAGTCTGCTCTACAGCAGGTTTGCCTTACCTTGCAGAAGACATATGCTCCCATTGTTTTTCAAAATCCATTAACAAGACTGAAAGTCCAAAGCCTCATAGCAGCCCCTAAAGCCTGCAATGTTCATTACCACCACTCAACAATTTGAAAATGTTTGACAGAATGAACACCGTACTGATGGTTTTGCTATTCTCAGAGTCTTAAAGGAGTGGGAATAAAATTGTTAATTTGTCCTGAGGGTGGCCATAGAGGAAAGACCACATGGTCATTAGAATCAAAAGGGTTTATCTCCTTGGGAGCTTTAATCTGCTGAGCAAAGATCCACCCTGACAGTATGACGTACAGTAAGGTCGGAGCAAGTAAAAATCTCATTGAGTGCTCAAAATAAATGGAGCATCTTTTAGGGAGCATGAATGTTCATTGCCCATTGGTACTGACATATTCAGACCTAACTTTGGCCTGGTGGTGGCGGCAGTGGAAAGGGCAGGTGGTCACCAAAACATTAAGATTTATCCTTTGGGGACCATGAATATCCACAGCATTTCTTGTGTAAAGCTACATTTTTTGTCCTGACAGCGGCACTGGAAGATATGGGAGAGTGTGGATGTGTTACACAACCGCCATCCATCAGAGTTTGAGTCTTTGCAAAGGGACATTGAAGTTGTTGTAGTGACTTGTGGTGGCCCAACACCTTACTAAGGCACTTTATGTTGTTTCTGTAGCTAGTTGTTAAGATATCTTGCTCTAGACTAAAGTTTTGGACAAACAGATTGATTAAATGACTGATTCACTTACTATCATTGCCAGGTAAAAAAAATAAATAAATACTGACTACTAAATGACGACATGGCAATGAGTAGAACAACCAGTCCATGTACTTGGCTGTTTTCCCCCATCCTTCTTCCCTTTCTGACCTGCTAAGAAGGTTTATATTGGAAACTCTTTGAATTGGTAAACCTCCCAGAAAATACAGAAAAAAGTCATAAGTGAACACAACAGACTTAAATGTGTCCAATTCAAAAAGGCTTAGATTGGTAACTTAAAGTTGCTCCCATTTTCACATCAGTTCACGGTGTAGCAGGGATTGACTCACTGAATGGCACTTTGATGCCACGTCGGCGGGATCAGCAGTCGGACTCGGCAGGCATTTAGACCTGCATCACCTCCCTCCTCTTCATCTTTTTTAGGATGAACTGATGTACTTAGCGGATTCCCACACCTTATCATCTTTCTTCTCACTCAGAGTCGGTTAACTTACCACAAAGCTTTCCTTTTTTATGTGTAACTTATGGGCTCCTTTCCTAGGACTCAAAGAGCTACAAATCAAAAGCCCGCAGAATATCCTAGTCTGAAAATCTTTTTCGCTTCTGCTCAAATAATGGTCCTTTTGTTAATTTACTATTCAATTAGAACATGTTGTACAGTACCTTTTCATACCTAATAAGCAGTTGGTTGAATTAAAATTTTGTAATATCCTGAAATTAAGAGCAGTGTCTTAAACGTCCTCTCCCTCAGATGCCTTGCCACAACTAGCTGTGTACTGGTTTGCTTGGTGCTTGTCCTGTGTTGCAGCAACATGCCTACTGTATATCATTATCATACATTACCATTTCAGGTCTGAAAAAGATGAGGGAGGATTGAAAAATAAGTCTGTTTTTGGCAGAACCCTTGTCTGCTTTGACCTAATATTTATGCTTTGCACATTTATGAAGACGCTTTTTTTATCCTCTGGGTTTGACAGTTTACAGTGAGCTAAGTATGATGCATGATAAGGTCTGTGGGTGTGCTGCTTATTTTTGCTGCAGTTTTGGGTTTGTTTTCTGAATGGTATCTGCAGTAGGTAATATAGGCCCAAGAGTGGCCCAGTTAAGAAGGCCATGTTTGTGTTTATAGCTGGCTCTGTCCTCTCGTCTCTAGGCCACTGTTCTACATTGCTGCTGTGAGGTAGAGCAGCCCCACTCTGCCTGGGAAGCAGTGACAGACAGACGGATAGACTGCACTGTGAAGTGTTCTCCTTTTCATGGATGCCAGGGTGGCCCTGCTGCACGTATGGACAGCCCTTGTCCTCCTGACAGCAGAACTGAAGTGGATTGATGCTGCAGAGGTCTACACCAACACTTGGGCTGTCCAGATCAATGGGGGGCCAGAGGAGGCTGACCGCATCGCCAGGGAACACGGTTTCATCAACCATGGCAATGTAAGTTCTACTTACCGTATACTTTATGTGTGTGTCAATGCATGAGTTTGTCCACATAGGTGTCATACTTGATAACTATATATCTCCGTGTGAGACTATCCATATACAGCTATGGCTTGTAGGGTTAACATCAATGTTACAAAACTGTTTGTGTACATCAAAGCCAATCATCAGAGAGCCTGACATGACACCTCCGTGCAATCCTGTTTGTGCAGCAGATTGCAAAAGTGTGGCCACTTCCACTTCTTGTAGCTTAAGTGGGGCATGCATGACTTCCTAACACACTGGCAGACAGTTGTGTTTACAGAGTAGTGTTAGGAATAGACAGGAATAATAAGGCTGTTATTTCAGGGTCTCAAGGAAGGTTGTTATATTTAATTATGATGTAGGTAGTTTAATTTAATTGCTACCACTTTAGCTTCTGTTTTTGGCATTGCCAAGTCATTTTAATTAACAGTTTGCAGATAGGGGAAAGAAAAACAATTGTCAGAAGAGGTGAAGAATCGGGGGGAGAGAGAGGGAGAAGTAGTAGTGACTTATTGTTCTTTCAGTGGTGTGTTAGGTCCCTTGAATGTCAAAATGCTTCCAAGGCTAAGCTTTTTCATATTTGTGCTCAGCAGTTGACAGCGCGTCGCTATTTGGTCCCCTCTTCCCCTGTTGCTCCACTTGAGGCTTAACTTAATTTGCATGCGTCTTTGTGGAGCTGCCTGAGTGCTACACACGCCAGTGAACAGCCTTCTGGATTACTTCTTAGGAATATGCGTAGGAGGTTCTGCATATTCCCACCCCACTTCTCTCCACCTCAAATAAAGAGGATTTTCTGAAAGAGAGGTTTGCAAAATTAATTCAGGCTTATCTTTGCTTTCTTTATTTTGTCAAAGATAGAGCTTTGTCTGGAGTGCAAGCCAGATGTTTTTAGTCTCCCTGTTATCATAGTGAACAGTTGTCACGTGGGTTTCCGACAATCTGGCCGAGATTAGATGTGTCATTATTAAATGTTCTTTGTTGTCCACCCCATACTATTAAATTGTATCCATGTGACTTAACATTGAGCTTGTCTGAGGGACTTACATTCTGCTTGAATCTGGAGTTCATTTAGTATTGATCTGGATAGCTGCAGTTGTTCCAGGAGTCTAAAACTATTGTACTGCAGAGTGAAAGAAAGCGTACATTAGGTGTAATGGCGCCCCTAACAGACTTTTACCCTTAATTGCCTCTGTGAATTCTACATAGTTAATCAATCTTTAGTTTTAGTGAATTGGGTAAAACGAAATGTTCAATATTCTGCTCACAGAACACACATACATATTCTAGACAATCACCCAGGGACACAATGCTGTGGAGCAAAAAAAGTCTCTTTTGCTCCGAATGAGGCAATTCTTCTTTCTTTCATATTCCCCTCATGGAATCACTTTCCCTAAAAAAATGTTTATGGCTTTCGTTCTCCTGTTTATCTCTCCTTCCCTCATTTCACCAAGCCTCAAAGACATCTCCAGCCTCTATTCTGTCCATTAAACCACTAGATTAATGGAGATGTATAGCTTTGTTTTTCCCTTCTGTTGATTAGTGATTGCATCAAAGGAGTAGAGCTAGAAGTAGTCACAGGAATGACTCCTCTAAGACAGCTGTCTATTACAGAATCTCTGATGCCATATGGCAGCTTGTCATTTTAGTGCATGTGACATTAACCCGCTCGGGTACCGCAGCTTGAAAGAGGAATGTAGCCCCAGTGCATCCTAAGAACAGCCTACTCACCTCATCCCAGCCAACCAGCAGTACCTTTCTGTGGTTCTGGGTGCATGACACCACAGCCCGCAGGATGTCTGTCTCCTTTACAGATTTGCTTTTCTTTCCTGAAGAAATGCTATAGTGGGGCTTCTTTTTGCAGATTTTATGTGAGAGGCAGATATTCCAACAGTTGATATAGATATCTGACTGCAAGTTTAGAGAGGGTGAAGATGGATGATAAAAGGAGAGTAGGAAAGAGGGTAGAAAGAATTGAGATAATAGACAATTTCCCATTGGAAAAATAAGAAAAGAGTAGACAGGATAGCTGTGAGAGTGTGTGGGAGACACTAGCAAAAAACAAAAAAAGGATGATAGCTAATGGAGTATGGTATTACGGACCGAAAAGCATGAGCGTTCGATGACTGGAAGGGTGAAATTTGGTATTATCCACTGTCTGGAATTAGATTTTGTGGGAGTACATCTTTAGTCATTGTATCACAGAGGCACCCAAATAAGTTTCATTTTAGTCTCTAGTCCCTGAGTGGGTGCTATGAGAGAAGGATGATCTGCAGGCTTTGTGCAGTGCCTGTGCTCTGACAGTACAGTGTGGGTTATGTGAGGGTATGGGTTAGGCAAGGCTTTGTAGGGCTGGGGGCTTAGAGGGGAAACAGCTTAGTCATTTTTCCACCATCCTTGGTGGTTGTTCTACAGGGCACTTGAAGAGAGCAAGGAGGCTGATGTATTATCAGGACGTAATGGGATTTTTATCACTAATGTGATTACGGGATCATCACGTAACTGATTATTTGTTCACTGCAGAGCTCAGAAATGCCTTATTGTCTTGGTGCGTCTTTATGTATTTGCAGATTCACTCATTATGTTTCAGCTTAATTTTCTTTGAGTGGGTGTGAGGGGAAGAAAGCGTGCTTGAGAATGCGTGCATGTGTGTGCGTGTGTTCAACACCAGGGTTTAAGTGTATATGTCATCAAGATGTCCTAGTGTGCATCTGCATTTTACAAGTTGTCATAGAGCATTGTTGTATCTGTTTCTCTGTAATCTGTTCAGTAGTGGGGTTTTTTTTCTTCCAATAATGCTTTTGTGTCTGCGTGGGAGAGCCAGACCAGGGTTTAGAGCTAAATGTCATGTTGTGTTCTTGGTGATCCGAGTCAGAATCATTGTTTTTTGTTTTTATGGGGATGGACAGCCTTTGTGGGCGTTGACAGACTGAATCACCCCACTCTGTTGAGTAGACGTCTAAGAGCCTCGTTTTGCTTCTGTATGTCTTTCTTTCTATCTCTCTCTCTCTCTCTCTCTCGACATCTCTCCATCTGGGTCTCTTAGTCTCTCTATTTATAGCTAACTTGCTCAAAAAATGCTTCTATAGTGTAATCAGAAATAAACAACATACAGGTTTTGTTATCCTACTTCCCACCGTCTGCTCCAGCGGCCGTGGCCCTCTTCAAAAGCTGCGGGAAAACACTCCACCGGCTCTTGTTTTGCAGAGGTAACGGGTCATTCTCAGGTAGTGAGCAAATGTTGCAGTCACCTTGTGTCAGCTGCTTGTACTGTAATATTACTTCAAAATCCAATATTCCTGCTGCAATTTCTCATTTTTTCAGACCACTGTTTTCCAATTTCATACCATTGCAGCCCCAAACAGACACAAACACATACCCGCTCTGTGCTAGGTAGAATGTAATGCGCTCCAAGGCCATTGTCCATTACTCTGCACATGATACCCTGCCAACTGTGTGATGCATCAGCCTACTTGCCATCTCTCTCTCGCTCTCTCTCTTTGTCGATTCAATTCAATTCAAATGAGCTGTATTGGCATTAAATGTAACAAAATAAATACATGAAATAGCTCTCGCTCTCACTCACTGTCTTTCTCTCTCCGGTCTACTTATCTGGTGGCTGTGTGAGATGGCCACAGCACGTCAGGACTGAGTTCATGTTTTCTTGCTTAAGAAATGACACCAAAGCTTTTAAGAATGTACTTGGGCAGTTTGCTCTGTGGGTGAGGAGAGTTTGATTATGTTATGTTCGAATGTGATTTGTAAAGTGCGCTCTGTCAGGCTGAGTATATCAGATAGTTGCTTTTATCTTGCTTCCGTTTGCCTAGAGTGCGATTGGGAGGCGTTTGTGTTCTAGTGTGTGTGTGTGTCAGTTCATTTGTTTGGCTTGCTGATGTCTTTGTCCTCATTTTAAGGTAATAGTTTATTAAAAGAAACATCAAATGTACCCCCCCCTCTCTGGTTCTCCATCTCAGTCTCTGCCTGATGTTTTCTCTCCAGTGCATGCATACCCATCCTGAGATGTTCACATCCTCACACTTCAACACTTTGGTTTCACTCATAAACCCATACTACACTGTTCTGCAGCATACAGACAG
Source organism: Macquaria ambigua (assembly GCA_008360985.2). NCBI lineage: Eukaryota > Metazoa > Chordata > Actinopteri > Centrarchiformes > Percichthyidae > Macquaria > Macquaria ambigua. The sequence goes on from VMKM01000376.1 coordinate 235,633, forward strand.
GCAATGCCTGCACCTGCAGTATTTGCTGTCTTCCATTTCCCACAGGACTTTTTTGAAGGGAAAATACAGAGTGGCTCTTTGAATAAAAGCTGTGAAGTCTTGCCGTTGGCACTCATGAATCTCAATAGAAAGAGTCTGTGGAGGTGCTAATATATTATAATGGTACCAGGAGATTATTATAAGACAGAGTAAGATTCTCTCTCAGCAGAATCCCAAGCTTTTTTTGCTTTATCAAACTCTTGTCCCAAGTTCATCATTCATCAGATTGATTTGTTTTGTCTTTTTTGTTTCTTTATTTATTTTTTCATAGGTAAACATTTTGTCACTGCAATAAATTTTCACTTTGGATGAGTGAAATTTTTTTCTCTTCTTTTTTTTAGACCATGCAGAACTGATTCCTCTCACATAGTCTGATCCCCAATATGAACAAGCATTCATATTCAAATGTATAATTAAGGATGGAGTTCAAGCCAGCCAATCTTTGGCCTCCTTTGACTTATTTGTGGTAGATAACTTATTTATGTCATGATCATGACAGAACTGGCAAAATCAACAAAATGCGGACGAAAGCGGAGGAGGTATTGGACGAGGTAGAACAAAGATGTGTGGTAATTTATGTAACAGGAGCTATGTTTGATGTCCTCTGTGATAATTAACTGACATGTAATATAGCAACCTAACGTTATAGCACATACACCTATGAAATCTAACACTTGACTTTATGTGTTTATAAATGTTGTCTTACACATAGAGATGATTACCGTTAGAGGGAAATTTCTGTAATTTGGAAGTGTTTGCACTCTGCTTTAGTGGAGCTAAGAAATGTACAATATGCAGCGTTGCTCTTGGTGTGTTTATATTTTCACCTTGTTGGGTAATATACTGTTCGTGTGTTCATCATTATTTATTCAAAACATGAATATTCATACAGATTGATTGGCAAACATTGCCCTAATTCATTTCTGCTCTCACGGCACCATTTCCTCCCAAACATCATTAAACTGCATAACATGATCCAAAACCCAACACAGTTCAAGATGAGGGTCTCCCATTTTCAGTCATAAACATCTTCTTTTTTCTTTTTTTCCTCCTTTTTTCTTGCTCTCTATCCCCTTTACCTGACCGTTCTTTTTTCTTTCTCAATTTAAAATTTGTAATCCTCACAAAGTCAAACTGATTGAGATCATTCTCCTGTGCGTAAGGTAGCGTAAGGCTGTAACTACACATCACTTCTTAACTAGAAATGGAGACGTGCATACACGCCCATAAAGCTTGGACAAATTGCTCTAGAACGTTTATACAATTCATTGTGTTGTTACAATTGTAGAAGAACAGTGACTAAGTGACATAAGTGTTTACACATTTAATGTGGATCAGTCGTTTCTCACCAATACCCAATCCATTTAACAGCTGCCAATCCAATACTACAGCATCACTAGCATGTCATTTGTGCTACCACACAACTGAATTTGAATCTGCCTTTGTGAATACTTTGTGAAATGGAAATGTCCATGAACTTGAATGGACATTTTAGTCTTATTCAGTGTGCTGAAAAACAGCTTGGCTACAGAGCCCTTGTTGGTAAATCAATGGTGGAAAAATGCATGAAATATAGATATCAGTATCCCTTGAGAATTTTGAAGAAATGTTTTCTTTTCTGTAATGGTGAGATTATTTTTGCAAGCCACAGCTTTTTCTTAATACCCAGATGCTGCCTCATTCTGAAGTCTTCTAAAGGATTTTGAATTAGCGGTTTCAAAAGTTTTACCAGAAGTTGTAAATCTGTCCTACATAGGGCAGTTAAAAAAGGTTTGTTAAATAAAAAAAATAAAAACAATTCTTCATTTCCTTATGGCACAAAAATGTATAAGAAATTCGTCAAACTCATTTGTCTTGTAGCTAAGGAATGTAAACAATGCATAATTTATTAAAATAAAATACATTATCATTAAAAAATAAATCATTTATAAAATACTGTATATTAAAATATCAGTCATCAATAGACATTTTACAATGTTTTCAGAGCTCATAACATATTCCACAAATATATTGTTTGCATTTACTTTCTAGACCAAGTCATGTTAGACTAACTAACATAAACCAGTCCTTGTGGCTTTGTATCACCCTATATCAAGCGATATAATCCTTTTTAATCCACTTTTAACATGTAAAAATTAACAGGGAAATACAGTAAGGATAAGAATTGGTTCACAGTTTACTGGCATTATTCATGTTTTAAATTTCAAATGAGTAACCAAACACTGATGAGTGTTAACATGCCTGCTGGGATCACAAATCTCTATTAATTCCTTTAACCTTCCTTCCTTGGTTTTTGTTTCTGTTTTGGGTTGCTGCATGCCCTTTTCTCCCTCTCTGTGTGTGTGTGTGTGTGTGTGTGTGTGTGTATTTGTGTGCGCATTTGTTTTTGTGATGGTTAGTTATCTTAGGGTTTGGTGCAACCTTCTGCTCCTGCTTACTGCCTCACAGCCGTACTGTAAAGCCCTTGTGACTGTCTGCCCGCTGGCACACCAATCTACAGCCTGTTCTGGCATTACGTTGCCATGGAGAAAATTGCCTGCATATTATTGCCAATAGATTGACTCCAGTGTTGGGAGAGGGGGGTCATTTTTTGTTGGCAACAAAATACCATGCGATTTCCTAGAGCTTAAGGCCACATTGCATTTAAAAAGGTAGTCCTCTTCCTACTGCTATTTGTACTTAATTGTGAAATTTAAATGAGACTCTTGAAGCCTCTTTTTTGTATGCTTGTCTTCCTGCTTTTATTTTTACTCTTGTCTCTTGAATATGTAGTATTTGTATATACTTAAAGTGTGTAAAATCTACTAACAGTTTGGACACAGCTTTAGTCTTTTTTTTTTCTTTTGTTACAGGTATATGAGGTATTTAATACCCGCATCATCCTCTCGCTACCACAGTATCCTATAAAATCCACTGGGAAATGTTGCTTTGCAATCTTCTCATTTCCCTTTGTGGCTCTCTGCCATTTTCACCTCCTATCCTCTTTAATCTCTTCCTCTCCTAAAACTTCCAATGTGTGCAGGCTGTTTGCAGGTCTGGTCTCCACTCAATGTACCTTCTTCTTCTCCCCACTTTCTTTCCTCTGTGCTTTCCCTCCCTTCTTTTAGTTGTCCTCTCCTCCTTTTCTTCCTCCTATAGCTTCCACTTTATTTCAGTATTTACTGATCTGAGTGAAGTGTACCTCCTCGTCTCAGAGCTGTCTCTCATTTAAATGCACCACTTCATTATGTGGAGCCTGCAGCCACAGACCTTTTAGCTGTTTCTAAAAATGTCTCCTAGAAATGGGTTGGTGCTGTGCCAGAGATCCGCAGAAATCATTACTCAAAAGGTACTCAAAACAGCGGTATGTTTTATAACTAAAATATCTTTGACCTATAAAACTCTGACTTTAGTTACACCTGCTCAGGTGTACAGTGCATTTGTAACAAGTTTGCAGTCAGGTTTTGGAGTGGAAGAGAAGGAAGGTTTGAAAGAGGGTTGTTGTTTTAGTTGAAAGGGTGGTTGGATGCATCAAAGACCAGACAGTATAGATCAAGTGTGGGGAAAAGGATAAAGTCTATCACACTGCTCTCTGCTCCTCTGAGATACGGAGCCAGCCATGCGTGTGCATTGTCTGCCTTCATTCAAGTCTCTTCTCTTCAGGGAGGTCTTTTTTAAGACTATACACATTCATAATCTGCCCATTATTGACTTTGGATGGCTTTGAGTAAATTGAAGATGGAACTTTCCTTTTGTAAGGCATTGACTTTTGTTCACAGGGAAGATTGTAGCTCCAATATAATTCAGCCTCAGCTTCAGCTACAATAGCCACCACTTTGCTAGTTTGTGTTCTTTTTCAGCTGCAATATTTCACTCCCCCAACTGTGCTAGCAGGGCTTCTTGACTGCTTTGTTTATCTGTTCAGTTTTTCATTTTTTCACCTGACCAAACACTATTTTTATCAGATTGGCACACTTAATTACATACTATCAATATGGGAATGTGATAATACCCAATTACAATTGATCCAATTTATTCAAGAGTTCTATTGTGAATAACAGTATTTAGTAAGAGTGTTTTTCATGACCTTGTCAGTCATGTAAGGATCTATGTTTGCATCACTGCATATGTATTATTCACCTCAATGAAAATAATGCAATTCAATAAAAGAGCCTGATGACAAATAGGATTTATAATGTTTATAATCCTGGTGGTTTGTTGAGACTGTGTCAGAGTGGTGTTGATTCATCTGTATGGTAATTTTGAAGGCTTTAGTTTGTGTTGTTGATTTGAAGAGGTAGGGTTAGACAGGGTTAGCTTTAGAAAATAGGTCCTCAAAACTCATTACACTAATTACACTAATTGACCATTTTAAGTTTCAGTAAGGTAGTATCTGTTGTAGGGCTACTCACATTAGATAGTACTTCCACCCCTGTTGTTTGTCTTTGTTGGTTCTCTTCACTGAATGTTTCTGAAGGGTCCTTTGCAGTGGAGAAGGGCCATATGTATGTGGGCAGGCTATCAGTGTGGATCAGATGTAATATATGCGCGCGCAGAACTTGTGTGTGACATTATTCTTATAAATCCCTGGCTGTTGCACATCTGTACTGTCAAGGTGTTTGCCTGTACTGTACGTGCATGAACTCATACATTGTGGGATAATTTGTGTAACAGCCAAGGACAGCACGAACAGTTTAAAAGTAGGCTGCATGACGTGCAGTTGGATATGTTTCGCTGCAGTGGCTCAGGCTTGTGAACTCCATCGTGCCAGACTGTCTACAGACATTTACAATATCACTGTGAAGTACTTAGAGAGGCACTACCTCTGAATTGCTCAGTAGGTGTGCAATGATTCATTCATTGCATTGATGCATCAATTATAAATGCCAATTCAATGCATTGATCTGCTAAAATAAATAATCAAATTACTTCAGCTTTAGCAGCAATCAATATGAAACACTTTGAATTGCAATAATCAAATTGAAATTTAACTAGGATTGAAAAGTGGAAACTTACACTATCACTGCTACTACAGTACCATTACTAGCACTACTATTGCTGCCACTGACAGTAATATACATGCTAAGAGTACTGCTGCTAATGTCACTACCACTTAGGCCACTGCTGCCGCAGTCACAACTACAGGTAATATTACTGCTCAGAGTGCTGTGTGCCGAACCCTGTTCAGGAAATCATAAGTAAACACATTTCTTTAATGTGTCCAACTGTTCATTTTTCTTCATTTTTAATCAGTATAGAAGAAACCGTTATGGCTCATCATTACTGAATCAATTTGTGTTTCCCAACTGAATCACATCAAGAAAGGAACATAATAATAATCCCTCTTGAAGCGGATTGCCAGCTTGAATAATTAAATTAAATTGCTGTCAAGCCAGCAATCCACACACCTACTCAGCATTTTTTAATGTCTGAAAAAAATGTGCCTTTCTTTGCCGTTCTACTGGAGAGCTTGGGAGCTCATCCTTTATCCTGCCCACAGGTTAAAAAAAAACACTATGCACAAACCTTGAGTCAGCCTTGGGCTCTCTACGTGGGGAATAACCTCCCAGCATTCTGCATGCCAAACCACAGGACTGTTCAGGCATTGCGAGCCAAGAGTTACTCACTGTTCAGCCATGTTTTTTTTTTTTTCAGTGTTAACATGGTACAATCAGATTCAGTCAGATGACATTTCTCTTTCCCTGCTTTCCTTTTTCACGTGAGCACTCCAATCCTGGCTTTAAGGAAATATTACTAGAAATGTAATATGTGTGGGTATCAAGAAGGGTATAAATGAAAATAAGAATTAGAAATAAAACAATACAGTTATAGGTCAGGGGGAAATTGTTACCCAGAGGTGCAACTGAAAGATCAGATTAGTGCTCAGCCAGTATTACATTCTGCTGTGAGAACCCCTGAACACCTCGTTTTATCCCTGCTCCACTAAAACATGAAACAGCAAAGACAATCTGAAGCCTACAAGTGTACACACAATAAGTAATTTGACTGTGACTGAGGACATGAGACGAGTTATTAAGAAGTTATTAGTTTTTTCTGCTGTGTGTCCAGACTCTGTCTATCATGGAATGTCTTATATCTTTGGATAACTCACAATGTTTTCTTTTATTTGATATTGTAGCATTTAATTTGTCATTTTCTTCTATTTCATATCCTGTTTGGATGCCAGTATAATGCCTTGGATTTTTCTTGTTATTATTTTTATTGCACAACCAGTCAATTTGGCATGAATATTTTAAGACCCCATGAAATGTAAATCAGGGCTCAGTACACAGAGTTAATTTTGATAAAAGGGAGTTATGGACAGAAGTTCAGCAGGGGTCCATGGTTGAATGTCTGCCCTGCATTCATAACACAAGTTTTCTTTTAATTTAAGGAGATTTTGATAAAAAAAAAAGAAAACACATCTGCAGTGATGAAATACTTAAATGTATTATGCCCATAGTTTCAAAAACTTACTTGGACCACTGTCTGTGAATTGAAGATAATCATATACTAATAAAGAATTTGCACACGTATTGACATGGAAACCCATTTATGGTACATGCACATCAAGCTCACTAGATAACTAGATGTCAGGTCACTAGATGTCAGGTCAACTGTGACGCATTAAAATGCCAAATGAGTAATCTGACTTCACAAGTACTTTAGAAGAAAAGTGGGCTTCGAATGTCAGGCCATTTTAGTTATGGATTTCCACCATGCGTGTTATTTTGCCTCCTGCCACCTGTGATGTTCCACAAGAGACTGGTGCATCAATCAAGGACCAGCATGCCATGGTTTTTTTATTTGACTTCAGGGGAGCTTTAATGTAAAAGAAGCAAAAAATCATTGACAGTCATTGAGCATTGCTTCTTCTCTTCTTTTTTCCCTTACCCTAAAGAAAAGCCTGACAAGCTGATATGATGCCAGAAAAGGTTGTGCAGAGCAACATGTGCTTTGTGCTGCTGTAAAAGTAAAAGTATGACCTTTTGAGGAAAGCAGAATGGAGAAGTAAAAGGTCTGCGATGCTGGAGATATCAGGCTCCCCTCTGAAGCATGACACTTGGTCAATTGCAGGCTGATGCGATTTAGAAGAGACAAGACAAAGAGTGATGGTGAAATAACAAGGCAGCTGGGCGGCCTCAATGACTCAGGCACTGTTGATGATCAGGTATCAGGTATGATCAGGTATCTTCTTCCTGGAGTTTACAGAAAGTTGGTAGATTAGTTTTTCATCAATAACTGTTTACAGTGGACAGTGGCTCTGTCACATCATACATTATTTAAATACAAGTTATAAACATTTGTGTCGAGAACAGACAAAGGGTTAATGAAAAGACCATTATATTTTATTTATATATAGTGTTTATATACAGAGTACATATGGATAAAAGTTACTCTCTAAAATGTATGGATTTAAAATCAAACCATGAACATTTGTGTAATTAGTGGCAAATGGCCCATATAGAGCCATTAGAGAGTTCTTATGTGTAGGGGTTACAGTATAATACAGCCAGATCATTCTCAGCCTGAATAATGTAGAAAAAGTGCCTGCCATGTGGAAAGAGTGCTGTTCAGAGTAGAAGATGAATGCAGAGTACTTTCGCAGTGTTCGCTCCATTTTCATTCTCCTTTAGAATCCTTTGTGGGCAAAGACCGAGCGGGGTGCCGCATGAGCAGTTCCCCCTAAAATTTAAACGATGCAGGGGTTCTTCAATTGTATTCTCTAAAATAAAACTGACATGAAAGAATGGAGCCGTTGACCCAGAACATGCCAGAGGCTTTTCGTTCAAATGGTACTTACAACCTTCTGGCTCTTAGCCCTTGATAAAGAGTTTGTCTCAGATATACAGTAATTTAAGATGGGACTGTTGAAAATGGGTGCTATTGGTCTATTGAATGCAGAACCTTCTGTCTGTATTAACATGAATTCCTTATTGATGCTCATCCCTGACCCTCGTGACTCTACCTTCTCTTCTGCATACAGAATCCTGTGGCAACTAAAACATATTTTTATTTCAAACTGCTTTCCTTAACTGATATAAGAAAGACAATTTCCACACATTTGGATTTCTGATTTTATTCCAGAGACTGGACAAGCGCGTTTATTTATGTATAGGCCTACTACTTGGTCATAATAAGGAGTAATACTATAGGGAGAATAAGGAGCACTATACATTTGTAGTCTACATTATACTGTAATGGGAAAGATGACTGCATTATTTATGTCTACTTTTTGTATACACTTGTAGCTATTATAAAGCCCCCACCACCACCATACATCTGTCTTCCATCTGTGCTGCATTACGACTGCAATGGAGGCTGCAGGCTATTCTACCTCAGATGTTGTACAGTAGGACTGATTGGGAATGTTGTAATACAGAACTCCTAATTTTCCAAACAACACCTTTTGGCAGTGGAGTAGTTTCACTTAGCCAGACCATTGTACATATTTGTTTTTGCTATACAAATGCAGAGCAATGGCACGGCTGAACCCATATTTAATGGATGGTGCATAAAAACAGTTTAGGTTTATTTATCATACGGTCAGTAACCATAGTGGGCATGACACGATGTGGCCATCCTTCTAAAGCAGTGGAGAGGTGGAGTAAATTTTGTTGAGAGATGATCATACACAATAGAGAAGATTCCTTTCAAGCGATTAACTGAATGCATCGTAGAACAGGCTGTCAAGAATGACTGAAACTCTTCTCCTCAGCTTTTCATCATGAACCTAATGGCATTCTGCTTCTATCTCCATTGTTGTTGTTTTGTGTTGTAGGAGGATTGTGGCAAAAACAAACAGCGCAGCGCACCAGGCTGTCTCGATCCAGCCTTTGGAAAGCGCCTGTGTCTCAGTTGTGGATGTGTGAGAGGAAATTGAAAAAACAAAATGAGGTTAAAAAATATATAAAGGTTCTGAGTATGTTAATCCCTTGGTCTGTTTTGCAGAAAGCCTTCCCAGTATGCAGAAAAAGTTCTAAAGGTGCTAGTCATATGATGTAGCTTAGTAGAATGCTCCAGCCATTTATCATTGTTATGAAGGCTATCATGGGACCTTGCACAAGAGTCCTTTATAATAAGTGCTCTGTTCTCTCATATTTTCAGTGCTGCCACACAAATGCATGCACCCCACACAGCAAATATGAGTGGTAGTTTAGCCCTTCTGTTTCGCTGCATTAGATTTATATACCCTGCTACAGTATAATACAGTATCTTTAAACTCTTAAACCATAGAGAAAAAAGTACTGTGGCTGAACTCTTTTTCCCCTTCTCACAAATAATTGTTTTCTAAATCATCTTCCAATTATTTTAATTTTCTCTCCTCCTGTAGACTGTGTTTGGGGTTTTTTGTAAAAAGATTATAGCCATTTAGTCTGGATATTCTTGCTTCTACTGATCACACTGTGTTGTGTTGTGTTGAGATGAAAGGGTTGTAAATGTCATGCCCTTTGCAAAATAGGAATGTTTTGCCTTGAATAGCACTATAAAAAAATGGCTGGGTGCCAGAAAGCTCGCTTTAATATTTTCATTTATGCGTGGTCGCTTAATACTTTGACTGTTGTTTCAACAATACTGTCAGCCCCATGTTTATACCTTGCTGACAGTAAATAGAAACACAGACAAATTATTAAATGGAGTGATGAAACAATTAACATCTTCCACCCTGCCAGTTCTGGTGTGGTTGGAAGTCGAGGGGCACGAGTTTCACTCATGGATAAGCATAGCTATAAGTAAAAATTAAATGTATGTCTATGTAACACTATTATATATGACTATATTTTCTTACTTTTTTGCCAGCCTTGAAGGTAGAGGCAAGTATCACCATGGCAGCGAACTTTCAACAACACTGCACAGCAGTCCTTGATGTTACCTGCTTCTTTACAAAATTCTGTATGCACACAACAGTGACAGTTATTCTCTGTGACACTTTAGTTGGAAATGTGTGATTTTCTTTTCATGGCAGAAGTGTTGAGAGTGTTAAGTGACTAACTAAACTAAGTTTAGTTTCGTATTAATAAGTAATCATAGGTATGTGTACACGTGCTTTCATGGATGATATGATTCTGTAGTTGTCTTGCCATTTGTGCAGTGACTCATAGTAGTCCCGCGCTGTAAACTGCTCCACCATCCCATCAGATTTGGGCACAATTTCAGGTTATTTCAGGTTCTCATGAAGCTATACAAAGCTCAAGTTCCCATTCTCAATACTCAGAGACCCCAATTCTCAAACTCTGAAGACACTATGTTTTGATGTCCTCAACTGTCTTTTGCTTTTGAGGTTCAAGAAAGGGGCTTAATGTTCCATGAATTTAGAGCGAGGCCTGGTTCAAAGTCTTACACACCCCTCCACTCTTGTAGTCAGCTTGCTCCTCTAGTTCCAGGGCGGCTGCCTGTTGTGTCCTGGGCCCCTCTCTGGGAAACGAAACTGCAGACTTGAGTCTTGAGAATCTTGTTCTTGATCTATGAGGCCACTGTGAAGGATCTACTTTTTTCTGGTGTGCACAAGCAGTGTAAGAATATGTTGTGTGAGACTGTATCATATATCATAATACAGTTCTTTTCATTCAAACCACGTAATACTTTGAACAGTCCACCATGTATTTTGGTATAGATCTGTGGAGCTTAGATGATAGCTAGTCTTGTTTTTTGATCATATCTAGTTGGTTTTGTTATACAGTGCCTTGCAAAAGTATTCATACTCCTTGACCTTTTCCACATTTTGTCACGTTACAAGCACAAACATAAATGTATTTTATTGGGATTTTATGTGATAGACCAACACAAAGTAGAGCATAATTGTGAAGGGAAGGAAAATGATACGTGGTGTTCAAGATTTTTTACAAATAAAAATATGAAAAGTGTGTGCATATGTATTCAGCCCCCTTTACTCTGATACCCCTAAATAAAATCCAGTGCAACCAACTGCCTTCAGAAGTCACCTAATTAGTAAATAGAGTCCATCTGTGTGTACTTCAATCTCAGTATAAATATAGCTGTTCTGTGAAGGCCTCAGAGGTTTGTTAGAGAACATTAGTGAACAAACAGCATCATGAAGACTAAGGAACACACCAGACAGGTCAGGGATAAAGTTGTGGAGAAGTTTTAAGCAGGGTTAGGTTATAAAAACATATCCCAAGCTTTGAACATCTCACGGAGCACTGTTCAATCCATCATCCGATAATGAAAAGCGTATGGCACAACTGCAAACTTACCAAGCCATGGCCGTCCACCTAAACTGACAGGCCAGGCAAGGAGAGCATTAATCAGAGAAGCAGCCACAAATCTGGCTTTTATGGAAGAGTGGCAAGAAGAAAGCCATTGTTGAAAGAAAGCAATAAGAAGTCCCGTTTGCAGTTTGCCACAAGCCATGTAGGGGACACAGCAAACATGTGGAAGAAGGTGCTCTGGTCAGATGAGACCAAAATTGAACTTTTTGGCCTACATGCAAAACGCTATGTGTGGCGGAAAACAACCTGAACACACCACCCCCACCGTGAAACATGGTGGTGGCAGCATCATGATGTGGGGATGCTTTTCTTCAGCAGGGACAGGGAAGCTGGTCAGAGTTGATGGGAAGATGGATGGAGCTAAATACAGGGCAATCCTGGAAGAAAACCTGTTAGAGGCTGCAAAAGACTTGAGACTGGGGCGGAGGTTCACCTTCCAGCAGGACAACGACCCTAAACATACAGCCAGAGCTACAATGGAATGGTTTAGATCAAAGCATATTCATGTGTTAGAATGGCCCAGTCAAGGTCCAGACCTAAATCCTATTGAGAATCTGTGGCAAGATTTGAAAATTGCTGTTCATAGACACTCTTCATCCAATCTGACTGAACTGGAGCTATTTTGCAAAGAAGAATGGGCAAAAATTGCAGTCTCTAGATGTGTAAAGCTGGTAGAGACATAGCCCAAAAGACTTGCAGCTGTAATTGCAGCGAAAGGTGGTTCGACAAAGTATTGACTCAGGGGGGCTGAATACATATGCACGCCACACTTTTCATATTTTTATTTGTAAAAAATCTTGAACACCACGTATCATTTTCCTTCCACTTCACAATTATGCTCTACTTTGTGTTGGTCTATCACATAAAATCCCAATAAAATACATTTAAGTTTGTGCTTGTAATGTGACAAAATGTGGAAAAAGGTCAAGGGGTATGAATACTTTTGCAAGGCACTGTATTTTAGAGCACTGCTTTGTTGTGGTGTGTTTAATACAGAGAGATCCTGATATACTATTGTGCACAGTGCATGTATGCGTAAATCTATAAAGCACATGCACAGGTTGAAAGAAGAAGAAAATTGAGCTGACATTTTCATATTATCACTTTGTTTAATGAAGACTTCGTTTGCTGAATGACAGAAGTTTGTATAAAAAAATGTGTTTATACTCATCAGATAAGATATTCAAAAAGGTATTGTTTTGTTATTGGTAGAGAAAATCAGTGACTGGCACAAGTATTAAAAAGATGATACCCCCCTACTACTCATCCCTATTTTAAAAGGGTCTTCTAATTTCCCAGTGGTAAAGCCAGCTACACATCTCTGCTGGTCTGGTCCACTCAGCTCTAGATAGTACATGTGCTCATCCTCAAACCTCTGAGGTAGCTCAGGAAGACGCTAACATGCTGCTAATTTTGTGAATTAAGGTGCAGGGTACAGAACACACCTGGGACGCACATGGCAACAGAGTGGGATTAGAAAGAATCCATTATCACACATTGTCAGTTGGTGTGTCAGGAGTTTGAACAATCCTGGCCAAAGGTCTGGTGGTTACCATGGTTCCTGTGCATACTGGTATTTATGATCAACACAGTAACCACATATACTGTATTTGCAGTTGGAAGCAACATTGTTGTAAGAAAATGTTAATTATAAAATGATGATAGTGTTTTGCAGGTTGTGTTTACTTTTTGAAGAAGAATCAGACACTCATCTTAACTCTGTCTTTCTGGCATTGTTGCCATAATCGAAATAAAAATGTATTTTTTCTTTGCAATTAGAGGTGTCAACTGGTTGAAGAATGTGTAATGAAAGTGAAACAGTTACACAAATAAAAACGGGTTGGTGTGGTTTTTGAAGGGGTTTATATGGTGTGCGCCTCCATCTATTAAAATGACAAAAGACCAAAGAATAGAGGTGTGCCGTGCACATAGTGCTGTTGACCCTATCTGAGCAGACAGGCAGCAGACAGCACAATCTTGACACCAAAATCTCTGTGCGCTGCTGGATTGCCAGCGACACACCTAACCTACTGCACCTTTCCACCCACCGCAGTGCATGGTGAGTCACCAAAATGCTGAGCTGTGCAGGCAAAGTAAAAAACATTGCACAGGAAAATGCTACAAACATAGAATCCACAATGTCCTGAAATACATACAGCACAGTATACTGCAGATAAATATGATCATTTGTAATACGTTCATATGCAGCCTGAATCTGTCAGGTTTTCTACCCAGTTTGGGCAGATAGGAAGACGTGAATGATTTTAATAAGGGTCTCAACATGAGGAGAGGTATCAAATGTACGCACTGAACGTGTCGGTATTAATAGATGGAACCAGAATAAGAGTCGCAGGGGGGTGAGTGAAAGACACAGAGAGTAAAGGAATTATACTGGCGAATGCTGAATGGAAATGGAAGTGGAACCTATTTACTTCAGTTCCCGAAAACTAGGGTGACGGAGCCTGACAGAGGCTGTCCTGGCACCAGGGAATTCAGCATAGATGATGTGGAAAAGAGCAGCGGGCTGAGTTACACTCTGCAGATGAATAATCCAGCAGCCTCACAGAATCCTGGTGCTCTTAAACAGGCCACCGTCTGAGGAACGAGCCGGAGGGGACAGCTGGAGGCTGGAGTTGTCTTTTTTTATTGACCTCATCACACACAGAGAGTGGAAGACAGAGATATAGAGGTGTGAGTGTGTCGGTATGTGTTGGTGAGTGCGCAGGTGTTTCTTCATTGCTCTGTGATGTTTAAGTGAGAGTGTAGCGTGATTTTTCTCTCTAGGGTTTATTTTTTTCAGGCAGCAGGGTTGCTTCTTCTTGCTGTATGTCTGAAGGTGCTGACAGCTTCCATTTTCCTGAGGTGAGCCCTTGAAGTGAAGGGCACAAACTAGGCAGAGGACATTTTGCACATTCCTTTTCAGTAGTCCATCACTGCTGCTGTACACACAGTGCCTCTCACAGTGCTCCTTCCTCCCCTCCTGCAACCATTGATAGATTGACTGATCTGTGTCTATGAAAAATCAATAGGACAACCCTTTGAGTACTCTTCACATTGATTTTTCATGGACTGTAGTAACTGTACTAACAAGTAGCAGGCTTTTCATTCCTTGGGAAGGTGTGCTCTTTCATGACTCTGCAGACAACAGGTTGAAACAAAGTCATGTAGGAGCATGAGGGCGCTATTCACAGAAATAAGTAGAGGAGGAGAGAAAGATTTTTTTTGCACGGTAGAGTCAAGTGTAGTTTTCGTGTGCTAGTCCCTTCAGATCAGAATAGCTTTTAAATTTTTATGACATGGCAATCAAGGCGACATGCTGCCTCCAGGCATAAAACTAAAGGCCAGCAGCACTCAGGTTGTACTTGTACAGCACAACACCTTTGAATACTAAACACTGGAACGTACTCAACATTTCAGAATATTTCCAGAGAATGAGTTTTTTTTCTTTTTTAAATTCACTCTCCAGCAGTTTTTTTTTGTCTTGCTCTTCATTTGCATAATGCTATGCTTCATTTCCCAAGCTCTTTGTTGGATGCACTCACTGTGGTGGCACATTTGTTTCCATAGCTTCTTTAGATCCAAAGAGCACTGATCCTGTTCATGTGTTTAAAATGTCTGTTTACTCTGCCCCTCTCCCAGCGGCTTGAAAATTAACCCGGTTTGATCTGGATCCTTTGCTTTCCACTGAAGTTGTTTTCATGTTTCATCAAGTCTTTTCCTGCTTTTCTCATAGCGAGACGAAGAGGCCCCTTGTGGCCCCAGTTTCAGCACAGATTCTGTTTACCAATGCGTGTTAGTCTATCGCTCATCCTCTCTCCTCTTTTTTTTCTCCTCTCTTTTGTTCTCTTTCATGCTCAATGAATGGTAACAGCAGCATTACATGGAGAGATGCCTAGCTTCCTTCACCCCTAGACTTGACAGACCATTGCTCTGTGATATCAGAGCAGGTTAATAATATGATTGCTGATATTACCAATACAAGGAGAAACCAGCACCACTGCTGTGCTGGAGCACTACAAAAAGCAACGTTCAACTCTCCCTTGACGCCATGAATATTCAACGCTCTGGTGAAGCAGTTAAAGTTGGGTGTTTACTCATTTGGTTAGCACATTTCTCCGACCAAGACAGGGATTTGAGACTTAATAGTCAGCCCAGTGGGATAAATCTCAAATTAAAAAGGCAAGGAGCGATCTGAAATATTAAATCTCTCTCTCTCTCTCTCTCTCTCTCTCTCTCTCTCTCTCTCTCTCTCTCTCTCTCTCTCTCTCTCTCTCTCTCTCTCTCTCACACACACACACACACACTCTCCCTCACATGCAAGGTCTTTTTATCTGTCTCAGTCTCCCTTTCTCAAGGCCATAGCTCCGTATCTTTGGTGTGTGTGTGTGTGTGTATTGTGTGTGTGTGTGTGTGTGTGTGTGCGCTTGCGTGCACATGTGTGAATTACTTTGAACACCAGCATGTTTGGAATTCGCAATGCTGGCTGGATGTATCAGTGCCACTCTGAGCAAGGTTTGGCTGAGTGATGATGTACCTTTACTCTGTGTGTGTGTGTGTGTGTGTGTGTGTGTGTGGTTTTTGATAAGACCCCTCTCCCTGCTATGTCGCTTATCTGTTCTCTGAAAAATCACACCACAGAGATAAGTTACATCAGGATTGCTACTTTTTCTACATTTTTTCTGTCTGCAGCAAATGCATGAGATTCATGTACTCAGGCCATTTAATTTTCTGGTCTAATCTAACTAAACCCATTGCATCAAGGCATAAGAGATACGGTGTAGATTTGCCATGTTTTATTCAGGCATAGAATCACAGAGGGTGATACCATCATTGATTCAAATTACAAAGCAGTTAGTCATTTACAGTGACAGAACTGTATAAATTTAGTTTTATGGTAATGTTAGCCAAAGGTCAGACATCAGTAGGGGCTCTGTGTATCTGCACTCTTGGTATCTTCCATGACACATGCCTTTTGTAGCCATTTCCTACTTCACCTTCTTCACTCCTCTATTCTCCTGTGATATGTTTCTTTCTCCTGCCTCACTTTCTTTTACCTCCTTTCTTTCATATTCCACTGTGTCCTACTCTCCCAGAATAGGAATAGGTCTGGCCGGACACACCGTGATTTAGAATGTCTTTACCTTCAAGGTCTTTGTGTTTTTCCCACCGCTGCTTGAATATCTCTTATTTATTTTTATTAAAGAAAATGTATTCAGTGGCCCAAATCGGTTTTCACACCTTTCATGCTGCCTCTGTCTTGCTACTTCGCCACTACTGGTGGGACGGTCTTCATAGGCATTTTGTTAAATCTTTGCTATTCAGCAACATAATTAGCCAAAACAGTTTTTTCGCGGCTAAGCTTTTCCCTAGACAATAAGTCCCCTGAGCTGGCGAATGCAGTCGAGGCGGGCAACATGCAGAATCAGAGCTAAGATGCAAACAAATAATTACCCTTCATTTGAAAACACTCAATTAGCCTCTATTTCAGAGTAAAATAATGAGCTTCTCCCACTAAGCGGGAACCCCAGAGTTTCAGCTGTAATTACTCCAAAAGATGGCAGCCCAGTGGCTCAGTGGACGATAACAACAAGACTGTTTTATTAGCCCAACAGCAAATATCGCATCATACCAACGCACATCAACACATTTTCTGTGTACATAAACTGTAAGCAACAAAGAAAGCACCCATTTCTGTAGGGCTTTGTATTGATGTCTGTTGTGTGTGAATAAGCAACATAAATAAAAAGAAAGACAACATATAAAAAGGAAAAGTGAAAGAGGAGAAAGGGTTGGTGAGCTGAGCTGTGTGGCAATCAATGAGCTCTGCTGTGCCGCTGACATTTCTATCTCAGACCTGCAACAGAAGCTGCCTCTGATTGCCTTCCTACTGTACAAAGGAGCAGAAGAGCATTGTGTGCATTCCTGTTTGTGTCTCGCACATGTATGTGTGCTACTGTAGCATCTTCCATCAAGGTTAGTGCGATCATATATCACAGCCTGTGAATTAAGGAGCTCAGTGTTAAGAGTGAATTACTATTATTGCTGTGTCTCTAACCAGCCAGTGATGCTAGTGTTTTTCCCTGAACGATGGGCCTAATTTATGCCAATTCCAATAAGGCGGATTTGCCTCTGTGCACTTTTACCAAGCTTAAGGGAAATACACTTAATGTGGAACTCTGTCACAGTCAATATCAGCGTAGTGGACCTTTTAAGGTCCCATGCTGAATACTGAATATTTGTATTCAGTTCCCATGCTGAATGCATACGAACATGCACACACATACATGCACACTCTATCATTGCATTAGTCGGCTGGAATCCACACACATACTCTTATTCTCTACGGCCTCCACACTACCACTTCTCTGAATATTGGAATTCTTTTGAGTCTCCCTGCAGAATTTCATTTCGGTGATAAGAAAAATTAGATTTTATTGTGTACCTTTTCCATCACCTATCACTTGAGACAAGCACAGTGTGTCTGGCACGAAACCAATTTCAGGCACACTTCTCGACAAGTGCAGTGCATAATTTTATCCTCACTAGTTTGATGAGTGAAAAGAAAACTTCCCCTCGTTTCAAATCAGTTTGTAACGTTGGAGGGTTGCCTAAACACTTGTATGCACATACACTGCAATGTGAAATAACATTAGGTTACAGCCCAATGAAAGCTTGCTACATTTCTCTTTTCGGCACCACTGATCTGAAGCCTATCCCCTGTGGACAATATTGACTTAACAGCTGTGGCAGGAGGTGGCTAGAGACCAAGGCAGCCACCATAGAAGAGACCAGGACAGGACACAGCAGAATATGGGATGTAGGAGACACACCGTGACATTACTTTCAGTCACCTTGAAGTCTAACAACCACTCTGACTGATAACGTCAGCAGATATCTTGAATTCCCCAGTGGAGGGTAGAAAAATACTCAGAGTATGACCTGATATGGAATGCTGTGGTAAACAGTGTCTTTTAACTTCCATTGCCCAACAGTGAGTGGTAGGTAAAGGATTATTAAAGAAATAAAAATCAAAAATGAAACATTGATGTGGTGAGTGGGCTGAAGAAATGGTGAAAAACTGGCTGATGTCTCTTTGATGCTTCACATAGTTCTTGGACTGACAGAAAGCTTTTGATAAGCTATCCTAATGTCAGTTGCACTCAAGCTCAGCCAACATGTAGACTCCCACATCTGTCTCAGTCTCACACAAGTGCACACTCTTGTAAGTTCAAAGTTGTTCAAATTACAAGCTTGGAATACTTGACATTCACATCAGATAATCCCAATTTAGACAAATCTCAGTTCATAAATAATGTAACTTTAAAAACAGCCACAGAATTCAAGTTCTTCTTGCGGCTGTACAGGGGATTCCAACGAAGAGCAGATGTTGAGGAATATTTTTCTATGCTAAATGCTAATTACCATAATAGCACAGATCTATGAGGGTTCAATCCCAGTGTCCAGGCTTGGAGACTCACAGATATACTCCACCGCAAGAGAGGGCTGTCCCGTCGTGGAAGCTGCAGTTGCATTAGGGCTTTTGTGCAGTCTTTTTGTGCCTTGTATTCACCCTTATCACAAATCTGCATTTCAGTGGACTGTTTCTGAGTAAATTAGCCTAAAATTCAAATCCTAGTGACATGTTTCACTAATGACCAGCCCAGATGAGCCTCTTTCAACATTTACTGAGATAAACCTAACCTTTAAGCTTTCAAGGTAAAAATCATTGTGGCCCGAAAAGACATTTTTATGTAAGCAGCATACCAATGACTGTACAGTTTGTTGCCAAAGCTACAGTTCACACTAAATACAGTGATTGACAAAAGTGGCACACTGTTAAGCTAAGAAGTTATTGTAAATATTTAATAGTATAATAGCATATGATAAGTATACTTAGAAACTTACACTTATTATATATAATATAATACGTATTTTGAAGTTTCTGGCAGAGATCTATACGGTGTTTCTATTTTACCAAAGCTTTTAGAAAGTTCAATTATTTTAATGAGGTTAAGGAAATTTTGAAGAATGAATTTGTTCCATCGAGCTTATTTGAGTCAATGAGAAATATTTTTCACCAAAGTTTCATACCTCAAGCTGCTGATATCTGGTTTTAGGCTACACGTTGTAGCTACAAGTTCTGAAACTCATCCTCAGTAAAATTCAGATTCTCAGCCAACAAAAAACCAGCACCAGACCAAACATGAACACTGATGTGAGGTTGACTTATTGATGGCTTTGGAACTCAGGTCTTTCAAAGAAAGAAAAAAAGTTAATTATTATAGTCCAGCTCCATATACTTTATCTGAATATACATTACAACGGCTGCTTTCACTGGAGTTTACAAGGACATTTTTACTCTAGTCTGTCCTTTCACTATTTACTGCTTTCACTATCTGAGAACATAAACTTTACTGAAATATACTTTTGGATAGTGTAAAAAGGGGATGATACTGTATGTGTTTCTTTGAAACCTGAATACATGGACTCCAAAGCCATTCATAAGTGAACAACCTATTCAACTTTGTGCTCCTATTTTCTGAATATACTGTAAAGATCTGTCAGCTATTGTTGGCTTGTCCTTGATTGACATATATGTTTTTAAACATGTATTAAACAGTAGAGTGCAACACTCTTGCTGATATCAACAGTGCTGTCTTATTTTTCCCTTTTATATTTTTTCTATAAGAATGCAAGTTCTTCAAGTCTATGATGTGCAGATTTAAATGTGGCCAGAGGGAAACCTCTGGGCATGTCTTAAAAACACAAATTTGCCACAACCCCCCTCTGTTCTCTCACAGAGCTGACATTTTCATAAATGTAACATTCTCCTGTGTAGATACATATTTTAGAGATCACAGCAAGATCTAAGCATAAACTGTATAATATAAGAACACACAAGTGGAAAAATCTTATATTAATTTAGATTTTAAATTATTTGGACTTGTTTTTATTGTAAAAGGATTATCTAGTACTGACTAGGCAAGACTATCTGACTTCATCCAAATAAATGTCACTTCCCTTTAGAGATTAGTCGATCGTCAGAGCTGTTAATCTGCAACAATTTGTTATAGATAATTTTCAATCAAAAATTCACTGGTTGTAGCCTTTTAAATATGAGGATTTACTGCTATTTAAATTAAATATCTGTGGTTTTCGGACTGTTGGTCAGACAAAATAAGCAACGTGAAGAGACACCTTGGGCTCTAGGGTCTTATGATTTTCACTATTTTCTGACATATTATAGACTAAACAACTAACCAATTAATCGACAAAACAATTAATTCATAATGGAAATAATGGTTAGTTGCAGCCCTACTTCCCTTGTCTTGATTAGCAGTTTTATCTTTAGGTTATTTTTAGTCATATACAATGCACACTTCTGTTAAAGATTTAGCTAGGTAAGGTATAGACAGGATGGAGCGAAACAACTAAAGTAAGACGCACATGAGATAGGAGTGTAAAGGGCAGTATTGCCTCTAATGCAGGCTCAGAACATAGTGGCAGGGTGACTAATGACCCACAGTGCTCTCAATTATTATCGCTGGCACGCATGCACACACACACACACACACACACACACACACACACACACACACACACACACCCCATATGATTCATTCTGGGTCAGACTGTAGAGGCATGACTCAGCCGCACTCATGGGCAGCTACACCAACATTTCTATCTCCATCTCAATTTCCCGAGACCCATAGACTCTTGGTCTAAATGAGGACATCAGCAATCTAGGAAATAGGTTTGTCCCACAGAAAATCCACCCCGGTGCAGCACAAATTAGCTTTCTGCCCCGCCGCAATCAATGTGAAAGTGGGTCTCATTAATTTCTCGGGTCACATCCTTCATCACACCTCAATCTTGCATCATTCAGAGGCCATTTTCTTTTGCATGGCTTTGACGTTATTTTCGAGACGGGGTGTCTGTAAGGTCAGTCGCTGATTGTCTAATTTACTGAAGATGTCACAAAGTCAGCATCAACTGAGGACCTGGCACAACAGTGTCTCCAAGGAGAGTATCCTGTTGTAGTAATATAAATTTTCTCTTTCTTTGTGGATAGGATTAGAGATGTTAGGGCTATCATCATCCCCTCTTCTACTCCCTTTTCTACTTATCCAACTCAGCCATCAATTTTGGACTGCTTCTCTCCCATTTCCCTGCAAGACCTCATTGATCTGGTGGGCAGTATGAAACCTTCCTTAAGCCCTATAGATATTTTACCAACTTCCTTGCTTAAAAATGTACTTGGGTCTATAGGCCTGGTCTCTATTATGAATAGCTCCCTGAAGCTTATTTTAAACATGCAGTTGTTCAGCCTCTTCTGAAAAAAAAATCCCTTCCCAAAAACTATAGGCCTATATCTAAGCTGCCTTTTATCTAAAAAAATTTAGAGAAATTGTTCTTTATGCTCACTGCAGTCTTGACTGCATCTAACATTTTAGATCAATCCCAATCTGGTTTTCGTCAGAAGCATTCCACTGAGACAGCTCTTCTCAGAGTCTCCAATGACATAATGATATCTTCTGATGTGGGTGAATGCCCTGTTTTGGTGCTGCTGGATCTTAGCGCAGCTTTTGATACTGTACATCACAGCATCCTGACTGAAAGGCACAGGCAGTGGATGGGTGTTTCTGGGAGCGTCCTGGTCTGGTTCTCTCCCTATCTCTCGGATAGGAGTTTTTCTGTGTCGCTTGGTCCTTACATGTCTGAAACTGCTGCTCTTTCCTGTGGTGTGTCTCAGGGTTCTGCAATCTGCAATGTGAACTGCAAGGGAAAACATTTTTGAGCAATTTAAGACTGATGGTCACTCAGTTTATGTGGAAATTATCACAGCAAGTGATTTTAAAATCAAGTCTTAATTACAAATATTCAGACAAATGAAGTCAAATTGGCCGGCACTAGGCTGGCAGCTTTATATCAGTGCTGCCAGACTAGGCCTCTGAGCTCCAGCCTTCAGTCTGGTCGGCTCGCAGACAGCCAGCCTGCAGAATCAGCCTGCAGCCCCAGGAGAGCCTTCCATCCTGCTGCGTCTGCTCTTCTCCCTCCTTGCACACATCCATCCTGCCTGGTCGGCCTGTCAAACCCTGCATCTCCCTCCCCCCTCCGACATACCCCCCACCCCCCACCCCTCTTCCTCCGCTCCACTGGGCTTGTGAAGGTGAGCCAGTCCCCAGTGGCACTACTGTACAGATTGCAATGCTTCCTCTTCAAATGGAGGCTGCTCTCTTGTGAATACCCATGTAAAGAGTAGCTGGGCTGCTCTTCGTCTTCCTCTTTCTCCACCTTTTGTATGGTTATTTTAGATCCTCTTTTTACCACACATTTATCTCTGGATATCTGTATTATTTAGCCTCTATCTTGCTTTCAGGTCAGCTGTCCTTGACCATGACTTGGGAAGGCGCAGGCTGCTTCGTGTGTCACTTAAGAGCAAGGCTGACAAAAGGAAAGCACTCCCTGAGGTTTTAGGCCAGCTGTCGCCCAACTGCTTGTCCTTAAAATCTCTTTTATGAGAAGGATACGTGAAGGAACAATGACAGCGGCACAAGGAATGCTTCAGTGTAGCTCTGAAGTGACTCTACCTCTAATGGATGCATCTAATCATTTTTGATAGATTGTGTCCATCTGCAGCTGTGTAATGGATGTCTTTCTGTTGGTGCACTTCTGTGTGTGTGTGTCTGACATTTTCTCCAATCCGCTGAGCTCAATTCTCTTCACCCCACTCCCAGGTTAGCTTCTGTTCCTCTAGGTTTTGTTGGTCTGTGGAATATACAGGTTCTTTTATCGTTATTTCTGAAAAGCTGAATGATGGGGTCTGTTCAAATCCTAAGCTAAATAGATATATAACACCGTACTGGCTAGTGAAAATATAACACTTCATTTAAACAATCATATAAGACCCATTTTGTTATCATTCAACAACCACAAGTCTCATGTGTCTTTTACAGCACTTCTGTGACTAAGACTCATGCGATATGTTATGCGTGCTGATAAAATGATGGTTGTTTTATATGTCATAAAGTGAAGAGATGCTCACATTTCTAGTAGCCAAGGCAGCAAGAGATACTCATTTAGCTTTGAATATGGACAGAAAATGCCAGGCTCCGATGTCCAAATGGACGTGTCGGTTTGCAGCTCTTTCCAAAAGAACACTATCTGCACATTTGCTCGTGTGCACATGAATGCCTTGGTGAGCACGGAGTGTTATCTGGCCGTCCTGTTGCTGCAGGTGAACTCATTGCCTTTCCCTTTGTGTTTGTGCAGGTTTTTGGAGATTATTATCACTTCAAGCATCATGCCGTGGAGAAGAGGGCTTTGTCTGGCCACAGGGGGATGCACATCAGACTGCAAAAAGAACCACAGGTAAGACTGGTGTCAGCTCTCACACAGCTAATTGCAGCACTCCATGTTGGCAACAAAAGGCCAAAAGACACAAAGAGTGTGTATATCACAAGAGAAAAGGATGCCAGCATCAATGACATCTTGTCAAATTCTGTATTATTTTCAGACCATACCGGTCCTTCCATCTGACCCCCTGACCCAATCTGAGGTCCCACATAGCTGTAAATATGCAAAATAAACCCTGCAGCAACAACACACCAGCTGGGAGTTTCTTTTTTTCCAGTCTTGTAAAATCATTATTTGCACCTAATTGTTAACTAGGGAGGAAAATTGGCATTCATCAGTCTAACATCCAAAGACAAGAACATTTTCCGTCCCTGAATATCATCTTCATTTGGACATCTGGTTGCACAGAGCCCAACCACCAATTTATACCTGGCATACTACAGACTACTACTCTGCAAAATCTCACTTTCTGTGTATACCAGATGTAGTTGAGTCAGCATGGAAATGCCAAGTGGAAGGAAGTGTTTTTTTTTTTCTTACTAGGGATTAAGAGATAAGCAGTCTTGCCAAACTCATATCGGTACTATGTTTGCACTGTTCCTACACAGGAGAAAGGTCTGGCAGTATCCATCATCATACTATTGTAGGTTAAAAAAAACCCAACCTGTATTGATTTTATTTCTTAAACCGAAGACAATTAAACTCTTGTCAAATTTGGGAAAACTTGCTTTTTCAGAAAGTGTTGTAAACCAACCTTCATGAATAACAAGGTTTGTGTTTTTTTACATAATGAAGTGTATGCACTGGCTGGGAACAAACATTCTTTACACTGATTTAATTCACATTAAACACGTTGCTCTTGAACCTTTATTGCAACTAAACATGCACAATCCAGCAGCCTTCAGATCAAAGCACGTCAACCTGAGCCGCCTCACACTACAGGAAAAATAATCCTTGCGGAAACACTAGATATGATCTTTTAAAAAAAACTTTCCTTGTGCATGAAAATGGTAATTAGATGTGAAATTTAGATTATTACTCCGCTGTCTTGTGAAGGCAACAGGAGATATGCTAACAACAGGGCTATATGAAAAATGTAATTTTGCTCGCTATCAGAAGCTCACATTATTTGGGATATATTATGTAATCAACAATGCACAGAAGAGATTTTGTAGGAAACAAAGCAAATGCACTTTTCAAATGACTTTACACTCCTCCAGTTTGTGGGGGGCAAGATCTGTGACTAATGTAAAGGTTAATATAGTACATTTTAAGTCTAAGAATGTCATAACCTTTTGCAAGCTGTGTGCATGGGCTTTGCTGCTTTTATTCACACCTGAGCTGTTGAGGGAGGAAATGTCATTCAGTGAGTGGGCAACATGCCACACAGGTCCTAGTAACAAAAATACTTCACAAACTTCCCTGTGAATGGTTTTCTATGCTTTCTAGAAAATGATGTAGAACATAGTTCTGCTGATAGTGAGAACTGTGGAACATTGATTCTGTGATTCTCAGTGGCAAAAAATAAAACTAGAAAAAAAGCCAAATTTATGTACATGGCAAGATATAGTGCCACTTGCTGTAAAAGGGAAATGTGTTTCTTTGTGATTTGGATGAACTGACCCTTTAAATCTGCTATATATAACGTTGATAGTGTGTTTGACCACTGTAACAATCATGCAACATCACTAGTTTGGTCATTTAAAATCATCACAAAAAAATCAAGCCACTTCTTTACGTAAAGATTTTCCCTGGGAAGCTGGGAAAGTTGAATAACTGTCAACCCAGGCAGCAGCAGCACATAGCAACTATGTGTGGAAACGAGTGCGGTAGGCATCCTCTCTTTCAGAGCTGCTGCCACCTGACTCAGCAACACGCTGCTGCCATGTTTACATTGGAAACAATGGTGGCAGCAGTGGTAATTGCTGTTATTTAAAAGCATCCTAAGAGGTACCTGACTGGTGCTAAAAAGGGGGCAGTTACGAAGCGAGAACAGACTTGGGCCATCTGTAGCTAGGTAGGGCTGCCAAGTAGAGCCCAAGGACTACTCTCTAGCTTTTCCCGAGCCCAAGTCAAGCTGGCTGAGGAGAGGACTGATGTGGTCTGACAAGCGCTGACGCCACAAGACATCATTAGTCAGATATGGTGACATTCACTGAGGCCAGTGGTGTCAGGGGTCAGGCTAAATGGACGTTAACAAGGCTCTGAGAGCATACGGGTTCAGAGGTGTCTGCCTGGGAGTACTATGGCACTCAAATGGTTATAAGATTTGCTTTGAGATCTCCAAAATCAACAATAAATGAGATTTAGTATGGACAGTGACAGAGGCAAGGATTTTGTCAGTTACCAAGGAGGATTTAATGATGTACCATACTAGATTTTAGAGTTATATGCAATGGTGAGGGGTAAAATACAGAATGAACTGTTGGCAAAGCTGCAGGACTAATAAGACACAGTCAATAAAAAGTTGATGTCCTCCAAATAAGTGGCTGGCAAGGACCAGAATTAATCTGGAAGATGGAAAGTGAGGTTTACTGTGTGGCTAGATTGCCTATTTCCTTTATACTGTATATGCCATTTGGCAGTAACAAACGAGAGAGAAAGCATATTGAATTTAAAACAGGAACAGCACAGGGAGATAAAGACTTACCTAATATAGATACATTTCTGACAGGAGAGATTCCGTCTCACAGGTTCATCTCAGTCAGAAGGTCCATAGTTCAAGTTAACACCGTGCTTGAACCCCCAGCTTTTCAGGGCATCAGGTTTCTGGTTAAGGAGCAACAGTTTGTCCCTGCGTTACCTAGCCACCCACACAAACCAGGAACAGACCAAACCTCAGGCACACTACTGCCAAAAATCACCACAGCGTAAGTGAGTGGGATTGTGTTTACATGGGTTTATTTATGTACATTTGTATATTCATATATGTGTGTGTGAGACCTTCTGATGCCTGGAAAAGAGGAATTAAAAGGTTCTGCTTCACCTGGTTCGAAGAAAACAGACTGAGAAGGCAGTGAAAACATAATGGTTGGATTTGGATTAGTCAATGCTAAGCTTTGAGCTTGTTACAGTGTTTCCTCTCTGTAATCCGGCTGCTGTCTCTCACATTACCCCCATTGTCTCTTTTCCTCTGCTCCGTGGTACTAACATGCCGCTTATCACCATCCCCTTTGAATAATCACACAGTGGCAAGATGACATTGGCAGCTGCATAAGCTTTTACCATTATGCTTGCGAGGGTTGTTTGTCATCTCCTCTCCACACCCCACACCTTCTCTATGAGGGAAAGAATTGATTTGTTTTGGGGTGGCTGCTGTTGCTTTTGTACAAACCGCAGTGTAAGGCAGCTTACAGCATGCTTTCGGAGGGACCTTACCTTACATATCTCTCTCTCTCTCTCTCTCTCTCTCTCTCTCTCTCTCTCTCTCTCTCTCTCTCTCTCTAGTTTTGCTACAGAGCTGGTCTCTGACTGTAAGAGTACATTGTATCTTTACTGTGCTGAGGCCCTATTGTTAAAGGATAAGGCTATTTTTGTTATTGTCAACAAATCCCATGAAAAGACCAAAACCAACAATGCCTTAGTTCGTCTCTCAATACTTTCGGACTTACCCAGCTTGTCTGTGCCACTCAGCCCCAATCCCACTAGTTCCTGCTGAAGATGTAAATGTTTAAATATGAGTCACAGGAGGAGATAATGTATTTCCTGGGGACTATTTTCAGCAGCGGATTTCTGAGTGTTGGGTCCGTACAAAGTCTTGAAAGTTTGGAAAATGCTTAATTTTAACAGTTACATTTTCAAGGTTAGGAGGAATATGCTTATATTCGAATATACTCCTTGAAAAATGCTTGATTTTCAACATAATCTTTTTTATTTACACAATCACTCATGTAAACCAAAAATCTTTTAATATTTGAAATGAAATGATCCCGCCGTCATATTTGTTTGTTGTCTCCTGGCATTTATAGTAACAATTAAGATGTGATGATAAAGGCTTCGAGACTCTGGAAATTTTTGGTTTAGCTACCTTGAAAGTACTTGAAAGGTGCTTGAATTTTACTCTTAAAAAGCTGTACGAACCCTGGTTTAAGGCAGTACCCCTCGTCAGAGGTTGCATATGTCCATGGGTTGTGAGCAGTTCAATTTAGGACTGAAAGAGTGATTCTTTCCTCTCAGAATGTTATATTTTAATACTTTTTAGAGGCCCCGAAGAAATAAAATTGGTCTTTTCATGGGATTTGTTGATAATAACAATAAAATTGAACATCACCAGACTTATCCTTTAACATGCCTTCTTTCTCCATAAACTGCGGAAAAAACACAGATTCATAGATCAAAGCACAGGCTGTCTCTCAACCAGTCTCTCTGCGTTACAAACAATACCAGCATGGCTTCTCCTTAGTCATCAGACAAGCCCTCAGGACACTGTACGAGAGAGAGATGGAACAAATAGTTTATTGCTCAAGCAGATAACAGACCTAGGCCACGTGGAGTCCTCCTTCTTGTCTCATGATTGCTTCTTTGTGTGATTGTGTTTGGCTACTCTTTGTCCTTGTCCCAGACCTGAGGGTGGTGCTTATACTGTATCTCTGTGTTCTTATTAGTACTCCATCACTGACTTGTTCTTCAGGAAGATATCGATTAGACCTTGTTTTTCTCAGTCATTAACAGTGGGTGATCTGGCTGAAATGTTGCATTCCACATTTTTCGCACATGTACACAAACTGTTACACAATTTGCCTTAATTACATTACATCTATTACATTGAATGTCAGTTTTCCTAAGGTGATGCTGTGTAAGTAAGCTGTGAGCTGAATGCGCTAACGTTTGATCATTTGCATTAATTGGCTATATAAATGAAACTCCATATATAATCCTACAGTAAATTACTATATCCAGATCATCATCTGATTCGTGTATCAGTTGTAATTTTGCTCTGATAATAATGTGACGCGCAGTGGGCAGCAGTGCAACGAGGTCAGACATGTGCAGTTATAAATGTAATGAAATGAGATAAATGTTAATTAGTCTAGGGTCACTTGAATGAGGTTAATGACTTCATTCTCTTGAGGCAAAGTTTTCAACTAGGTTAGGAGTTACACCGCCCTCTGTAGCTGCACTGAACACGTTTTCATTCAGACCATGCGCCACTGTAAGAGCATGTAATCATGAAATCAAGCAAGTAGAGAAGTCTCACGACTAAGAACAAGGAACTCTGATAGCAGGAAGCAAAAAGGAAAAAACTATTGAAAAGAAATACTTAAATAGCAAGTTGTACTTTCAGAATCTGCCTGGCATTGTAAAGGAAATGTACATGTTTAGACACACTTCGCTTGAGTGTTCTGGATACAAAGTGGATCCAGTTTAAGCTTCGTAACCTTCAGCAAAGATTCAGCAAAGGATGCATTTATCGCTGACAATAATAATGCATAACAGCATTTGCTTAAACTGTTGTAGAAGATAAGTGTCTCTAGTATTATAGATTCACTCCATCTATGCAGATTCCCTCTGCTACAGTATTAATTCAGCCCAAGTTAGCTTTCACATATTATTTGAATGTGTTGCTCCTTAATTTACATTTTTCATATTTGCCTTTTGTTCACTTAGAACAAAGTGTAGTGTTTGTTAAAGCAATACCACAGGTCCTTCACACTAGATCCACCTTTCTCTGTTCACTTCTAATTCTTTGGATCACACACATCTGTAACTAATTTATTTATGTAAAAATCATTTGTATTATAGCAAGACATGGAAGCATTGTTGGCATGCTCATCTAGGACATAAAGTCGAATACCGCTCCATCTGTGAGAATGTATGGACGTTCACTGGTTATGTCTTCCATGTTGAAACTGAGAAGTGGAAATTTGATGTGCTTTCAAACCTCACAACTAACAAATCAGATGTTGTCTTTGTTAATGAGCAGCAAACACTTTACTTTTGACCGCAGTTTTAAACCTTCCTTATTAAGGTTACAAAGTGCCAGGCTTTATCTGATTTTGTCTCACAGCTTGGATATGAAATGCTCAGTTATCAATACACATAGTGAAGTGTGCCACATATATATTTGACAGCCTGGACAATGTCCACCGATTGGTGGCGACTGGTGAGGGGTCAGCCGATGACAGGGATGCTGAAGAACAACTGCAGCTGCTACATGGAATAGGCACTGCTACCTTCACCCTTAGGTTCGCCTGTGTAACACGATAAAATAGAAGCTCAAACAGAAGGTTTTTTTTTTATCATCTAGTATTTATGTTGTCTGTTTAAATAATAAACTAGAAATGAAAATATCCAATTCTGTTGGTGTCTTTAATCACTCGTACTACTGGCAGTCATGCTCACAGAGCAAAATCCCTGTCAAAATATGTAGATACAAGCATGAAAGAAGAACAGAAAAATGCTTAGTGGACCAGACATTTTAACTGGCAAGTGGACAGACATTAAATGATTTGGTATTGTGTAGCTTTTGGCAAGGATGTTTGGAACAGCTTTTTGCAACTTCAGAAACAAAACTATAAAATCACATTTACTATGTGATATTGGCATTTACTGTCACCCACCCTTACCAATCTTGTGCGTATCCCAGCAGCCTCCAGGACTTCAAAGGCCCCTACTCTGGCCCACTGTACAGTAGCCACTTTCCCTCTGCATCTCAGGAATGAAATAAATTAGATTAGCTTCACATCTCTGCCTCTTTCTGGTTATTACTTTTTGAACACAGCTGGGGCCGTGTTTTTCCACATCTACAGTCTGTGGGACATTGTAACAATTTCTGTAATTGGAACATTAATAATGACACAATAGCATGTGAGGATAACTGTGTAAACTATGAATTTTCTCTGTGTGCGTGGGTGTGCGCGTGCATGTGTGTGTCTGTCTGTGTGTGTGTATACTGTATGTGTGTGTGTACCCCAGGTTCTGTGGGCGGAGCAGCAAGTGGTGAAAATAAGGAAGAAGAGGGATGTCTACGAAGATCCAACAGACCCTGATTTCCCCAAGCAGTGGTACCTGGTGTGTGATGCTCTCTTATCTTTATAGCCCAGACCCCATTAGTCTGTCATTATGTCAAATTTGTTAACAGTTATTTCTAAAATGTCAAATGTAGTGTAATTCGCAGTAGCATGCTTGTAGTATAACTTACCAACAAAGAACTTTAAATAGGTGCACAGTCAGTAGAATATATAATTTTTCATATGATTCTTAATCTCTTTGTATTCCATTCAGAATGACACTTATAACTTTGAAGCTATGGTAAAAGTACTTCTCTGCATTCAGATCTGTTAATAGCAAAGTGTTGCTCTGGACATTTTTCAGTTTCTGCTGTGCAATTATTTCTGATTAAATGTTGAAGGCCTCCTTATTCGGCCCTTTCTGAGCAAGTACAGCACTCAGTAGTTTCAGCTCTGGTGAGGCTTGCAAGGATACCTGATTTAAAGATGTATTCATTATCGCAGTGGAAGAAGATGTTATTAATTCCCTTAATTCCCTTATGGTCAGTCAGATAAGCATAAATTGAATTGCTGTCTTTTGGACTAACCCTGTAGGCCTCAGTTACATCAGCTTCACCGCAAACACAAGGTTTCCTCAGCGAAATGTATAACACAATGCATCTCAGGATGCTGGGTTGAATGTAAAATTAAATGTCAGGACAGATCAACTTGTAAACTGCATCACCTGTGAAACATTGATAGCAAATGGTCCTGGCTCTGTGTTTGTTTTGTTATTCACAGCTTTTCTCAGCGATGCTTCAATTTGCCCTAATCTCCCCTTTTTTCTATGCACGAAACCTCTGTCACTGCAAAGGGATTAATGACAACATTGACTATCCCAGACATAAATCACCAGTGAATAGAAGTTGTGAAACTACCTCTGCCATTCAGCATTAGACATCTAATCGTCTGAGGACTTAAACCCCTTTTCTCCTATTTCAAGTATTCTACGCAGCTCTGGCTTGAAATCCAAACAAAGATGATTTAGTTTAAGGCATGTGCCACCAGTGCTGAAGTTTTGTCTTGGTAGTACAACCAATTTGTTGTATTTAGAGGGCTTTTATATTGGTTTATTTGGGTACGTATAGCCCCATCAGCTTGTAGCAAACATTTACTACTACTACAAAATATGTATTGAATGGTGAAACAGTTCAAAGCCTACATCCAGGAATGTAAGCTACTTACCTAAGCATCCAGGCATCCTCACAGAAGTGCACATGCTGGAGTTGTGCCCTGTAGAGGAAATTCAGCAGGAAACAGAGGAGGGGGAGGAGAAGTTTGTCTGTGATGTCTTTCTATTCCTCCGTCTACCCATGCTCATCTGTAACCATCTCTTTCACCTCCAGCGTTCACTTCTCTCATACTTCTCACTGTAATCCTGCTGTACCATTATTCATCCAAATCACGTTTTAACACTCTGTATCCCCTATTTGCCCCCCTCATCCTCCTCTCAAAGCTTGCAGACTGTTATTTCTCCTGTGAGAGAGACAAATGCTCTCACCAAGATTTCTGACCTGCAACAAGTTGTCTGTCTTTTTTTTCTGACAGCGTAACTACAGTTGGATGCTCACACTGGGCAGCTCAGCCTGAGGAGGCAGACATGTCAGGGTGATGCATTAAAATTGAATTTTAAGTGTTCATGAACCACCTCTGATATTCCCTTTTATGCCTTGGTGTTTATTTTTGTATTGAGCTTTTCTGTTTTTATTTTTAACACAACACTTTGCAGCGATTAAAAGGTCTTTGCAGATGATTTAAGCTGTGATAGACCTTTTCTGTTGGTTTGTCTGGGAAGTGTCAGTCACAGCAGATTGACAGCTGAACAAAAGCCTTGTCTCTTCCAGTCCACCCCAACACAGCAAGACCTGAATACCAAAGTAGCCTGGGCTCAAGGCTACACAGGAAAAGGTGTAGTGGTGACTATCCTGGACGATGGCATTGAGAAAGACCATCCTGACCTCTTCAGCAACTATGTAAGTCAAAAATACAAAGCAGTACAAAGTAGCCTCCTGTAAAAAGCATTTACAGTTGCATTTTCAGATAGCAATGATAGTTAAACAAGAACTTGAAGAGCAAGTTAAAATGACATGACTGGTGTCCTGACCATATTCATGTCTCTCTTAGGACCCTGAGGCCAGCTATGATGTTAATGACGGAGACACTGACCCCCAACCAAGATACACGCAGCGAAACGAGAACAGGTAATTTGGCAAAAGCAGCAATCTGGCAACACCATGACAAATAATTCATCTTAATTGCTTCAAAATTAGCTTTCCAGCTTTATGGAAATTTGGCAAACAGGCGCAGATATGATTCATTTTCTTTGTGAGAGTGGGTAAGCACATCCATAAACTGAGAAACCATTTGGACTGGGATTTTCTTTTTTACCAAACAACCCTTGCGGTTTTTGACTCGGCACTGGTTTCCTATAAATGTTAGTTGACAGGGAAGACAGTGGTGAGGAAGCACAGAGTCTATACGGCTTTTGGTCCAGTGCTTTTGGCTGGAGCATTTACATTTAGAAACCAATTATATAAAGTTTGAAAGCACTGGTGCAGTCATTCAAAGTCTTGAAAGATTGTTCCCTTTTTTTTCTCTTTTTTTTTTTTGCTTCAGTGCACAAGCCAAGCTGCTGTAGCTGCATTTCAAGGTCCAGCCCGTACAGTCCCACAGCTGCTTTGCCACTTATTTGTTGCTAATACAATACTTGTTTACTTGCCCTCAGTGATTCCAGTCTTTGGTGATCGCATTAAAACATGTTCGCCCCAATTTAATGATGGAACACTGAAGCTCCAGCGAGGGCGAATCCTGAACCTTCATCCCCTCCCCTCTCCCCGTTTCTCCAAACACCACAGTCCTCTGCCTTAGTCCAATCCCCCTGGAGCAGATGAGAAGCTACATCCCGCCTCTGAAAGGCACAGCAGGATTTGTCTCAAATCTCTCTCTTTTCTGGGACGACTGCCACTAAGTCTTTTTGTAGTTGTTTGTTGTTTGTTTTTGTCATTTATTTCGGTTTCAAAGCGCAGCATCTACTTGTAGTTGGTCAGAGGGAGAAGCTAAAATAAGCTTAACAAGTTTTCATGAGATTGTAGAAACTATTGTATTTGAAAGAATCATCTCTGTGCACTTGTTCTGATTTGAACTTTCACATTGTTTATCTCTCGAAGACCCTTCTGTTGTGCAGATAGCATTTTTCTGTCCTCATCTCAAATATGATCTATTCATCTGCAGTATTTACTTGAAAGCAGGTTTTTGAGCAGAGGCCTTGTTTCTTGTCCTTGCCGACAGCTTGAGCAGCCATGCAGAGCGACCCCAGCCCTTTCTGTCAGTGTAAAGTAGATCCCACTCTGTCCTGCTGATGGAACAAAGCACTACTGGAGGGGATTACTCCCTGCCTCTGGTTCACTTCAACTCCCCAACTGCACCGAGCTATTACTTCAGAAAGACACACACACACATAAACACACACACACACACACGTAATAAAAACACAAAGTGCACAGATTTGCACTCACACACACTCTTCTACCCATGTCAGTGGAATTGCCAAAGCAATTATCTTGGACTGGATCAATTTATGGGCATGGAATGAAAACAAGGGTGTGTCTCTGTGTCTACAGCGTGGAGCTGCGGTGTATGGAGTGACCTGTGGACAAATTATATCCAATGAGTTATGTAAATCGCCACAGAGTAATACAGGCCGACAGTGAGTTATGCTCAAAGCCCCCACACAATGAGATTATATGAATATATTCATAGGACAACAAAAAGCAAAGGGGAGTCGGAGGCGGGCATTTTCCATAGCCATGAAGGCCAGTTCATTTGTACTGATGACACGCAAGGCTGATTTTTGAATTCTCATCTCTGGGTTTTTCCATAGAGATGCTCTGTACTCTTGAGTTGGCAGCTCAGGCAGATATTGTTGAAGGCTGGTTGAAGTCTGGCCAAGTAGGTAATCCATTTGTGCTTCATCATGACAATGTTTGACTTTTTTCTCTACTTTCTTCCACTTTTCCTCCATTATGCCAGTATGATATGGAAGTAGAGGGTGGGGCTGGATAGCAGAATTGATTTCACCTCCTGTCCACAGTCTGTCAGTAGAGCAGAACACTCTATATACTTCTAAAAACCTCAAAGAGTGACAAGAGAGCTGTGCAATATGGTCAATCAGGATATGAATACGCATATTTTTCCATATGTATATCAATATGTGAGACCAAACTCTTTGAATATGTCAAACAAAAGGTTTAATAAACATTTCAGTTCCTTCATTTGTAGAACACAATTTGTAGAACAATAAAACAGATCAGAACATACAACATGATGCATCTCAAATTTGTAACCATGAAGCAATAGATTGAATTATCACCCAGCACATAGTGATAAACATACTATAGTTTATAATGTCTTCACAAAGTATCCAATTTTGTTGTGGATTTAAATGAATACAGTACAATCTTGTCACTGATCTACACAATATAGTCCATAATACTTAAACATTTTTTAACTTTCTGATCTTTATAAATCAATCAATTAAAAACTCAAATGTTTTGAGTCAGTAAGTTAATTGATACTCAATCATATTTACTTTCCTGAGTCCTGACCGGGTGAAACTGAGGGATAAAGGATCAATATCTTGCCGTGCTATGTCAATAACTGCTACCATATTCACATCAGACCATATTCATTACACATCTGACTTATTTTAGTTCAGGTTGTCTATAGTAGCCTATATTAATCTCCAAAATCAATACAGACGAATAGAGAAAATGGTTTGACTTTCTCAAAGCACGTATGTATAACAATTCATGTCACCTGCTCACTGCCCCCTCTTCTTCAAATGTATTCAGCCACACACACATACACACACACTGTCTCTGTCCTTCTAACTTCCCTATGGAGAGCTATTAGCTTGTGTAGGGAACTTTTCACAGGGGTCCATTAATTGAGATCCACATGCCTGCACCTTTAGATTGTGTAGTGACAGCTTTTTTAGAAAATGATTTGGCATGCTACACCGCCTTGTGTGTCCTTCAGTCCAAACCGACCCATCAGCGCCTGAATAAACTCAAGGCTAGGAAGATGAAAGAAAAGCTGTGGTGGCTAATCTGGTTGATGGCATTGAGAAAGACCAAGAAAAATGTTTGCACGCTTCTCTCGCCCCATCAAATTGCTTTGTCCTTGGTGGCACATGGCTATTTGTTTCTCTGACCACGAAAGTGCATCTTCAGCAGAAATATACTAGATAGGAAAAATGGTAAAAGCACCTGCACCAGTGGCTGCATAAGACACACATCTTAAGTTTCATTTCATTAAATTCTTAATTTCTTATGACATTAGTCAAGGTTGGCAGGCACCCCTGCAATAGATAGTTGGGGAAGCCCTGTATTTATTATAAGTAGTGGGTGACTTTTAGTAGGCTACTTTTTTATTTAATCCAATGTTTTTTGAAAGGTTTCACTGTTTAAAAAGTTAGCAGCAATGATCACTAATATTAGTACACATGTTTATGGATTAACAAATGTATAAGCCAGGTGTCCATGTTCTGACCTATTTCTGAAATTTAAAACTTCTGTGGAGCGTCTTTCATGAATAAAACATGCAAACATTAGTAATATTAACAAATTATTATGATAACTGTACTTAGTATAATTCTTTTGAAAAGATCTTCATCCCTCATCAGTGATTTCCTGCTGATTAGACACTAATTCATGATTTCACCTCTTACATAATCCAACCATATTGCTTAAATCAAAATGTGACACATTACTGACTCTGCGTTTTAGATGTGTCACTGTCGAGTATTTTGTGTACTTAGTTGAAAGAAAAGAATTCTCAATCTAATTTGAATTCAGTCTGCAACACCAGAAAAATGGGAAAATGGCAATGCATTTAAATACTATCCTATAATAAATATCTCCAGGCATTGTGTCTTTGGCCAAACGCTGCCAGACAAGTAGGCCTGAGACGTTCCCTATTTAAGTATGTGAATGAAAATGCTGGTCCTGTTCTCTGCAAATCCACAGCCCTGCTGTCCATATGCTGTATGCATATCTAAGTCTGTATTGAGGTAATAAAACCTTAGTCATCGAGGGGGTGATACAGGACAAGTCAGACTGAAGGAGGGCACAAATCAAAGAAGACAGCTTCCTCCTGCGTTGTCTGTTCTAGCGCCTCTGTTACAGTGTTTGACACAGCAGGTCGCACCTGCGCTGCGCTGACTTTGCTGATACACATTTGAGAACACAGCATTGTGTGGAATTGACATTCCTCAAGCATCCGCATTCATGCTCTCATGTCAAGTATGTTTCTGACATAAGAGAAGTCTTTTTTTTTTCCCCCCTCAGTGGTTTAAGGAGCGGAAGACGTTTTTAAATAGACAAACTTTAGTCTATTGCATGTAGAACACTCCATCTACCCAACAGATAAACTCTGCTTTCAGTAAGTAGAAAGTGAACGTACTTTAGTAAAAAGGAAACGCTTGACAGTTTGACAAAAGTTTTCTCAGACTCTTGTGTGGATGGTTGGCAGTGTGAATGGAGAAAGAACAATAATAAAACCAGAAAATAGTAGGGAACCTGCACACAAAAAATATTTACTCTGGCCATCACATCCTGCAGATAAATGCCCTCCACTGTTTACTCTGAGTTTATCAATTATTGTTTACAAAGCTGCCGCCGTTTGTCAAGCCTGAATAATGTAATTCTACTTCCCCTTGTCTTGTTTATTCTGCCGGGGACGGCTTGTTTATTTTCCAGACAGGCAGACTTTTCAGAGGTGGTGTTGGCAGGGATCTCACTCTTAAACCCGATTCCTCTGGCTTTCTGTCTGCTTTCCTGTTATTATTTTTGCCAAAGAAAAGGGCAGTGTGATTAAAAGCTGCTGTTTTCTAAACATATCGACGAGGTATTGCCCATGGTGATTGGAGGTGGCAGTCCCGAGCCAAACCCCATTCTACAAGACATTACTGATGACCTGGAGACAGTCAATATTACCCTGCTCTGTTGACTGGATACTGTTGAATGGGATGTTAAAGCAGTTGTGTGTGAAGATAGTCCAGTTTAGACAGTTTCGGCGATGTTGAGCGATTTGTTTCTTCTTAATGGTCAGTTTAACCACAACAGCCCCATTAAAAGAGTTTATTTCCTCTCCTACCATACTGCTCCATATAGCAGAGTAATAATACATTTTATTCAGAGAGTAGCACAGCTGTTACTGTGTAGCCTCAGAGTAAAAAAGACATTTCGATTTCTGGCCATCTTCTTTGTAGAGTCAGATTTTTGTCCCCTCCATGAGTTTCCTCCCACCTAAAGACATGTAAGTCAGATGGATTGGAAACTCTAAATTGCCTGTAGGTACAGTATGAATGGTCATGACAGTTACTGTGTCTATCTATATTCGCCTGATGATGGACTGACAAGTTTTCTGCCTTCTGCCCGTTGTATGGTTGTGGCTGTAAGTAGGCAGAAATGAAAAGTATTTTTAGTTTTGTCAAACCCAAGACATTAAAATCTGGAATTTGAAACAAACTCATCTTCTTTACAAGGCTGGAGACAGCACCTCTGTGTTCGGCCACACATTGAAGAGATCTCCACTTCACACTCCAGTGTAACCATTTGAACAAACCTGCCTGAGGCCACAGCTGAGCTGAGCTGAGCAGAAAATAGCCCAATCCTTTTGGCAGCTCCAATGAACGGACCCTATTCAGTCCCTCTAAAAAGAGCTATAAACCAACAGAGCAATGCCAAGAGACAGATCCTACAGTTAAGCCAAGCATGGGTTAGACATCAGTCACACTTGGTGATGCATATTTTAATACACATGCTCTATACAACACAACACAAACACTGCATGAGTGTGTGTGTGTGGTCTCATTCGCCTGCCATCTGTGAACATAAATTCTCAATGCTTGAATACACGTCTTTCTGTTTCAAGCACTATATGAAAAAGCATGCCATGTCAGCATGGAGCAATACCTACAGAGCTCTGACTTTTTGTCATTTGGATCCACTCATCTAGCTTAAGGGGCACTCCACCGATTTTACACATTAAAGTTTACTCCTCACAAAGAGCACTACTCTGTTAAAACAGTTGGATGATGTCTTTGTGGCTCTGGAGGAGTTTTCTAAAGTTTGAAAATATAACTCTGATGATGTCATCAGGGTTATCTTGGTTTGGGTGCAATAAACTGGAGGTGTGGAGTTTGAAAGAAGTGGTCATTTAGGAGGCAGGGAGAGTCTAATCAAAGAGGATGTCAAGTTGCATTATGGGATCCAATGTAGCTTGACCCACTACTTCAGCCTCTGCTGTTTCCGATACCAGTAGATATTGATGAGAGTAAAGACAAAATTGGAAATGTGAAGAGAGACTCAGTTATCTGCTCCTTTTCACAAACCCAGCTCTCTGTCACAGTGAATGAAAGAACGTAAATACTGCGGCTTGGAAATAATCTTATATTCAGTAATGAGACAAGGCAAACCTTCCCACCGTCACTCAATATCACAAAGAAAATGAAAGACTGTAAACACAGTTATTGTGTGGAATATAATTCAACCACAATACAGCCTGATCAAATACAATGCATCTGTCTAGTGCTGCCATGGGGATCAACTGGTGAAATCAAACACTGACCTAAAGATCAAAACCTACGCCGCAAGTATCTACAGCAGAACTCCTGTTAACCCCTTGCGTCAAGTATACATCTGGCTTGGATCTAATGCACCTCCTGTACTTAAGTATAATATTATAAATATTTTCCAACTGCTCACTATCTCATCCCACAGTGTGTTATAGTGATAACAAAAAATCCAGTTTAATAAATTATTCTAGCCATAAAATCATCGAATTAGTCATGAGCAAATAAGCAAGGATTTGTATTGTTTATTTATTAACATTATTGGTAATTACATAATTAGTTGGGGTAAGAATAAACATTTTGGGGTGAGTTTTAGTTTTTAGTTTAGGGTCTAGGTTAAGGCTGGCTTTAGGATTAGATCCAACTTTAGCCTAGATTTAAGTGTTTCACCTTCAATAAGATGGTACAGTTTTTGCAATGTTGAATGCCGTGAGTATATGAATGCTGGATGTGTCTGCATACTGTTCATTATGCAGTATATTGACTCTGTATGGTCTGTGGTTACATTCATGTTCCGGAGAGATTGTGTTTGGTGACATGTCCACATTCTCCAGTAAATGGCAGGACAGTGACCAAATATGGTGCCTTGTCCTGAGGAGGAGAGATAAAAGCATTACCTCACTCCATCCCTTTGCTCCTTCCGATAAGATAAGGGAGGTCACATTGACTGTGTGAATAGAGCGTCTCTAGTTCAGCAGCCCTTTATCTAAGCTTTGTTGTTTAAGCTTTGTTGGGTCTTTTCTCCACAGTTTGTCTTTTGGACTAAGCATGTGGCTTTTGCCATCCTCCGACTCACTTATTAATGATTTATTTACTGTGATTGTCTTTCTCCGACATGAGGCCGCACTATTTTTAAAGTGTTTTGTTGTTTTCCCACGTGTCTTAGATTAACTTTAACCTTCAACTTTAACTTTTCAAACTACACTTACGCCTGACCTCGGGAGTTGTTGTGTCTGACATCTATTTCCAATGGATATAGAATGGAGGCATTCAGTAAAGTCTCTCTGAAATCATTTAATTTCACGGACATTTGACAGATAAAATTGTGGCTTCGTCTCAGACCCTTTTGTCTGCTCTGGCGCGTCTGAGCCCCCTGGATATATTAAGCTGTCTGGCTGTTTTAGCTGAATTCAATCCAGGTCAATCACTCATTCGCATACACACACATGCATGTGCGCAAGCAGATAGTATTCAAAACAGCTGCATCTCGGTGTGTATAGCCTCTCTATACATGTCTTCCCAGGCCTCTGGCTCTGTGTTCACTCTGCCCGTCCTGGCACAATCCTCCACCTGGCATCACATTTGTGGCCACAGCTCCTTGGTCTGAGGACATGTGTTGTCTGGAGCACAAAAGTCTTTTTTACAGTGCTGTGGATGAAACAATAACTGTACGTGCAGATAGCAAACGGCATTGCAGACCTCATGTCAAAGTATTAACCATCATGGCCTTTCATTTGATTTTTGAAAATAACGCACCTCATTGCTTCCAGTTGAGCTGTGTTATTGTTTGTTTATATCACAGCATCGCTAATCAAATATAAAAAAGACTAATCATTTCCCAGACACAAATTCGGAGCATCTTTGTTTCAAATGGCAAAGCCGTGAGCCAAGCTTTTTGTTTGTTTGTTTTTAAACAAAAGTCAGTGACAGATGACACTTGAAGCTGCTATTTGCAGTGCAATTTAACTGCAAATGTCTGTACAGTGCAAGTATGTAGTATTTTGGGCCAAGCCATCTGGCTGGCCACGGTGCTGCTGACTATGTGTGTTTTTGGCTGCACACTCTCTGGCCTGTGTATTAAAGCATCATGAAAGAATGTGTTCCCATTAGAAACTAGGGTTTCCTCTGTGTTTACTCAGTGGTGTTCCACCGCAAGAAAATTAACAACACTGCAGAAGAAAATGTGACGTGTAAATTGCTTTAAAATGTAGCTAAACTTCAAACTAAAACAAACAACTGCAAACCTAGAGTTGAATTTATCATTTTTATGTATCATTTCCCAAGAAAGATAGCTCATAAATTGGGACCTGCACTGGATCTGTACACATTAAAACAGAGACTGGTGTGCAGCAGTGACCCACTGCTACATTAAATTAGAGAGGAAGCACTTAGTGTCTTGTACGTCTTCAAATATGGATATCATCTACATTTGTTTTTATGTTTTATGTTAAGCAGGTACACTAAAATATGAAAATGCAGTAGGTTAAATTGTGCCGGGGTTGTCCTGAGTAAATGCCCAGCTTTCTCAATCTCATTCAACGGATCTACGCCACCAAAATAAAATCTTCTCACTCATAATTTTGTAGTGAGGGAAAGAATGTAAATGCTAGTCACTCGCAGTAAGGCTAGTGGTCTTATAGCTACATTTGTTTCTGGCTTGAAATGACTGACGGCCACCATTCAGCACCCACTCTGTAGTGTTTCAGCACATAATAACATGATTGATTTGTGTGGACGAGCCAGTCAGTCAGACATTGTCAGGCACGCAGTTGTGAGCTAAAATGATAATGAGTGGGCAGGTCTGTCTTTAGTGCTCTGATTAAACAAAAGACACTCACTTAAAGGTCTGATCGCCACTTAACATGCAGACAGAGATCCTGCTGTCCTGCTGTACAGAGGTCAGTATATCTGGAATCTGACTGTGGACTGTGTCTCAAGCTTTTTTTATACGCTAGATGTTTCTTTAATAATCAGATAAACTAACTGATTTGTGTATGTGAATTGTAATGATTCTCTAATGCTTGTTAGGTCATTATGGTGTTTGAAGCTTCATTTTTCACAAAAACTGCTGCTGCTACATAACGCTGCCAAGAAATGGCCTCCCCATATAATAAGTCCCAATTTAACCCCCAAGTACAGATATTGTTCTTGAGGGAGCTGTCAACTCTCCATCGACTGCTGCCATTTATACAATATAAAAAGAGCTAGTTAGCAGTAAAGCAATGTAGTTTAACCTCTTGATAGCAATGGTAACATTTTAATTGCATTTGTGATGTATTACACCCTGCCATATGTTGTACCAAGGTCCTTGTGTAAGGGCATATCTGTCAGTGAAAAATAAGCCCTGTCAGGCCAGTTGATTGCTTGTTTAAAAATCACTTTAATGCTTGTAGTTGTTGACAGCCCAGGTCATGTAATAAATGATTTGTTAGGAAGCAAGATTTAACTGCAACATTGTTTTTTCCCACACTGTCCTTTTTTTTTTTGTTCTGTGTTTTGTTCTTTGACGTTGTAAATCCTGAGCTTGTAAAAAAAAAAAAAGAAAGACAGAAGAAAAATTAGAAATGAAACAGCAGCAATCCTCTGCTAAAATGTTTTAGAGTGAAAAAACTGAGAATTAGTGGGTGGGTAATATATCACAGAGCTACACAGAGTCTAATCAGGATCCCAGCTGGAGGCGTAGCCGTGCTCTGACCCTGTGAAACGACTTTGTCCTCTGCCTCATCATCAGGGAGGTTGGGAGATCAAAAAGGAAGTAATTTTTGGCTCTTCCAAAACAATACTGTGGATGTAATTAGCTGTGTTCCGATAACATTCGCACAGCTCGTCCCAGAGACGGGTGTGAAACTGTACACCTCCTAATCAGATATCTGCACTGTAATCAGGAGACAATCTTAATGACCTGTGTTAAATGCCAAATGCTCATTCTGCTCCATCCATTCGCAGTCTGATCACACCGCTTCAACCCCAGAACTCAATGAAACAAATTAAATCCATTTCACTAACGATTACTTTTTTTGCCTGGAATGATGCAGAGCTGTAAATGTTTCAATTTAGACTTCTTATTGTCTTTTATAAGGCCGGATCTGTAGTTGATAAAGCATGTTTTTTGGGGTTGGAGTGGTTTTTAGTTTGTGAAGTGTTGGTGTATTTGACATCTAGACATCCCTCTATGGGGGAACCTGTCTGTTCTATGAAATTCAAGACTGGTTGAAGGTATTAATGAGGGATTCGGTGAATAATTCATGTACATCGATAACATCTCCTATCTAATTTGGATGGCCTGTGGCCAGTGAGTGTCAAGGTAAAGTTAGTTTTAGACAGGTCTTTGTATTTGTCCTCGGGTTTCACTTCAGTTATTTTTGAATGGAAGAGCCTATATCCTGGAACCCTGTAGCCTGAGCACCAGGAGAAAAGATTTCCAATATTTTTTCTCTGAAAACAAAGTGAAAAGAGGAGCTCTCTGAAGTAGCTGTGACAGAAGAGGATTGTGTAAGGACTGTGTATTCACTATATTCAAAGTTAAAGTCCCTAGTTATTATCTATTGAGAACTTAACACTCAAAACCTCAGTGGATACGCTTCATCGGGACTGTGTGGGTGTGTTTGGTCAGATTTTTCTGAGCAGTGAAGTTTTTTTCTTGTGCTTTGTGAAAAAGAAATCTAGCGCATCCTCGATACTTAGAATTGCACATCATGTTCACCATGAAGGCCATTGCTCTTTGTGTTGTTATAAGTAAGTCTTGAAATCTAAAACTATTCAAATGAGTAGCCCCTCAATTCAGAAGGCATGTCAGGCTTTCTGGCAATTATTGTTACGACTCTAACGTGAGCCTGCTGTAGTTACAAAAGGGCCACTGGGTTTATGCTCCTCTTTTGACTGTGGTGGATTTTTAGCAATACTAGCCACAGTATTGTGTAAAAGACCAGCTCTGTTCAGGGGGCTACAAACAACCGCTGCTGTTTACTGTCACTATGCAGTTGCGTTATTGTGATGCTCCTGCTTGATGTGTAAATTGTTTCTTTGTAATCTTCCTCTGTCTCTTATTCCTCTCCTTTGTGACTTTGTCTTTGACTCTTTTCTCTTCCCAGACATGGAACTCGATGTGCAGGAGAAGTCGCCGCGTCAGCCAACAACGGTGTGTGTGGTGTAGGTGTGGCCTATAATGCTAAAATTGGAGGTGAGTCAAGCATACCATTTTTACGAGTTTTAATTGGGAACAATGTTTAATTAGAAATTACATTAATTTAAATGAGTTTAATATTATTTTAATTAGAAATAATATGCCCAAAAATATTCACACCCAAACTAATTAACGGAGAAGTGAATTTCTTTCAGCTAGGCCCCCTTTAGTCTGGGACCTGAATCAGAATCACAGATTTAGCTGTGTCTTCATATTTTATTATAGACCCAGTAACAGATTTTAAAGCTGATATCCATAATGTTGTTTTTCCTGGACCATTGACTGTTTTGTTTGACTCCCTCTTGTTCCGGTTCACAAGTGAAAGTGTGCTGCAGAGATAGTCAGGAGCACACAGTGAATTGTCCTTCATCTTTTGCCACTGAGAAAAGTAGCTTTTGATCATTTTCTGCAGATTTTCCTCTGGATCATGGCTGCGGTATGC
Source organism: Macquaria ambigua (assembly GCA_008360985.2). Lineage (NCBI taxonomy): Eukaryota > Metazoa > Chordata > Actinopteri > Centrarchiformes > Percichthyidae > Macquaria > Macquaria ambigua. The sequence continues at coordinate 280,208 of VMKM01000376.1, forward strand.
TTGTAAAATAAAAAATAAAAAAGTCTAATGGCTCTTGCTTGACATAAAGATAGACACAACCAAACTGTTAAATGCATCAGATTTAAATCTGAAATCTACACGTTTCTATGCACTGTCAGTGATGAGCCCTCATCTCAATAATTTCTTGGGTGAAGCTGTTTTTTTTTTTTCTTTTTTTTTATTATACAAACCAGCAAAACTCACCCCATCTTTATTTGTCACTTGGCCTGAAACCCCAGTCTTTCTTCCACCAATTAGATAAAAAGCAAGTTCAATTTTTTAAGTGTTTTGTTGAGTCTTTGTGATGAGGGAACAACCTAAATTTAGTATTATGTTGATGCCAAGAAAACTGGCTTCACAACCCCAGTGGACATCTTTTCATACCACTGTGTAAATTATCTGCCCGGTCAAAGTAAGACTCTCAAGGCAGGCTCTTGTTTAAACAGTAATAAAGCTGTCAGCATGTGCAGATATACATTAAGAAAGAAGATATTCAGAGAGGTGCATGCAAATGAAACCTGTGATCACAAATTAAGTCTGAAAGTTTTTTTCCTCCTGAAAATGTTTGCACTTGATAAAGTATTCCAAGGAGGCTTTTAGTAACTTTTGTCACCAAGCAATCTGTCAATGACATGATGGCTGCCAACAAGACTCAGTGGAGCCTGTGGAGCCCTGAGCAGTCCCGTTCACAGATGTTACTCATAACTCTCCTTCTTTGTCTTCATTACCATTCATCTCCCGACGGAGCCGCGCATTGGCCCTGTTCTCATAAATTACTCCTCAGTGAATCTGTTCACGTCATGGGGTCAGTGAATTGTTTATAAACAGCTGTGATTTGCTCCCAAATACCAATGGTGTGTGTGTGCACATGTGAGCACAAGCAGTCACGTTTGTGGGGACGCCTAAATGTGTATCCTTACCGAGCAATGATTAGCAATGATTAGTGCAATGATTAGTGTTTAAAACCTGTAATTGACCCTACTTGGCTCACTAGGTGTTTCCTTCCACCTACTGTACCTGTTTTCCCTCTGCCAGCACACGCACACACACATACACTCATAGCTGCATTGCTACCTGCTACTCCTGACTTGCTGGAGCTGCAGGGAACTAGCACAGCAGTGTCCTTAATAAGGAATCGTCGAGCCACAGGAAGTTGATGAGAATTGTTACGACAGTGATTATCATCACAGCTGCAATACGGCCCGTGCATAATGATCGCTGAGCTAACATTGTGCTTTATGTCGCATGTTTAGCCCAGTTAAGTTTTTTTCAGGCTACTCAGTATTCAGAGTTGTGTTACGCTGAATCCCCACGCCAACAGAGTAATTACTGCTTTGGCTACATCCCTACTGGTATGTTTTTGTGCCTGCAGGGCGAGGCAGGTTGTCTAGAATGGATTATTGAGGTCTTAATGTGGACGTTGTCAGTCGTAGTGTTGCCTCTGAGGTCCGGGGTTCCTCTCTCAGTAATGGACCTTATTTGAGGGTGGTTCATTTCACGCCTCTCTACAGCCATTAATGTTCAGAGGAGTGATCTGAGGCTGCTCACTTCAAAGCTTCAGACAGGGTTGCGTTCAGGTATGATGAAAGGTGACATTTGGTGCTACCCTGTGGACACACCAGTCTGTTGAAGGTGCAGTCTGTTGTAAACTCTCAGCTCATTTATAGGCTATCTGTGTGTGCGTACGTGTGCCTTTCTCTCTTCTGCAGTCTGTTACATTTGTCGAGTTGTTCTTTCTGCGTGTTTGGTGGGGTCAGGAAACTGGCTTTCTTGGTTTAACAACCAGCTGTGTTTTTGTTTATGTGCCGGTAAAATAGTGTAGTATCCATCGGAGCGGCATCTGTGGGTGAAGCTTTGTACGCTTACTCATTAAAATGGAACTCTGTGAAGTCTTTGGTTTTTCCTATTTTCTGTTTTGTTTATTTTTTCTGTGACAGAAGTTAAAAAAAGGATTTGCGGTCCAACCGATTTCTTTCATTCTTTTTATGACAAGTTTTCTCTTCTTGTCATCTCATGCTGGGGTTTTTTTTTTCCCCTCGGATTTTGACACCTCTCCCACCCATCTGAAGCTAAAATTCATACGCTCACTGTCTCTTTACCATCTGTCATTCTGTCACTCTTTCTTCACCACCCTTCACGTCTCCAGTTTGGTAGCCTAATCTGCATTACATGTTGATTTTGCAGGAGTTCGTATGTTGGATGGGGAGGTGACGGACGTGGTGGAGGCCCACTCTCTTAGCCTCAACCCTCAGCACATCCATATTTATAGTGCCAGCTGGGGCCCAGAAGACGACGGCAAGTCACTGGACGGCCCTGCCAAGCTGGCTAAGGAGGCTTTCCTCCAGGGAATCACCAAGGTCAGTCAGAGCATAAGCTTGGACTTTTAATCTACTAATATCTCCCCTGTTTCTTACTTCTAGCATCACTATCAAACTCACATCAGCCCTTTATATGTTTATTCACTTCCTTTTCTTGCTATACTATTCCTTTTAAGCTACGTATGGAGCAATTTCTCTCATCCCAACAAAAAAAGGTTGTTGGAGATTTGAGGTCTGAACATTTTTCCACTTATACAATCATACTGTATCAATATTTGATGGATGATCTCTGTCTGAGATGTAATGTAGAAAAGGACAAACTCAAGGTGAGTGTTAATTGCCCTCTGATTAGTCCTTTAGGGTTGGATAGAGTAAGACATTAAACATGACATATTATCTAAGGCTAATGTCATCATTTCTCATATGTCAGCATGCCACATCAAAAGACGTTGGCGGAACAGCTAAATGATAAATGTGAGATGGGAGAAAATAGAAATGGAACGGAAGTCACTGATGCAGAACAATAGATTCAAAGACGGCAGTAATCAGTGTATAAACGAATGAAACTGCACTATTTCTGTGGAAAAGAATGACTCGTATGTCACATCCCAAAATGTGAAAAGCCCCACATATCACGGCGTGTTAGTGGGAAAAAAATTGCCTGACAGCAGCACAACAGGCCCTTTCTGGTTCAGCGTGTGTTCTCCTGGCAGTGAGATAACCCCTGGCACTGAAGTGTTATCGTCTGGCCTGCAGCAAAGGCAGCATCGGGTCATAAATTGGGCTGGAAGGTTTAGGAGTATTAGCTAGAGCTTCAAGACTCTTGTGTTAGGATACTGTACAATTCAGACAGCATCATATATACAGTAGAAGGATATTTTTCCCCAACTTCTGCACACAGGTCGTTTGTGAGATGGAGATCCATCAAGAAAATGTAATTGAGAATCCTATTTAAAACCTCTGAACAAGCTTAATTAAAGCCTCTGCTCAGGTCAAATTGAGTTCCCTTTCTACACTTAAAATGCGATTAACCGTGCCGGAGAAAATGGTGTTGCAACAACAGTGATAAGGAAGCAAAGATTCCTGTATCTTTATATTTGTCGGGTCTGTGAAGCCAAAATACCGGATCTGATGATGTGACAGGACTTTTATTTTTGTAACAGGCAGGCCAGACTCAAGCAGACAGAGAGCAGAACAGACAGACAATCACAATCTTTAACAACAGGAGTAGCCAAACATTCCTGCAGCCTTTTCTCCTCTCTGACTGAAAACAGCCATATTTTATGTTCCTTTTTCATTGTAGTTGTGTGTATCTGTGGGTGACTGAGAGGAAGGAAGTAATGGTATAGGTCTGTTTTCTCTCAACCTTTTAATTTCTTGCTTGCCATCAATGCTTTCATTGTACCTGCTCTCTCTGTATGTGGGGTGTACGAGAGGTCCCTCTGCTTTCTTTTGTATCTGTTTCTTTCATCATATGTATTTCGTGTAGTGTCTTGTTTTTGTTCTCCAAAATGAATTTATCCGCCCACTTGGTTCAAACTGTAGGTGGAATAAGAAAAGTTTTAATCTTTCAGTTTTATTCTGAATGTTACAGTGTCTGGGTTGCCGCTTCCACACTTTGATGAAAAATTTGACTTTAATTGTTTAATTACATTTTGAATGACGGGGTGTCATTTGTGCTGAATAGAAATGCGAGTTGTGAGTAAATTATGATAATAACATCTATTTATTTGGCACTTTCCAATAAACACTCAAAAAGTGCTTCACAGAAGAACGAATAAAAGACAGAGATAACAACTTTTAACGAAGAACAAAACGTACTTGATAAAATATATTTTTAGACGAAGAAAAGCATTATATAAAACATGACAACATAAATGAAACTAATTAAAAGCCTATTTTAAAAATATGTCTGTAAGACTTGAACAAAAGGACACTGAGGTTGTTCTCCACCCAGAGGCTATTTCAGAGCTGTGGAGCCCTGACTGCAGATGCCCTGCTGCCCTCTGTCTCCAGCCCGGCCCCCGGGGACAGTCAGCAACGACTGGTCAGCAGACCTCAGGCTACTATCAGCTATGTATTGAGAGAAAGAAGGTCAGCAGTGTAGGAAGGGGGCACACCAACCCGTTATAAATCGATTCTAAAGGCCACAGGTGCAGGGAGGCCAAAAATGAAAATATGTGCAAATATTTTCTGGAACTTGTGATCTCACTGGCAGCTGTGTTTTCTACAAGTTGAAGACGGTCCATCGATTTCTGGGTCATTCCAGCCAAAAACGAGTTGCAGTAATCTAATTGGCTGGAGACTAATGGATAAAAAAGGAACAGTCTAATATTAGCAATGTCCCTGAGTTGACAAATGACACCCTTTGTTACTTTGCTAAAATGTTTAGTGAAATTTTAATCCGAGTCATAAACCACCCCAAGATTTCTAGCCTCCGGTTGGCAGTCCAAACCCAAATGGGCTAAATGTCTGTCTCATATAGTGTGTGTATTTTACGAGCATACAATCTCACTGCCAGATATCATGTTGTCATTTATCAGGCTCCTAAATTATATTCCATTTGAGTAGATTTTGTAATTACATTTCTTCTGTTTGTTATGTGATGTTCTGCTGCAATAAGTCGCCTGACATTATGATGTATTAATAAAAGTTGTGCCTACAGCGGTTCACTGCTTCTGAGCGAAAGCACATAAGTGACAAGGCGTTTGAGCAGTGAGACAAACGTCTTTGTCAAAGGCAATTTTTCACACTTCAACCACCTCGTTACTCTCTTTCTCTTAAACTATTCTGTGTGTGTCTATGGATTACACCAATATGGACGTATATATATATATGTTTCTTTACCACAGGGACGTGGCGGGCGAGGCTCCATCTTTGTGTGGGCCTCGGGTAACGGTGGCCGGGAGCAGGACAGCTGTAACTGTGACGGCTACACCAACAGCATTTACACCCTGTCCATCAGCAGCACCACGCAGTCCGGCAACGTGCCGTGGTACAGCGAGCCCTGTTCTTCCACCCTCGCTACCACCTTCAGCTCTGGAAACCCGGGGGAGAAACAGATCGTGGGTGTACACACACACACACACACACACACACACACACACGCTTTTAACATCCCAGATTTTGTGTAGGATTGATTTTATACTTCAAATCTTTAGCACTCTGTAAATGTCAGCATTGCAAAAATAACCATACATCTCATACTTTGCGTTGGCCTTATCAGTCAGCCAACAGTTGAAGCTGGTACATCCAAACCGAACCCTTTTCGAGTGTACATACACATTAATCTAGTCTCTCTCAAATAAAAAATAGGCGTCAAACTGTCAAAACCAGAGTGACTGATGTGTAACATACAGTGAGCAAAGCTGACAAACACTGAGAGATGCCACATGCCTCCTTCAAGCTGCTTGTCAGCTAAAGAAAGAATTGCCTCGGGGACATAGAATAACATAAAACAACTATAAATCTGCCATTGCCGCCAAAATACACCAAAGGCATGCTGCAGGCAAGCAAACACAACACATCAAATGGATGAAATTGTAGTAATTTTCAAATTCACTGCAGCAGTCGCTTTGTATTGTTGCTTTAGCAGTCAGAAGCTGTCATTTGTTGTATCAGTGAGTTCGTACATATTTCTTTTATCCAAACCTAGTATTTATGGTCACTTTGTCAGATGTTTGTGTTTGGTATATTTGTGCCTAGACTGTCAAATAACAAGCAGACCAGGCTTTTAAACAAATCCAATGTGGACTCACAAGTAGCTCATTTAGCGGACGCATTTGGTCACCTGACATCTCTTGAGGTACTGGGTATGTGTTACTGGGTATTTAGGAAATGCTAGGTTTATAACTTGTTTGCAAAAGTAAAAACATAATCAGTGTAGGGCTGCAAGTAACTATTATTTTCATGATTGATTAATCGGACAATTATTTTTTCACCTTATCAATGAATCACTTAGTCTTAGAGCATTGTCAGAATATATTCAGAAATGCCCATCACAAGTTGTGACGTCCAACAGTCCAAAACCCAAAAATAATTTGTTCTGTTTAGAATGATAGAAAACCGAGAAAAGCTTTTTCTTGACAAATGACTTCACTGATAACGTGATTATTACAATTGTTGACAATTTTCTGTCGATTGATTAAATCAGTGACTACAATCAAGCAACAATGAATGAAATACGACAGATCTAACAGTTGGCCTGTGCAGACATGCGTCCTCCCTTTGTTTACTCCTCTGACACGTAGACTTCTTTCCACAGATAATGGTCATTAGTGCCACAATCTGTCAGGCCAAAAGTTGCAGACCAAGAATCTGTCCCTAACCTTCACAGCTCGCCTTGCCCTCTGGCTTCTTGTCATTTCTGAAGTGTCCCCATTGTGACCCAGACTGGCCTCATTAGCTCTCTGGCATTGGCAGAGACAGAGAGCAGAGGTATACCCGGAGAGCTAACATACATTGTCTCACCACCACCCGACCTGTCTGGGCTGATTTGGCTGACATTCACTGCCCCGGCTGTGACCCTTTGGCAGGGATCCACAGACCTGAGACTGAACCTACCTGCTCGTTTTCTCCTCCTCCTCCCTCCCATCTCCGATGGCTGCTGGCACAGCTCTCATTGTCCCCACCCCACCCCTGTCTAACTCTCAACTTCTCTCATCATACCGAAGTGGGAAACTGAATGTGTCATATTAACTGTGTCTAACCTTCTGTATTTCTGTGCACTCTTCTCCCGTCTCCAAGGTGACCACAGACCTGCGGCAAAAATGCACAGACTCTCACACGGGGACGTCCGCTTCGGCCCCGCTGGCTGCTGGGATCATCGCTCTGGCTCTGGAGGCCAAGTGAGTGAGAACAAATCAGCTTCCTCCTACAAACATATAGCTATTTTTGAAGTAAACCCTGTAGCCAATACGCTTTTACAGTAAAAAAAAAAACACACTTCTTAAATGTAATTTTATCATAAACTTAATTTGTTATGCTCCACTGTGCACTTGTGGGAGGTGTCTATGTGTAGGCGTGCATGCACTCGCGTCTGGAAATGCGCACACGCGTCTGGGAGTCGGCGTTGGCCTAAATCCCAGCCCAGAAATTCTTTCCTCAGCAAATTAAGCTTTTGATAATCAGTTAATTAGCAAGACAAATCAGCAGCTGCAGCCCACACAGACATCTGAATACCTGTAGGGCCGCTAGTGAAGATTTTAAACTGGAGAATGTCTCTCATTATCGCTCACTCAGGACTCCAGGTGTCAGAATCCAAGTTTCTGTCAGCAGCTCTAATGTGTTCTCCATTATGGCCGTATCTTTAGTCATATCTTGTGTGTGTTAAGTCCTTTTATCAGTCAGCCGTCCTCCACTCTGCATAATTCTCTTCATTTCCACATTAGCGATAAGCTGACAGGTGTCAAATCAAATCCAGCATTACCTCACAGCCCGGTTTCAGTTCAGGTGTACATCCCCAGAGTCCCAGGTGTATCTCAGCACTGTCACCTCTGATATCACCATGTAGACTATCTCTCACTTTCAACACCAAACTAGAGTCAGTAGTTTGGTGCCTGCCAGTAGTCTGCACCCCTCCTGACAGGCAGCAGTAATAATTGCTAGTTTATCGGACTGGGACCACACTGCGATTCACAGAGATGGAATTATTTAATAGGCAGAGTGTTTTGGCTTTCTGGTGTTTTATTATTTTATTATTTTCCCCTTCGTTCTTAGCTGAGGTGACATTGAGTAGATGGGGGGGGGGGGGGGGGTCTTGCCCATTAATAACACATGAGAGGATGTGAGATGTGAATGCTGATGTGGAGAGTGGTGGAGATGATGCACCACAGTGCAATTCTGTGTTTCTATTTTTATCTACTGTGGTGTTGCAGACAATAAGCAGTGTGATTCATGGTTTGATTATGTTAACCCACGGAGCAGTGTTTTCCTCATTGGTGACTCAAAGGCTTCTCCTGTGAATGCTTCTCTGCTGTGCCTCTTAATAAATCTATATAAAAAAATAACTTTTTTATTGGGCTTCTACTGTGTGGAAGGTGACCGCATCCCCCAATCCCAGACCTCATTAGAAACTATCATTACAGAGCGGTCTAGACATAATCCTCCACAGTATTGTAGCCACTGTTTTACTCTGTTCCCTGACCTTTCAACACAATAGGTTATGATGTACCTTTAATACTGGTGTTTTACGCCAGTGTTGAAACCATAATGTGAGCCCATACCTTTGTTATGGTTGACTGACATATCCCTCAGGGCTTCCTCTACGTCTCAGTGTAATATTTCAGAAATATATGTCTGTCCTCAGTGCATGTACTCAGGTGGATCACATATCAGGTGTGTCTGTAGACTCCTGACCTTTTCCATATCCCATAGCTCCTCACATTTCCTCTGCTGTGTTGTTGTACAGTTGAGGTCAGCGAAACCTGGCTTTTCTCTTAATGTGCATAATGTAGAAAGTAATACCTTCAGATATTACATGACAGAAAGTCAGCCCGGTTGCTCTGCTTTCCTTCCTGTATCTCTGCAGCATGAACCTGACCTGGAGGGACATGCAGCACCTGGTGGTGAGAAAGTCCCAGCCCGGACACCTCAGCGCCGGAGACTGGAAGACCAATGGAGTGGGACGCAGAGGTAGAGGCTGGCTAGTCCAAATCAAGCACAGATGGTATTATATGGCGTTTTATTTGTGCCTCTATCCTGAGTCCCTGAATGGGACATTTTGAGCACAGAAAAAAGATTTTTTGTAAGCACATGAATTACATTTTGATAATTATCATGCAAACAAATATTTAATTTAAGCAAACAAAAATCTATTCTCTGCACAGTCAATTTATTTGAGTGTTTGCTATTACGCACACAAGCACACAATAATAACGTCTCTCACTCAGTTTCATACTCTGTGCTCTGTGTACTCCCAAATCCTCAGAGACTTGCTCTCTCAACATCTCTGCTCTGAGCGCTCTCAGGTTTGCCTGCATGCTCACCCAACCTGACAGAGTGTTACAGTATGCCACAATTTCAGCCAACCAAACCACTGGGGTAAAATTGGTCATTTGTGATTAGCTGTTTTGTATCCACTCCGATCGCTAGTAGGATTGTCGGTTATTAGGGAAATTGGGAAGCACTGGGAGAATGTAGGCACGCCACAGCCACACACAAGTAGTTCATACAGTTTGGGTTACATATCTAGTTTTATGAACCTTCATGAAATTTTACTTTCAGTTAAAAGTTTCTTCTTAGCTATCATGGTTAGATACCTAGCTAACCTCTGCCAGATAAGCAGTAGCTAACTAAGCTAGATATGACTTGATAATTGCCAGCTACAAAGCCATGGCATTATAATCATTAAAGTCCAACTGAAATTAAATTGCATGTTTTTTGTCTGCTACATCATACATCTCTTCTCTGTACGTGTCCTGTGTTCTCCTTTGAGGAAAAAAAATCAGAAACCAAAAGGGAGAAATGTAATGTATGTGTTATATTTTTTGCGCCCCCCTAATTTTGAATTAATTTGTCGGAATACTATTATTTCTTTGTGCTTCATCTTAAATCCAACATATCCATAAAGCAGTAACGTCAGTGTTCAATCATAGGCAGACAGTCACACCGACTACCAGCCAGACAGCAGCCTGCTACACAACACATGAGCCACAGATTCTAAACAACAACCCACATTGGCTTTCCTGCTAAAGTCTCCTTCTTAATCTAACATACAAACATGAACAGATTTCTTGTCCTTTGCTGCCAGGGAAAAGTGCACTGCTAACGCCATTTTCAAGGCTAGATAGCTAATTAGCTGGTAAGCTGCAGCACATTAAATGGCACGTAAACCTACCTGAAAATATCCCTTTTGTCCGTTTAGATGCTGGTGTTGTCCTTCCTCTTCAATCCCACTAACAACATGCTGTCTGCCCATGGCTTGTGCACTACAGTGCAAGGTTGTTTACTTTGTCTCCCGTTCTCCTGCAGGGGCTCAGCCTGCCAGCTGCTTTCAATCAAACAGAGACACCGACATGCCACTCCTGCCAGCTGAGACAAAAAAAAGCATTTCTGATATTTCTCCAAGACCTTTTTTTCTTCCTTTTAATAACAAAAAATGATTGACAATAAATTAACCTTTACATTATTTTTGACTCCAAAAAGGGATGACTAAATGTGATTTCAGTTGGACTTAAATGTAGTTCCTAAGGGGCACAATTCATATCAGTATTTTTGAAGGAAGTGCATTTATGATGCAGGACTGAGGAACAAATATAAGGCCAGTATTACTGTAAAGGCTGGATAGTCTCACTGTAATTTCTCTTTCTGTGATGTTATCTCATCGACACCACCCACCAACCTGCCATTCTCTTTATCCCTCCATCTTTTTTCTCCATAGTGAGTCATTCGTACGGTTATGGGCTCCTGGATGCAGGAGCTATGGTGGCATTGGCACAGAACTGGACCACAGTGGGGCCACAGCATCAGTGTGTTCACAACATGCTTGCAGAACCAAGGTTAGAAGGGTGACCTGAAGCTCTGTGTGTGTATTTGTGTGTAAACTGCAGTGAGTTTTAGTCTCTTTATGAGCACTTGCGGTTCTATCATCCTGATAGATGTCATTGTATTCTCCTCGGAGGAGGGATGGTCGCGTACATTTGTAGCACAGTGCTATTGTCTGTGTCCATTTCTGCAGCCACACAACATTAACCACTCTCCCCTCCACTTGTCAAACCTGCAGAGACATCGGGAACAAGCTGGTGTTCAGCAAGAGCGTGGATGCCTGCTGGGGACGGCCGGAGTATGTGAGCTCTCTGGAACATGTTCAGGCTCGCCTCACTCTCTCCCACAACCAGAGAGGAAAATTGGCCATTCATCTCATCAGCCCACTGGGCACGCGCTCCACCCTGCTGTTCCCCAGGTTCACAGTAAAACACACCACACCAACAGCCGAGCCCTCACACAAATCTCTCTTTGCCTTTGTCTCTTTCACACACACACACACACACAGACAAACACAATGTGCATGTGTGTGTAACTCAGTTTCAGTTGTATATTCCCACAAGTATAGTCTCTGAGAAAAACACACTTTCTGCTTTCTACCACAGAACAAAATAACACAAACACGTCGTCGCTCTCCTTTTCTTTCAGGCCCAATGACTTCTCCTCGGAGGGATTCAACGACTGGGCCTTTATGACCACCCACTCATGGGACGAGGATCCTCAAGGGGAATGGACCCTGGAAATAGAAAACGTAGCCGCTAATGGACGTGACTATGGTAACCCCACTCATCACCATTAATTGTTCAGCCTGGTCACATCACATCAAACCTACATCCATGCCAGCATTCACTGCCCCCTCATCAGCTCAAGTCCTCTTGCATATTTTTCATGCTTCTCTAAATAGCCTCTCCTCAGTTCCTATTTTTTCTGTCACATTCGCTCTAATGATTCAGTTCCAGGGGGAGAGGCTCTCAGAAACACTTCCGGATTAAAACCTTGCAGCTGCTGGGCAGAGAAATATTCTTCTGCGAGAAAGTGGTTGGCAACCTTTTGATTATTAACTCTAACATCTTGAGAATGTTTTTTTTGTTTGTTTTGTTTTGTTATGTTTTTACAACTATCGGGCTGCATTTTCTTTCAAAAAACAAATGGCAGTATATTGTCAAGAAGAGTCAACCACTCGTTAAGTCCTGGAGCTTTCCTGTGGCTTTGTTTACTCAGAGCAGCCGGGTAAATGAGATAGGAATGCATCTCTTCCTCTGCCGGTTTTGATCCTCCTCCAGTGTTGTGTTTGGTCCGCTTTTACCACTTGTTTCCTTTCCATCCACCCCCATATCCTCTTCTCAGCCAGTTCACACTGTTCCCTCTCTGGGAAGTGTTACATTGATATTCTCTTCCACATCTCAATACCCACATGCCCCTCCTCCCTCTCTCTCTCTCAGGTGTGTTGAGTCAGTTCACCCTAATCCTGTGGGGTACTGGACCCAGCGTCATCAACCCCTCATCATCTGACTTCCCTCGGCCGTCCAACAACAGCTGCAAGACCTTTGATGCCCAGCAGATTTGTATCGGTGAGATCATTTGGGCTTCCGCTGACACACAAACTTTGAACAGGAGCCACTTAAGTTAAATGGGCTCATTTGTATTGGCGCTGGCACACAGTCATTGTTACAAAACAGGCTTTTGGTCGGACTGTGTTGGGTATTTCAACTTGTGAAAAGCGAGTGCTGTGAATACAGATTGCCAATTTACAAGCCTCTCGTGCATCTGTTTACACGCGCACTATGAATATGCACATTGCCATATGTGATATTAGTTTGAGTCAGAGTGTGGGACGTATGGAGGAGCAGCAGGGGAGATTCAGACTGCGTCAGTGCAAGAGGTGCTATGTTGTCAACAACTGTTGAGGAGGGCGACTCCCTCATTGAAAGGCAGATGAGGTCGGAGGCTTCGCTCTGCTTCCAAATATTCAGACGTTTTCTTCTTAATCTTTCCAGACTTCTCCATAATTTAGTTAAAATCTCATTTCAATAGTTACTGGTAACGCTTTATTTTACAAGGCTCCAGGCTCCTAATAACTTCCTAGAAATGAACTGGAAAGGACTTTGTAATTTGGTGATAATTATATAGAGAACAAAGACACATTGTTCAATTGTTAAAACTAATCCATTTACTGGTTGTGGCCTTATTTTAACAAATGAACCATCTTTTAGTGAGGAGACAGGAGATCAGTTGAAAATGCAAAAATGTAGAAGTTTGTCTTTCTACGTGGTTGTAAATTACAGGCAAGCATACAATCTAGCAAATATAAAAAAAGTACGGTTTCTAACAGATAAAAGAATATTTTCATGGGTTTAGATGGATCATTAAGATTTTAGCAGTTCTTTCAAGAAAATTCCTCTGGAAATCAGTAGCTGCTTATAGACTGTGCCCAACTGCATGTACAGTAACTATTATATCATTTCCAGGTTTTTCATAAATGCTTTGGGAAAATGTGATGGCCCCATTTTATACTTTTTTCTGACCTTTTACAGACTAAATGGTTAATCAATGAATCGAGAAAATAATCAGCAGATGAATTGATAATGAAAAGACAATTGTTTGGTGCAACTTCCAAGAAAACTGTGAAGATATTATGGCACTTGTAAAAGCGTTACCCAGGGTTCTGTGGATGCCATTTTCGTTGCGTTTTATTGGATTGCATGAGACTTAACTTTTTCCCTTATTCTTTCATCTCCCACGCTCCAGAGTGCAGCCCCGGCTTCTCCCTCTTCCTCCAGGGTTGTGTGAAGTTGTGTCCGCCGGGCTTCACCTCGGGGCAGCAGCTCCTCAACCTCTCCCTGGAGAACTGGGTGGACTTGTCCTCAGTCCAGGCCTGCCTGCCCTGCAACCCCGCCTGTCTCACCTGCTCTGGCACCGGGCCTGCAGACTGCCTGTCCTGCCCGCCTCACAGCCACCTGGTCCTCACCTCCTGCCTGCACCAGAACCAGGTCCAGCGTAAATCCCCACTAGCTGGGGGCCTCCAGGGTGACGGAGCACAGCCAGAGGGGGAGATCCCAGCAGCAGTAGACAACAGCAGAGAAGGCGAGGAACCTCCGGGACTCAGCGTAGCTCCGTCCACTCAGCTGCCTGCCATCGTGGCCGTGCTCAGCTGTGCTTTCATCCTGGCTGCCTTCGTCGGGGTCTTCCTCTTGCTGCAGATGCGCTCAGGTGGCGCTTCTTTGGGCTGGAGGACCAAACTGCCCTCTGGGTATTCAGAGACGAAGGGGGTGCGGGTGGGCTTTGGTTTTGGCTTCGGCCAAGGACGGGAGAGGAAGGCTCGGATATGCTACAAGGGGATCCCCACTGTGTGGGGGGATGAGGACATGATCGCCTACCAGTCTGAATCAGACAGCGAGGAAGTGGACGGTCACAGCGAGAGGACAGCTTTTATCAAGACGCAGAGCTCAATCTAGCTGAATCTGCTGAACCTGATGTTGTGGTGTCTGACACCACGACATCCTGGGTCTCATCAGCATTTAGATCTGACTGTATGGAGCTGATACATGAAGGAGAATCAACACAGGCTCAGAAAAAACACAAAACGCAGGCCTTACTGTCCCATCAGCACCCCATCCAAATACATTAAAGAGTCAATCATTTGTTTTTTCATGTATTTATTTACATTTGTTAATTTATCTTATTTGATTAATATTTTGATGTCAGGTGTATTTATTATGCATTTGACTCTTTGTCACCAATTTAAGGTGTTATGCAACTGTTTGACCATATTTTGTCCAATTTGTCAAAGGAGTATTCCAAATATTTGGTATTGCTCTCACATAAAGTAGGGGGACTTACAAGAGACAGATTTTAAAAAAAAAAATAAAAAAAGACTGGTCAAAATCAAAGCAGCAGAGGCCGAGATATAAGTATAGGTCAAAACCCCTGGATCCTACATTTCCCATAATGCAGCTCAATAGCAACGCTCATTAGAGAAACTCTACACCCCCAGTTTCTGAAAAAAACAATTGTAGTCTCCCAGCCCAATAACCAATCAGTGCTCAAAATAACCCTGATGACATCATCAGGCTGAGAAGTACTCTGTGATGCGTAAACAGAACTTGATGTGTAAAATGGGTGTGTCCCTCTAAACCAGTCCAGTCCAAATCTGATGCGTCCCCAACACAAACACCTGGCCATCAGCACAGGCAGAGTTTTAATAAATTGGCATTGTTATGTTTTATTAGATTCCTGGCACATTGTGGGCCAGGGGTCGTGAAGTTGACACGCTGTTCATTAATAGTAAGAAATCTTTAAAGTGAGGATTTCTGCAGCGTACTGGGACGGCGTAATAAAACATCCCGCGGGCTGTTTGATGGAGGATGCTGTTTTCAATCAAGGCACAGTGGGAATTGCCACCGCAGCATAGACACATCAGATATATCACTCACAAAATCTCATTGACTTGTAGTAGAGTAACTGTTCATTTTAAATTAAAAAAAATTAAAAAAACACGTAGCCCAAAGCTGCTTGGCTGACCTTTACAACATTTTTCTACTTGGTTGCTGCTGGTAAGAAATAAGCTCATTTTCTCCACAAAGCATATATTGATTTTGGGGCTTCTCTCCCAGAACGTCTTCATCAGGGTAAATCTCTTTCCCTTTCTATTGTGAGCGCCATACATTGAAAGACAAATGCCTGCTTTATTTCCCCATCTATAACAGTGCAAACTTGCCGCTACACAAGCTAAATCAAAGCCTTTGGATCTAAAGGCCAGAACGGTTACAGTGATTAAGAAACGAAGAGATCTTGTATCGCATTTTCTATGTTTGTTTTATATCTTTTTTATTTAACTGACAATGGATGTTAATATTGTGGAGATCATGCTGGAATAAAATGACTTTGGCTGTTGCATAGATGGACTGTTTGCGTCTTTACTGTCAGATTTTATAACTTTTAGCATTTTATGCATCTTAAATTCAGCCACTGACACACAAACACCACCCGAGAGAACAGATGGTTCATCACTGCTTCATGGCTGTATATCATTGTTGCAAGTGTGTTTCCTTGACTCCGGGTGTTTAGCTTTAAACAGGGTGCCAGCACTCTGTCTTCCCCCTGCTATCCAGTCGCAGTGAGCACGCTGCCAAAAAAGCCTTCAAGAAACTGTTTTCTCAAGCTTCAATATGGTGGCCCCTTAAAGTTTAAATTAATATAAATGGAAAAGGTTTGTATGCATGCAGGAAAACAATGCCCGCCAGTAGCAGCTTTGTTCATTAGCAGCTTTCCTCTATAACACCCTCTACAGAGGCAGGTAACTGGGTTCATGGGTGAAGGTACATTCATTCTGTGGCCCGTAATTAGATCTGCCGGGAGAACTCGCAGCACAATTCGGTGCCCCTCGGATGCGTCATGCTTTGCATTATAAATGCTGCGTGTGTGAAAGCAAACGTGTGTGTGTGAACTGCCTCGTGTTGTTAGGATGAGGATGAGTTTGAAAGCCTTTTATCTCCTCATTCACACCTTCATGACATGTTTGTGTGAGCTGTTTTGTCTTTTTTTTTTCCTGCGTGCCCTTGTATTAATTAGCTGCCATGTTCTGTACAATGCTGCCTACTAACTAGGCTTGGCAACAAGAAATATTAGATTAATTAAAACAACAAATCAGGCCCCCCATTAGCTGATTTCACATTCAGATCAATTGGACACTGAGGTTCCAGTCTCATTACTCCAGCTGGCCAAACATTATTTGTGTGCTGGTGCTGAATCTGATGCTCGGGGACAAAGCAGAGTGTCGGTTCTCCCTCCCTTTCCGCACAGAAAGGTTGAGAAACAGTTGGCACCAGCAGAGTCTGTAGTCTGGAGTAAAATGCAGAGGCTGAGTGTCCCCAGGGTACCTCTACAGGCATCACCCCCCCACCCCCACAACACACACACACACACACACACACACACACACACACACACACACACACACACACACACACTCTGCCACTTCCTTTCCCCTCCACACATGCAGTGCAGTGATCACTCTCAGGCCTCAGGCGTCCCTGCCACCACACTTTCTTTCTTCCTCTGCGTGTCCCTGATCCATTTTTATGTAGCGTGAACAAAGAAACAGTTCTTTTCATGTTCAACTCACAAGCTGTCACAGATACCTTGAACACCTTCGCCTCAGAGGGGTAAACATGGGTGAAAACTGTGTTATTTGATTTTAAAGTAGGAGATCCACCCTGCTCAGCTTAATGTCAGGTTGCCGCCTTGACAGCCAACCACCGACAAGTGAAGCACTGGACAGTCTAAAAAGGGCTCTCTAACACTTTTCTGAGACTGACAGCATCTGTAGGGCATGGGCAGTACTGCTGTACTGACTCAATGTTGCCCCCTACTGATGGAGAATTAGTCAAGCTTTTTACAGATAGAGACAAAAAAATAAATAAAAAACCACCATGAAAATACAGTAGAGATTCAAAAGACTGAAGAAATCAAATTAATTTCAGATAGAGAAACAATCTTTGTATTTCGATCTTTATTCACCCCCCATCTCTTCTGTTCTACTTCAGCTTTAATCCATCATGAATAAACAAATACAGACGAGACCCTTCCTTCATATATTACCTCTGAACAAACAAAAACAGCCCTACAACAGATATCACATTTAAAAAAAAAAAAAAAAAAAAAGACGTGTACAGAGACTCGGACGCACACCGAAACAGCAGGAGAGAAGGTTGTGACAAGGTTATGGGACGACAGGAGAAAGTGCGATTTAAGATGCATTGAAGTCTGGTCTAACAGAAATGTTAACTGCAGCGGGAGAGGGGGGGGGGGACTCTGCAGTGCTTGCAGTGAGAGAGAAAGCAGAACGTATTGAACTATGGCAGACCAGACATCAGGCCAGAGGAGGAGAGCAACAAAGCAGCAGACCTCCTGCGGACAATGAAGATGATGACCGGTTAAAGTGATGGGACACAGTGGGGCAGGGTGAGATGGCGGCGCGGTACAAAGTGTGACACAGGTGGCCTGTGAGCTGTCTGGCCTCAGCTTTGGACACAGATGACAACATCCTCCACACAGCCGCTGTGGAGGCAGATACGCACCAGAGAAAGGCTGAGCGACTGGAGACAGCCTTTGGGATAAGAAGCACTGTGGAGCTGAAACTAAAAAAAACAAACTGCAGCTCATTTGAAGAAACCTATTTTCTTCTGTGTTGAGGATACCTGTGTATGGTTTCATTTGACTTATTCTTTAAGGGTCAGTTCACCAAAATTACAAAAAAAAAAAAAAAAAAAATGCATTTTCTCACATAAGTCTTTTAACTTAGTGGTATCTTGACATGACAGTTTTGGTTTTAGGCGTCGAGATTTTGAGAAATCCCTCTCCGAGATTTCTACCACCAATGAAGGTGAGTGGATATTTTACTCGTAGCGCTCACAACATTGAAAAAAGACAACAGCAACATCTCCTTCCAGAAAGTGTCCCACCTATCCACAATTTGTTGTAATTTTGTGCAGCTGTGAGCAGCTCCTCCATCTCCTCTGTGCAATGCATTGTCGTACAATAGTGTACATCAACAGCACGCTCAAAAATCAAGCATTTTTAGTATGCATACTGTCAATAGTATCACTTTTCCAGTGTGAACACAGTACATGCTCAAAATGTTTAGAATTAGTATGTGGTATGGAACTGGTACACAGCTCCTGAACCTATTTTAGTTGAAAGTAGTTCCAGTGAATAGCTTCACAGTAAGGTCTGTGGATTATCCAGAGCGACAGGGACACTTTATGTGCAAAGACCAATTGCTGTCAAATGTTTTAAATGAAGATTTTTAAATGCACTGAGCACCAAAAAAATGAAATTCCATTCAGCTTCATTGCATTGGGGAAATGGCAGAAATCTCAGAGACAGATGTGGTGCTGAAACGATCAAAAGAAAATGAATCATCAACATTTCATCCATCGTCGGGCATCATTTACCAAGCAAAAAATGCCAAATATTCTCCGACTCCAGCTGCTCAAATGAGTGTGCGCTCTTTTCGGTTTAAAATATTTGAAAACTCTTTACTATCTCTGGGTTGTGGATTGCCATTTGTACAAAACAAGCGATTAAAAAAAGACTCTGGGAAATGGTAATGAGCTTTTTTCACTATTTTCTGACATTTTATCGACTTAACGGTTAATCAGCAATGAAAGCAATCATTAGTAGCAGCTCTAGACGGATATCTCAAAACAAAATCTATCTGCATAGGCAGATACCGCTGGAGAAAATGTGTCTATTTTTGCAATTAGGGTGAACTAGCCCTTTAATTTATGTTCTGTCCTTTAATGGGAAGCTCCCTTTGTCCTGCAATGACATGACCCACTGCTCGACACAGACACCCAAACTGATCGATGATAGCTCACAGTACTATGAATGGTCCCTGATAGTGCACACTAACCTCAATACACCAACAAAAAAAGAAATAACCCTCAAGTATTCACATCAACATAGTCTACAGACACACATACTGATATATCTGCCGTGTGGTATATATGAGGTATAGTCTTTGTCTAGTGTTCTACTGCATACAGCATGGGAAACAGAAACAGCCTCTCAGCAGTGAAGTACAAGCTCAGGAATGACGAACAGGGGCTTTGAAATGCACAGTTCCACAGTTTCTCATCAGCAAAGAGGAAGCACAGGGAGGGAAAAAGAAGTGAAGGAAGGAAAGAAAGTCTTCAGACTATCTACAAGCAACTGCGAACAGAAGGTAAACAGTCATCCGATGTGATTAATGATCACATTGTTATCGCGTAGTGACCAAAGTGGGAGTCTTGGACTCAGACATATGATAGCTTAAAAGAGCCACAGCTCGGGTCTCCTCGCGAGTCGAGACTGAAGAGACCACACATTCGCTTTGCTGCATTCGAGTCTGTCGAAACAAAATAAAAATAAAAAAAATCAACTGCAGCCAACGTTAGATTGACAGGTACAAAAACAAAATCGCTGTGATGTGCGTCTTCTTCACTGCGTACATAAAAACAATTTTAAACCCATACGCCAAATAAAGCTTTGTAGAGCAAAGATAGAAAAAAGACAAAGTTCTTACAAAGCAGAACTAAATGAGATTTCATTTTCGATTACAGAGACAAACAGATACCCTTCACCTGGGTTTTGCTGCTCTCGGAGGCGTCCACACTAACAGCCTACCCCCTGCTGTGCAGCCAGTCCTGTAACAGTGGACTTGCTCTCCAAGCTGTAGTGTTTGTGGTTCTGCTTGACAAAACAGAGAGACCCAAACCCCTCTGTGGCCGACGTGGGCCTGGTTCTTGGTCCAAGGAGTCTGGTGGGTTTTTATTGCCTCTTTTAGTCCGGCTCTTAGCGCAGTTTGAGCTTGAAGGTGGAGATTTCCATGGGATCCAGGCTGATGGTGGAGTCGTTGGCCAGAGGCATGCTGGAGTGCATCAGAGTCAGGGACACGGGCTGGAGCAGCTGCAGGTCCAGGTTCTTGAACAGTCCAGATACACTCAGCTGCAGAGAGACAGAGAGAGAAGTCCGGGGGCGTTAGCAACACAACGAGCTTCTGGCAGGTAGAAAACAAATCCAATGCTGGAAGAAGTATTCAGATCAATAACATACTTTTAAATACTCCATTACAAGCAAAAATCCTGCAAAGTTTCACTTCAAGTATTAGCAACAAAATGTACTTTAAGTATGAACAGCAAAAGTTCTCATTACGCAGAATGGCCCCTGAAAGTGTTATATTATTATTGGTACATTAATATTTAAGCAGCACTTTAATGTTGTAGATAGTTAATTTTAACTGATTTCTATACTGTTTAACCTGTAATAAGAAGGCATCATACTTTATACACTGATCATACGTTTTGTATGTAAAATATTAATCTGAAAATTAAATAACAGCTATAGCTGTCAGATAAACATAGTGGAGTAAGAAATTACAATTACAATCTAGTGGAGTATACATTTTTTGTTTTGTTTTAGCGTGAGTGAGTGAGTGTTTCTACCCTGACCTGTCCTTGTGTGGTGGTGCAGTTGAAGCCCAGGTTCTGAGTCTCCAGGCCACAGTCCAGCGCCAGACGGTGAAGAATCAAGGCAGTGTACGGAGACGGAGAGTGGGGGTCCTGCCACACACCCACACCCACACCCACACACACACACACACACACACACACACACACACACACACACAGACAGACAGAGAGAAGCGCCACAGGAGACACGTGTCAATTTCAAAGCCAAAAACCAAAATGAGGGTGTGTTTTTTCGTCTGGTCACCTGGCTCTGGATGCTGCGCAGGTTCAGCAGGTGGAAGTCACAGGGCAGGATGGACTTGAGAGGGGCGAAGGTTTGCAGAGGAGGGATGCCGCGTCTTTTGGGCAGGACGGGCAGCGCCAAGACCTCGTGGTTCAGGAAGGCGTCAGTCATGTGACTGAGTATGGACGGGAAGCTATTTGTTGCACTGTCCATCATCTGTAGGAGGACAGAGACAGATTTAAGCCCCAGTGGTAAATGGCAGTGTAACTAGCACAACAGCAATGACTCACCTCTAGAGACGTTCTTTTGCCATTACTGCACTACGTGAGGAATAGGCTCTAATTACTATGTCAGAGTACGAGGTATATTTCTAATTCTAGTCCAGACAGACACGGCACTAATCGATCTATATTGGGTTTGTTACAGCCACAGCACCATGATGTCATCTTTAAATGAACAGCATTACAGTGTTTCAAACATGAGGTTTTGTGGCAGACCGGATCAACTTCATACCAAGTACCATCATCAGTTTTACCACAGAGCTGGGTGATAAAACTGAAGCCAATGCCTTCCATTCTCTGCCAGTGTTGATAAATAATATAATTTGTTACTTTCAATGGCGCTGTCGTAGAGATGCACCAGCTACGGCTATGTGGTGGAGGAAAGCAAAAAAAAATAAAAAAATAAGGAAACAGAGCTACAGCACAGACTATGATTTGGGCTAATAAGCATCCTCACTGTTGCCAAGGCAACATTACCTCTTGAACTCCGTCACTCAATATTTTGGGGAGGAAAAAATGAAACAAGGAGGAGAGTTTGGCAAGGAAGCCGTCATGCTGAAGGTAACGGAGTGGAAAAAGAAGAGAAGGAGAACAAAGTTAGAGATGATAACAAAAGAGACAGATGGGGTAGTAATGAGTACTGGGGAAAAAAAAAAAAAGATGTGAAGAAAGGTGTTAATGAAGACACAATGAAGGACGTAACATTATTATATTCCACCCACAGCCTTGCACAGAGGTTATAGAGAGTCTACCAGCACTGCAGAGTGAGATGTGGTGTGCTGGGATTTCAAGAGTGCTCGCCCAGCTTCAATAACCGCCTTCACTGTCATCTCACTGACCTTGTTGCCCGTGGATCTCCTCTCCAGCAGCAGTCGGAAGCGGTTGGCCGTCTTCTTGTTGTCCTTCAGGCCCTGACCCAGCCCACGATTATCATCCTGCATCAGCCGCCGGTCCATAATCACTTCAAGCTGGCCTGAGAGGGGAGGAGGAGGAGGAGCAAGGACAACAGCTTTAATACAAAGCCTGTGTATTGAACTTTCAGATATCAGTCAATGAAGACAAACAGTTTGAGCTATTCGTCATTTACAAACGCCTCCATTATTCACGTAACGATGATAAAAGGATTAGCCCAGTACATTAACGTGAGAGTATGAACTGTTTTGCTCTCTGAAAACCTCTTGAGGGAGAAGAGGGAGAGGTGAGTGCTTCCAAACTATTCCATAAAAAGGCTGGAGACATTAAACAAAAAGAGAGTGCTTTTCAGGGAAAAAATGAAATGAAGAAAAATTATGTTAAATGAAATGTAATAAAATACAGACCACTCTCCAGGCTGCTGACACCCAGAGACTGAGCTGTGTGCAGCGTGAGGCGGTGATTGCTGTCCTGGATGTACGCCTGGCTGGGCATGGGGTAGAAGTTGGCCTGCAGGGGAAGCTTTAGGCGGTGGTGACGAGGCTGCATCTACAAGAAGAGATCAAACACAGAATGACACAATATGTCAAACTTACAGCGCGAGGAAAGAAGTGAAATCCACAGTATCGTCTTTATCAGGTTGGGGAAAAAATGCCACGACACTCAGTTTCAAAAAGGTTATCAACTAATCACCATCCGTGTAATCTGAGATAACATATCGCTATATTCTGACAGTATACAAAGAAAGGTGGGACTGACCTGGAAGCCATTGAGATCTGTGTAGAACTCGTCTCCACTCTGGATGTCTGTGACCAGTCGCATTGCCAGCTCCTTATTAGTCTGATCTCTGATGTCCACCATGGTGGTGATGTCTATAGACAACCCATCCACCCCTGAAAACAGAGCCATAGAGAACCAAACTCAGGCCACAGAAGGAAGTGAATGAAAAGACAAATGCTACTTTGCAAATGGTATTTTGCGTTTGCCTGCTTTAAGTAGAAAATAGGCAGCTGACAAAAATAAAAGTACCTAATTGAATTGTAAATTGTCATTTTGTCAAACATATTGGCCCTTGTTATATTGGACCATCTGGTGCCTTTAACTGAACATAAAAAGATTTTGCAAAAGCCATTTAAACGGATCCCACTGTGCAGTTTTGTGTGTTTATTATTACCTGGCACGTTGTGTATGCGAATGGTCTGCTGAAAATGCTGGTAGTGTGCCACCACCTCCGAGAAGAGAGGCCCCTCCACGACGCGCACCACAGACGGCTCCTTCTGGTTGTAGGGCTGAAAGCAGGAGGAGTGAAAGTGGAGTCATGAACAGAATACGTGCTGAAAATGGGAGAGGAAGAACGCCGGAGAGAGACGTAGAAGGAGCCGCCAGTGGAATAAGTGACTAGGTGCAGTACTGCAACAAAGCCCTTACACTGTGTTGTCTTTAAATCAAGAAAAGATGAAGCAGCACCCAGTCTGCCTGGCTTCCTGCCCCAAGCGCCCCAGCATGATACGACGACACAATACAACAAGGGAGACTCTATCAAAGCCTTTTGAGAGGCAAGTAAACATCTGAGATACAACAACGGAGACAATACCTTTGCTTTTCCGTCAGGGAGGAAGAGATAAGCTCCACTTTTGTCTTTAGAGGGACGAGTGCCATAGACCATGAACTGTATCTGAACCTTCACTGCTTGGGGATCGTCTTTGCGCTTGATACTCTGCAGATGAAAAAGCCATAAAGAGGAAGAGAGCGTCAGAATAAAAAAAATAGAATTAGCAAAGAGATGAAAGGATGTTTGATCAAAGTGAACATGGCATGTCATGCTACTCAGCCAGGGTTTATTGGGAAATCAAGCTTGTGCTTTTTCCTCCAAAAAGATCAAAGTTAAAACAGATGAGCAAATCCTTAATTCAGATATAAAGTCAACAGAAGTAAGAGCCAATGAAACACAAACCTCCAGCAGGCCGGTGGTTCCAGAAAAACCCAGCGTGAGAGAATGGCTGCTGATGTAGAAGGTCTGAGGGTCGGACTGCTGAGAGCGAACGGGGAGTGGGTCCGCGGCTCGAGCGGTGACGCCCCGACCCGAAAGCCTGAGCAGGGTGTCAGAGCGGAGCGTCATGGGCGAGTCAGGAGAGTCGTAAAGATGGAACACGGCCAGACCCAGCGGTGGCAGACGCACCATGAATGTTGCCTGGACAGAGAGTCGAAGAAGAATGGTTGGATACAAATAAATCAAAGCAATTCATACACACAAAAATTACAGCGCTGGTTTTATTTTCCTTGTTAATCTGAACGGCGAGTGTTGACCATAAGGCATTCATTAAAAGTTAAAAGCATTTACACATTAGCAACAGTGTTCTGTAATTAAAATATGATGAGAGACGCTGTTAATGACACTCTTTTCATTTAAATTCATTACTTTGTGTGGGTGGAGAGAATTTTACATGGGCACAATAAATTAATCTACAGAGATGTTGTGAAGCAAATGGGATGTTTTTTTACTACTGCACATTCAATACACAATTTGAGCTGATTCAATGGGTGTGGGGTTTTGTTTTGAGAACTGAAAGAAAACACATCTGTTCTTGTTCTAGATAAGCTCGCAGGTAAACATCAAAGGAGAAAATGACACATTCATAACTATGAAGCCTTTTTATTTAATATATTTTGAGTACTTCTAATTTTATTTCTACGTTACATGCATTCTCTTGGCAAACGCTTTTGTCTAAAGCAACCACACATGTGGACATAAGGAGTTGGGGGTCAAACCGCCAACCTTACATCTCTCTCTACCACCTGAGCTACGGCCGATTCTATGAGTCAAAGTTTTGTGACCTGAAGAAGGCAAGTTGAGCAGAAATGTGGAATTTGTTTGAGTTGGGTTGGTTTTGTTTTTTTATGCATTCAATTATTGCTTATATTATAAAGCTTAGGTAACTAACTTAGGTACTCTACTCCTATAACATTGTCGGACTCGCGATGGACAAAATTGATGCAGCAGAACCAGAGATATCGTCTCATTTGATCTATGCATTCCTCTTCCTTGTCACAGCCTGGCGCCTACATTACCCACAATGCAACTCGAGTGTGTCGCAGCTAATGTAGCCTCGAGCAGCTGGCCTCAAGCAGAGGTGAGGGGCGGGCTACAGAGGTCTGTTAACCTCACTTCTTTCTAAATCTACACCCCCAGATTTTTGTCATTTTCAAACTTGCAGTCTTCAGCACCAGCCGACACCGGTGACAAGTGACATCACTTGAAGCAATTTATCAGACTTCACGCAGCTCCCTCTTGAGCCACAAAAGGCTTTATACAATGTTTTTTAACGTATGGAGTAGTACTCCCCTGTGACGTGTCTTTATAGGCTTCAAGTCTGTTTTCTTCCAATTTAAGCGCATAACTATAATGACTTTGTGCTGGGCTGTGAGCGCTGTGTAAATGCTTTGAGTGCACAGCAGTTCTATGACTGAACAGATCCAGTGTAGACACTGCTGCTGTGCTAGTGATATGCCAATTTCACTATGCGGAAACCAGCAGTGCCTAATGAATTTAATCTCTTACCTCAAATACCTCCGCACTCATTTGACTAGCAGAGCTCCACTGAGCACTCAGCTGCACAGGGAGGGTCTGTCCATCCTCAGTAAGCACCCGCACCCTGACCGTGTTGACCAACACAGTCACCGCACACAGCCGCTCCTGCTCGATGGGGTTGAACAGAACCAGGTACCTGGTGGAGAGAGAAGGAAAAAGCAATCAGAAGCACAGGATGGTGGAGGAGTGGCTGAGGGAGGAGGAAGAGGAGACGAAAGACGCAAGGGAATGCAGATAATACCTGGGTCCTGCTGGGTCCAGCTCGATTAAAGTGCGCTGAGGCAGAGAGTCTTGGGTAGCACGCCTGTCATCCTACAAAATGTAATATAACACAGGAAGCACACTGAATACTTACACAAGGAACAACATGTGCAGGTTTTTTAAACAGATTATTATACAGTGCAGAAGTGTCTCTCCATGTTTACTCTTACCGTCTCCAGGAAGGGCTCTGTTTGGTAAAAGCGATAAAACTCTTTGTTCTTCATCACCAGGAAATGAGCAGCATTGATGATTACTCTCTTTAGACCGATGAGAGCACGCAGTAATCTGGGGAGGAGGAGGAAGAATCAATGGCTCACTGCAGCAGTCCCAGCAGACGGCTTGTTATTTTGCTTCAGAGTATTGAACAGGTAAGTATAAAAGAGCCACAGAGACAGGATTAAAAAGAGGAGGCACAGTTTTTCTATTTCATATAAATTACATTTTTAAAGAATTGAATCTATCCGATCCATACTGTCATTTGTTTCTTAACCCTCAGACCCTTACTTGGTGCCGTAGTCAATGACAACGTTCTCCTTTGCAGTGCCAGCGATGGCATCGTGATGTTGGAAGAGGCCAACAGACCGCCTCGCATCGACCAGCAGGGCATAATCTGAGACCGGGTAGCGCCCTTCCATGCCAGCATGCCGAGCGTTCGCAACCGCCAGGCTGTAGAGGATCTCTGCCCCCCTGAAAGGAGGGCAAACAGTTGACAAACATTTAGCACTGACAAGCACTTTAAATTAAGACGTAGTAGCTTCATTAAGTCAGCTAAAAGGTGTGCTCAAATTATTATGCTATTTTAAGACGACTGCTGATTCTTTGGACAAATATTCGTTTGAGCATTTTTATTTCATTTTTTTCGATGCATACATTTTACATTTTTGCTGTTTCGCTTAATTTTGATTGTTCACAGTAAAAGACAAACTGGACACGAGAGAGAGAGAGAGAGAGAGAGAGAGAGAGAGAGAGAGAGAGAGAGAGAGAGAGAGAGAGAGAGAGAGAGAGAGAGAGAGAGAGAGAGAGAGAGAGGCCCAATCAATAATTTTTACAACCATGTGAACTAAAGGTGTGTTCACATATCTCAGTGAAAAGGTTTGACATACAGTATACACAAGCATTTTGTGTCATTTTTTTGTAATATAGGCCTGTTTTTTTGATGTGTTTGAAACGAATTACAGATATGAAAAAATACACAAAGAAAAACCTTAAACAGCATCAGAGAATAATATTAACTTAGATTTAGGTGTGGTTTTGTGTTAGAAAAGACTACTGTCCATTTGGGAATAATTTAAATTGTGTATATATAATTTGTATAAAATTTGTAATCTTGCAAATGCAAATCCACAGGTGGTGGGTGTCAGTTATCAGTGAAGTGTTATTAAATCTGCCCCACCTGAGGTGCGACTCTATCACACGGTCCAGGCTCTTGTAGAAGGGCCGAGAGGTGAAATAGCCGGTCCAGTAGTGGTCTTCACGGTCTGCATAGGCAAAGAAATCTCCACTAAGCACTGGGTAGTCTGCGGGTCTAGATCCCTGGGCCACCCCGTGTGCTTTGTATACAGCGTTGAAGTAGTCTGTGAGAGTCCCAAACTGAGCCTGGAGGAGCAGCCAGACAGATGACACATTTTTAAAAATCATACTTTAGTCAAACACAGCTGAACAGGAAAAAAAAAAAAAAAAATCTCATTATTATGTATGTGCCTTTCATCTTACATGGCATATTCTGAACCAAACATCGAGTCGCGACAGATTCTTTGTTCTGTCAGCAAGTTAAAATACCACTGCATGATTCATTATCACAAGAAAGGTGCACTGAGATACTTGGTACACCGCAAGCTTAGAAGCACAAAAACAATGACAAAGATGCAAAACACATATTTGGCAACACTGTTTGAGACAGATGACAAATTATTTTCTCACTTGTACGTGCATCTCTGGGTGAGAATTCATGTAGTCAAACAGCTTCTGGTAGTTGATGTACTGCTGATCCCACTCCAGGGCCTTGTCGTAGCGGAAGTCATCACCCAACGGGACAAGAAGTACCTTGCTGCGGTAGAGTTTGGACTTTTTACGGTACTGATCCAGGAGCAGGTTTGCCCTGATTGACAAAAAGGGAGCGAGAGGAATAAAAAGGAAAATCTGAGAGGACACATTTCTTGGCATCCAAACTGTCCTGCTTTGCATACGCCAGTTTGGTAGGAAATCACTATGACCTTGGAAAGAGGAGGATCAAATTAAGCCTGAGGGTATTTTCCATTAGCCAGTGAAATATGTCCTCTGGAAAGTTCTTTAGGTCCTCTAAAAAGCAGCAGCTTAATGTGACTGCGAGACTATCTGCAGTCTACGCCTGTTCACGTTGTCAGTGCTCTTTGGTGGACAAACTGTATTTATTATCTGTATTTTTTTGCATTTCTGTATTGACATTTCTTGCTATTTAAAAAAATCGGCCAACATAAACACTGCGGCTGTAACTAACAATCATTTTCATTATCGATTGATCTGCCCATTATTTTCTCAATTAAGCAATTGTTTGGTCTATACAAAGTCAGAAAATAGTGGGAAAAAAATCTTCAATTTGTCTTGTCATGTCATTATACTATCACGTCATAAGTCAAAAAAGACCAGCAATTCCTTATCTTTAAGAAGCTGGGAGTACAGAATATTTGGCCTTTTTGCTCAATGAATGACTTAAATGATTATCAAAATAGCTGCAGATTAATTTTCGGACAATCGACTTAGCAGCTGTACTTTCTACTGCTCTAATATACACCAAGAACAATACAGCAACAATGATAACATTTCAGCAGATTTATCAGCCCAGCCGCTATATTTCGGTCTAGCTCTAATAGACAAATTTGTTCTAGACCCACAGTAGCCACTTTCAAAGTACGAGATAACTAACCCCCCCCACCACCACCACCACCATGTCTCACCTCTCTGCTACGTTGGCCTCCACCACAGTTTTTGGTGGCACTTTCCAGGGACAGTTTATCCGACCACCTGGTAACCTCTTGAAATCGAACTGGCAGCAGATCTTCGGGTCGGGCCCACAGGTGTGAGGCACGTCGTAGCTGTAGAATGGCATCATGTGGCAAAAGATGTCTGTGCTCGATCCAGTGTCTGTCAAGGCAGTAGAGTAAGAGTCAAAACATTGGCTTGAGAGACATCCATTGTTGACAGTAGCCTCAAAAGATCACATTAAAATACACTAATAAGGCATGTTCTGCTCAGAGTAAGGATGGTATTTGTGATCATAGACACACCAGTGCTCATAAAAGTTCACACGTACACTGTTCTCTGGACTGTCAAAAGTAATTATGTAAAAGACATTACAAAATGAATCCCCAAAAGAACTGACCATCACGAATTGCTACTATCTAACAGTGCAATATCAGAGGATTTTTCCATTAAGCGCAAATGGACAGTAAATCTTCAGCAGATGTCAAATTAATTAAGAAATAATAATGAAGATAGCTATTCTGAGGCTATTACGCACTGGTTGTCCTTCCAAAATTCCCCTCTCTTTAAAAAGGCCCAGACAAGTGGCATGACTCATTCTGCGATGAGCACATGAATCAGATGACGTCGCTGGCTCTGGTCCACTCACCCCAGGCCTGCCTCCACATAAACTCCAGGCTGCGGGTGGAGGCAAAGTGTTTTTTGATGGAGTAGTGGATCCTCTGGATGAGCATGCTGGTCAGGTTGGCCCTCTTCAGCAGATAGGGCATAGTAGCGCTGTGACCAAAAGGGTCTACTGCCCACCCACTGCGAGGAGTTACACCTATGACAGCGAGCAGGAAGCAAGTATGTTAGGTTTATGCTTGGATAAAAAGGAAGGCATGCATCTTTTAGAAAAATCATTCTCCTCAGCAGGAAGCGCTGAAAGTAGCACAAAGTATTTTATCACCCGCTGAGTGAGAGGCTACCCCTGCTGCATGCGGGATGACAAGCTCAGACTTCACCATCAAGCATTGAGAGGACAGGTATCATTTTAACTTTACTCAAATTTCACAGCGAGACGAGAGCGTTCATTTAACATTTAAGCATGATGTTAGGCTTGAGTAAGGAATCATTTCGGACTGGTTGTGTACCTAGATTTCTCTCCAGCCACTGATGTCCTTCAATGAGCTGGTCTATCATGGCAAAGTAGTGAGCGTTGGCTTCGTCCGTCATTACCCAGCCTCCTGTCACAATCTCTAGCTGCCCTCCAAGGATCAGTCTGTTGAACAGAGAGGATTAAGGAAGCAGGTGAGGATAATCCAGCCCCAGAGAGGGAGAGTCACATTAACCAGATAACAAGCTATTTTTAGAGCAACCACCGTCTGCCAGCAGATACTATCCATTGTGTAAAATTCTGTACTTAAGGCCAGTAGGCATCAGAGAAATCTCAACTAATTCTCAGATTTAGTTGGGGAAATTAAAAGGCAAAAATGTGCACTTCACTGAGCCGTGACTCACTTGCGCATAGCCTCCTGCTTGTCTATGTCTGCAGTCTCCCACCACTTGGAGAAGAATGAAATCTCAGACCAGATGAACTTCCTGCGAGGATCCTCAGCCAGCTTCACCACCATGTTGTTTAAAATGTGTTGCGTCTGGTCGGTGAAGTACTTGTCAAAAGTCTTGACCCAACCTAACAAGACAAGAAGGTAAATATGAGAAATTTGGCACAACAGTTGGCAAACAGACTATCCACTACAAATCTCTGAAACAATATACCCCCCCCCTTCCCCCATCCAGCCACCTGATACAAAGACAAGAAGACAGGGCAGGTAAGAGACTCACTGCTGTGGAAAAAGTGCTGCAATGGCTCAAAAATAAAACTCATATTTTATTCAAGTAGTGCTGTTCCCCTCAGAAAGCTATTTAACAGAGTGGTTTCAAAGAAAGTGACTAAAGCACTTTCTGTGCACTTTTAGTGTGCAACAGTGTAGAATACCACAGCCTATAAATATCCTGTCAAATATGTATCTCACATATTGAAGGCCAATGTATTTTATAGAGATCAAAGTTCCATATGATCAAAAGCAATACAACTGAAATGGGGAAAGTTAAGTGAACCAGAGCTCATTGTCAGTTGTGAGGGGCAGGACTATTTACTGCAGTCTTTTTAACATTGCGTTATTCATTGTTTGTCTTGTTTACCTGTAGTTGACTACAAATTAGCCAGTAAACCTGCTTTCATGTGTCTTCAGTATGAGCTGAACTGTCTGTTAACCCTAGACACTGAATTCTGCATAAAGAATTACTAAAGAAAACTTTGCAGCAGAGTTTAATCAAATGCAGCTCCAAATGAAGCCTATTCCCATTGTTGATGGACAAAATTTGCAGGTCTCTGCAACCTGTCAACATATCAATAACTGTCAAGTTAGCAAGCATGTGGCAGGCTGGTAAACGAGTTTAATGGAAATGTCAGTCCAAAATAAAATCTCAGCCAATCCAACCTATAAATAGCTAGGAATTTTCCAATGCAAATATCTGTCTAATTCCATTGTTTGTGGGTAAGCCGTCAATCATGTCAGCATTATGCTAATAATAATAATAATGAGAAAGAATGAATCAAATTTTGTATGATTTCTGTGTCCCTATCACTAGCCTCCCACTCAGGTAAGGCCTTCACAGTAGCTGACTCGTCAAGACGGTGTTTTTAACCTGCTGGGAAAAAAGTGAAGATATTTGATATATTCTGTTTGATCAGACAGACATTTTGACCAGCACCGAAACATGTTGCTGTGTGCATTATGCCCTCTCACCTGGATCGTTGTGGGAGTGAGGGACCACAAAGACTTGCAGTGGTTCATCGTCCCACTCCTCAGGTTCATAAGTAATTTCAAAGCCCTGTTTCCATACACCGCCATCGGGGTTGTCAAACTTGAGGAGGGAGTACACATCCAGCATCTAAAGTGAAACACAAACTCATCATTTGCTCACTAGAAACAACCCAAAAATAAGTATGCAATAACATCTACAAGATATGATAACAATGTTTTGGCCAGTTAGCTACTTAGCATTTCATCTAAAAGGAAAAACTCGTAGTATAGTAAGCTCACCTGAACGTCTACTCGACCACGGCTGCCTACAGCAAATTGGCAATCCTGGGGCTTGACAGCGAGGAAAGTGGGGCGGCCGTCGAAGGGTAGGACCCAGGAACCATTGGCACTTCTGAATGGCAGGTGGCCGCTGGGAGACACAGCTCCTGTGTCTGTGAGCTCCATCACAGAGTCCTTTATGTGGCTGATGATTTGGTGGTTTTCCTCCAGGAGCTGCTCCAGCTGCTCTATCCGGTTCTGCAGAACTGAGATTTGGCTCTAAAACAGGTACAAAAATAATAAATCACAGAGCTGTATAATATCATAAAACATCTGTTAGTCAAACCCACATTCTTCTTCTCTGTTACTTTAAACTTTAGTTTTAAGACATCTTCTAATTCAGCCAAGGTAACAAATAGAAGTATGAGATCAATCAGCCCTAAAGATATCTACACAATGATAGGTACATGATTGGATACGTCTATTTACAAAAAAAAAAAACATATTAAGTCTTGTGCTAACTTCTGGTGTATAGCAACAAAATATGCAAAAAGAGGATTTTCACACAAGATATGCACCGCCACTCCAGCAATTATTCTTACCCGTGGAAAGTTCCCGCCACTCTGTCGCCTTGCAGGGTCATGTTGGACTCGATCCAACATCAGATACAGTGAGAATACAGCCACACAGAATATGGCCCCTCCGCACACCGTCACCTGTTTCCTCAGCTTCATCCTCCTCTAGAGCGGTCTTCTTTCCAGGGTTTAAATTTTAAAAATGACCTTGACTGTGGTGTTTTTTCCAGCACAGAGAAAAAAAAGTCCTTGAAAACCGGAATGCAATCCTTCACAGTGCAAAAAAAAAAAAAGAAAAAAATGATGGAAAGTAACCAGCTACACCAGTATTAATGGTTCAGTTCCACTCTGATGCCTCCAGCCTCTACTCACCATACTGGAGATCACAGCAAAGGGGGCTACAGAAGTGGTAGCAGTGGACAAGGGTTCCTAATCAGCAATAGCTGGCAAGCAGTCTGTCAGCTCTGGCCAAACCACAGCCACCGGTGGACTCCTTCAAAGTAGCCCTTGTGCTCAACCATCCAAACCGATGAGACTGCAGGAAAAGAAAAAAAACAAACGCCACACAGAAGGGGCTCAAACAGGGAGCCTAGTGTCCCTGCAGTATGATGTGTGTCGCTGTGGGTCTGCTCTCCTGGTCCAGTCCCCACTCCCACAACACAGTCTAATCCTCCAGTATGACCAGAGTCCCCCTTTGCTCAGATGGCCTCCAGTGCCATAACAGTTTCACACTAGGTTGCAGCAGTGCAAAGAAACAGGCTGAGAAAAAGACCAGTTTGGCTCAGAGCAGCAGCTTTTTAAATCAAGCCTCAACTCTGCCCGAAGGAGATCCAGCAATTAAAACGAGACAAATGTCCTTCTCTCAGCTGCATAGTGACAGCATATCTGCTGTGGCAGCATGGGCAGTGCGTCTGTCCTTGATCACATGCGCCAAGATGAAATCACATCAGAGGGTCTTCTTCAGCTGTTAGGAAAATTTTAGATTAATGGAGCGTGCAAAAAAAAATATGTGTTCAACCTTCCAGAGAGGGGCTGTCACTGACAAGAAGCACAAGTGAAATGAACTGTGTGGGAGAGTCAGAGTTTTTTGATCTGATAAGTAAAGTCAACAGGGGGAAAGAAAAAAATCAAGCTGAGCACAGTGGCCTGTGTTTCATGACAGCACAGCACTAATAGGTGTTCCTGTTTCCCTCTGTGTGCAAATCCAACACGATCATAATCCGCTCACTTCTCAGGCTGGGACTATCTAAACTCTACCACAGGGAGTTGGGATAATAACCTGCACTTACATTTGCTTAGACTGACTGAAAAATAGCCTCACTGTCAGCAGGAAGACGACAATTTCTTAGACCATCTGATGAAAATATACAACATGAAAGGTTTTCTTAGTTGGAGTGCCTGACAGATACGACTACAGCGCTGCACTAATGTGACAAAATGTAAATGCACCACAGATCCCAAGCTGCTCACATGATGGCATTTTAGCATCAGGGGAAACATTCCTCAGTATTCATAATCCCGTATGTAAACTGCCAAATCCGCCCGAACAGTATTCGTCGGGTTATTAACTCAAAGGTCATCCGAGTTAAACATTTGTTACGGTTTAACTTGGATGACTTTTAGTCAGCTATCGCTGGGCAGCTAGCCAGACAACATTGCGTTGCTAAAATACCTGCATTTGGATATTATCCTGTGTAAAATCAGATACACGGCAGCTAGTTAATACTGCATGTATCTGATTAACCCATTAGCCACATTAACGTACTCTGCCAAACTTTAATAATCCCGGTTAACTAGATATCTCGAATATGCAGCTAAACAAGCTAGCGCTAGCTACCAGATGTTCCATTATTAAGTTACCACATCAACTCGACTAGTTTGCGAGCTAGCTTCAAGAGTCGGACAACGTTAGTATAAGGATCGTCATTTACTGATAGATCTAGGTGAATAGCAGTCACATCTGTCTTTCTGCATCCGTGAAAAGACTGCGCTGCACGGCAGATTTATGTCTAACGTTAACGTTGCAGACGATAGCAAGTATTGGCTTGATAACATTAAGACAATACGTGACTGATATTCCTGGCTAACCATCCCATTTCCATCTAAACCTCGGCTAACATTCATGTACGATCTTGGGACCATGTCTCTTTGTGAACAAAATGATAAAATCGGACGTTACCCATCAAAGGAGAGTAAGCCGGAAGAGTGTAGAGCTGAGCAGTGTGCGTGCTTTTAGCTCCAGGGTGACAGATTGCCAACTGAACCAGCTAGCCTAGCAGCAGCTAACACCACTCACTTCTCAGGCTGGGACTATCTAAACTCTACCACAGGGAGTTGGGATAATAACCTGCACTTACATTTGCTTAGACTGACTGAAAATTTGCCTCACTGTCAGCAGGAAGACGACAATTTCTTAGACCATCTGATGAAAATATACAACATGAAAGGTTTTCTTAGTTGGAGTGCCTGACAGATACGACTACAGCGCTGCACTAATGTGACAAAATGTAAATGCACCACAGATCCCAAGCTGCTCACATGATGGCATTTTAGCATCAGGGGAAACATTCCTCAGTATTCATAATCCCGTATGTAAACTGCCAAATCCGCCCGAACAGTATTCGTCGGGTTATTAACTCAAAGGTCATCCGAGTTAAACATTTGTTACGGTTTAACTTGGATGACTTTTA
Organism: Macquaria ambigua; assembly: GCA_008360985.2. Taxonomy (NCBI): domain Eukaryota; kingdom Metazoa; phylum Chordata; class Actinopteri; order Centrarchiformes; family Percichthyidae; genus Macquaria; species Macquaria ambigua. Next base: position 315,580 of record VMKM01000376.1, read on the forward strand.
GTCAGCTATCGCTGGGCAGCTAGCCCGACAACATTGCGTTGCTAAAATACCTGCATTTGGACATTATCCTGTGTAAAATCAGATACACGGCAGCTAGTTAATACTGCATGTATCTGATTAACCCATTAGCCACATTAACGTACTCTGCCAAACTTTAATAATCCCGGTTAACTAGATATCTCGAATATGCAGCTAAACAAGCTAGCGCTAGCTACCAGATGTTCCATTATTAAGTTACCACATCAACTCGACTAGTTTGCGAGCTAGCTTCAAGAGTCGGACAACGTTAGTATAAGGATTGTCATTTACTGATAGATCTAGGTGAATAGCAGTCACATCTGTCTTTCTGCATCCGTGAAAAGACTGCGCTGCACGGCAGATTTATGTCTAACGTTAACGTTGCAGACGATAGCAAGTATTGGCTTGATAACATTAAGACAATACGTGACTGATATTCCTGGCTAACCATCCCATTTCCATCTAAACCTCGGCTAACATTCATGTACGATCTTGGGACCCTGTCTCTTTGTGAACAAAATGATAAAATCGGACGTTACCCATCAAAGGAGAGTAAGCCGGAAGAGTGTAGAGCCGAGCAGTGTGCGTGCTTTTAGCTCCAGGGTGACAGATTACCAACTGAACCAGCTAGCTTAGCAGCAGCTAACACCACTGAGCTGCCGCAAAGACTTATGGGAAGAGAGGAGCTGCGCATCAGTTGATGATTGGCCAACAGCTTCAGCAGATTGTAAAATAAATGCGCCAACCTTTCATTTCTCGACTAACAAATACAGTGGGTAAATGTGATTGTCTGAATTTCAACATACGTTTATAAATTACTGAATTACCGGTATTAGTGTATAAATATAATACCGACTTAACGCACAGGCTGATTGCAATCAGTCAGAGTATCCACCATGTGTTGAACAGATAACAGCACAATTACAAAAACAGTGAATATAAAATATAACTTTTCACAACACAGTTAACAAAGAGATCCAAACGCTTGTAGTCACACAGGACATGTATGTATACCAGGAGTGGACGCTCAGTGTTCAACCCATTTACAACACTTTGTCACCTACTGAGCCTGTGTCTAACATGACCCAGTTACCTATAATAGTTATTGCTAATTAATTAGTTTAATATTTAGAACAATCCACTCAGCAGTTCAGAGACAGAATAGTGTCAGTAATAATATATATTAATGTTAATACAAGGGCTATAAATCCACAAAAGAAATAGTCCCTTCTGGCTGTTGTTTCCAGCGCAGAATTGAATGAGGGAGAAGAATCACATAGCCCATTACTGTGTGGGCTATGTGATCTGGTTTGATCATCTGCTCTGATACATCAGACAGTGTCCAAAATACAGAAGTCCAAAAATTAGACACCTTGGGACATAACATATATCCTAGTAAGGCCAGTGTACTAGGCTGAAAGCAAGAAAGCCACACAGAATAACTTGATTTGAAATGACGTTTGTGAGTGTGTAGGAGAATGAAGAATACAGAAAATAACAGACCCCTTCTCACCTCTTGTGCACTCAGCGGGATATTGCAGTGGCAGCTATTGAGTGAAAAAATATACTGTAATTTACAACTTGTTTGAACATGATGGAGGTCAGTTATATCTGTCTCAGGCACCACTTACTTTTCCATTCTGAGTGTTTAGTATAAGAGATACAGAGCTTTAAAAATTGGGAGTAAAGGGTGCCTCATAAGGTTAATGTAAAATTATGTCACCATGCAACTTTTATAATGCTACTGTAGACGGACTACTGTGACCCCTGGAGTGGCTACCTCTCTGTCTGAGCCACTTGCCTATAGACAGAGGGGATAAGCAGTGCTGACTATTCTGTCACTATATCACCAAAGCTAAACTTCGTACAATAAAGTAACTAGTAGCTACAACTGTCTCACAAATACAGTGGAGTAAAAACCCCAATATTTGCTTCTGAAATGCAGTAAAATATAAGGTAGCAAAAAATGGACACTTAAAATAAAGTTCCTATACATCCAAATCATACCAATGTACACTTCTGTAAGTTTGTAGGGGGGTGGATTCATTTTTATGAATGGTGACAAATAAAACATTAATTTCTGTCACTGTTTGGAGCAAAACTAAAAATGAAACATTGCATTTTGAGTCTCGACATAATATGAGCTTCAAAATGTACAGTACATTCACAACAGTGTCTCCCTTCGGGTCAAAACTACAAAAGGAAGTGCCCTGGTATATAGTATTTCCTGCATCAGTCACCTGGGGACTCTTGTTTACCAGGTCAGCCAAGCACCATTGTCGTGTTTCCTCTGTTGCCGTGGAGACAAGGTGGTTTCCCTTGGGCCTTGTGCTCAGGTACACCTGTTAAGACTCTCATATTACCATGGCAGCTTTGTGACTTTAGAATGATGTCCAGCATGAACAGTTGGTAAATATTTCCTAAGGGCTGGGCTTGCTGTGAGACCTCATACATACCAGATCTACAGGAGATCCACAAGGCTCAGCGACAGCATCAGGGACCCAAAGAGAAGAGGCACAGTCTGAAATCAAAATCAAAACCAGCTGTGTAAACATTTGTTCCTTATCACAACTTTGTTGCGTGAGAGAACAGCATTCAGTCATTGCTGGTGTACTTTCCACTAAACCTCTTTTTTAAGTCTGGAAATAACACTCTCATACACCTCAATCATACACAGCATTCTGAATGCTTTTTTAGATGAAAAGTTATCAGTCTCTTGTGACTAGAGCAAAACCAAAACAACACCATCTGTTCCTGTCATGTCCCACACAATCTGCTAATTAATTATTGAAGTGTCCGCTAAGCTCCTGTTTCCACAAACACATAAAGAGTTCCTGAATGATCCATCAAAAGAACTCAACAATGTGACTCACCTGCAAAGCAGCATTACATTTTCCACACTTTCCTCAAGTGTTGTTTACCTGCACAGTGGTGTTCACTTCTCTGCAGCAGTCAGGCTGGTCATTATACGTAAGATGTGCCATATTGTTCCCTTAGGCCTGTATTAAATGTATGTGAAATTGGTGGATATGTGATCTGTTGTATTGGTGTTGTACGTTTGTAGTATTGTATGATACTGGAGGTATATTTTATCCATTGTAATCTAGTCTTGTGTAGTGTAGTCTCTTTTTGGCTTCTAAAACTATACATTTAAACAAACATGGTATCACGTTTTTATAAGGCATCTGTTATAAACCATTAATAAGAAAAACTGTTGCCATGGGGTTGCCATGTTTGTTAACAGCCCAGATATATAGTATATATCAATAGATGCTCATGGGTTTCTCACTTTCTAATGACCCATCAAGTCATTAATAAAGTGTTTTTAATCCATCAAGTCTGCAGTTGTAAATGTTAAATAGGTTGTTACAAAAGTAAGTGATCAACAGTCCAACCAGCCGAAGCGATTTTTTCACAATCTGGCAACCCAAAAGTTGTTCTTATTCATCTGCTGATCTAAGAAGCCTTACGAAATGATTTATTAACTGATAATAAAGCAATTAGTAACAACTTGTAAACCCTTCACAATGGATGGCTTATTAGCAAGTGGTACCAAAAACATACATAAGATATGCTCATAAATTATCATGCATTGCTGAGGTTTAACCATCTAATATTAAGCATATGAAACCACCTGAATCATTAAAATACATCCTACAGCTGAATGCATTACAAACTTTAATTGCTGGCTTTTAGATCCCCTCTTCTTTAATTACACAAGCAGCTTGATTAAACCCTCTGTGTCTGTGTGGACTGAAGAAAGCCGCAGAATGAAAATGTAACCAAATAAAGTAGAGATGGAGACAGAGATGCTCTGGCTCCTCTCTTCCTTTTATGGTAATGGAGCGTGGGGATAGGGGCGGGGCTGTAACCCACACGTCATCAACGTGCTTCTGGATACCCGGAAGCGTCGCAAGATGTAACATGTTTGACTGAAGTCAGCGGTGTTTGAGACCAAGTAGAGTAAAATTAAACTACCAATTCACCATACTAAGTAACGCTGTGTTCTGTGTAGCACCTTGAAGATGAGTGTGAGTGGAAAAGAAAAGGTAACGGCAGTTAGCTACATAGCCTGTTTAGCTTAGCAGATTTCATCCAGATACATTTACTCGAAGCATTTCTGTCATCCTGAGCTCTTGTTGCCTACTTTTCCTCTTTAACCCAGGACCCCGCAGCCCTGAAGGAGGAGGGGAACACCCTTTTCAAGGCAGGAGACATGCAGGGCGCTGTCTGCTGTTACACAAAAGCATTGAAGCTGAGTGACAGCCAAGCAGAGAGTGCTGTTCTGTACCGCAACCGCTCTGCCTGCTACCTGAAACAGGAGGAGTACAACAAGGCAGAGGCTGATGCCTCCAAAGGTGGGATAAATCGCAGTCAATGATATTGTAGAGTTCATATATCACTGAGTACAAATACACGTTTTAATCATAGTTTAAATTGTGGGACACTTCACCTAAATACACAATTAAGCCTCAATCTATTCACCCAGATAGATTTACTGTGACCTGCTGAGGTTTGGGTCTATGGGCTGTAGCTTTCCCCAAACCAGGATCCTGAATGACATTTGTTTAATTGACAACCACTTTCAACACATGTACACCCACTAACTGTCTTATCTTTGATGGAAGAAATAATTTACAGCTACTCTTAAGTCTGTTTAGTTCACATTTTAGGCAAAAGTAAAAATAATTTACTGTACCTTTGCATGAACTGTCACTCTAACTGGATTACGATTTATAGATGTATGTAAACAATTATATTGAATGTCATGTCTGTCACTCTTTTCAGCTCTCGATAATGACCCAGGTGACGTGAAAGCCAGGTTCCGGAGAGCTCAGGCTTTCCAGAAACTCGGTCGGCTTGATCAGGCCTTTCTGGATGCTCAGAGGTGTGCCCAGCTGGAGCCCAAAAACAAAGCCTTCCAGGATCTGCTCAGACAGCTGGGAGCACAGATCCAGCAGAAGGTGATGTGTTTTTTTTTTAATAATATGGATGAAGGGTAATGGAGATTTGTCTTGCATTTGAAACAGTACCCTGAAGAAACTGTTGCTAATTAGGATCTTTTCTCTTGACCCTGTAGTCTGTGCAACTAAACTCCACAGATGCTCGTGTGCAGCAAATGTTCTCCCTCCTCTTAGATGCATCTGCAAAAGACTCAGATCGACAAAAGGTAAGGGTCGCTCATGAGGCAGGAACATAATAAACTGCTGTAATTCACTCTTTTCTCATGTGTTTGATTTTTATTCATTGTATCTTGATCTGTCTATAAATTTGTACCTAAATAATGTGGTCTGTAATTCAATTTCAGGCTGCTCAGAATCTAGTGGTATTATCTCGAGAAGATGCAGGAGCTGAGCAGATCTTCCGTAATGATGGAGTGAAGCTGATTCAGAAACTCCTTCAGTCAAAGCAGGAGGATGTTGTCCTTTCTGCCCTGAGGACCCTGGTTGGGTTGTGCACGGGACATCAGTCCAGAGTAAGTGTGCCATTTCCTATTAAAATTATTTATTGCACCATATTTAAAGTCCTATTTTAACCAGGCATGCAAACTTGTATTTTCTTTCTTGGAAAACATAGATAAAACAGGTATGCGTATTTGTAATGATGGATCACCTGTTTGTAGTTTGTTCCTTTTTAATTTGCATTTCTGTTTCCATTCATTGTTAAGTCTGCTGTAGCACAGTTTATCAGCAGATGTTGATATATATCTACATCCATGTCTGTCAGGAGACCGTATTGACCATGTCAGTAACACTTATCAATTGCTTTGCCGCTTTTCTGCTGACATCCACTGTTTTATTCCCAGACTATGGCTATAGTGAATGAGCTGGGAATGGAACAGCTGTGTGCAGTAATGGGATCAGGAGCCTCCGCTGTGTCTCTGGCTGCCTGCCACCTGCTGCAGGTGATGTTTGAGGCTCTGACGGAGGGCATGAAAAGAGAGATCAGAGGGAAAGATGAAGCCATACTTCCCGGTGAGTTTGGACTCTGATCATGTTTGTATTTGGAGTTGGCTACACATGAAAGATGACCTTTAACAAATGCTTTTTTTTGTGAGCGTATCTGCTTTCTCTCCTGTGCTTTCAACGGTAATTGATTGTATGAATTTGACACAGAACCCTCCAAGGAGCTACGCTCAATGTTACGCCACCTCTTGGAAATGATGCCAGCATCTAATGTGTCAGGGCCGGGCAGAGACAGCGCCATCAACCTCCTGGTCAAACAAGTTCCCCGCAAGTCCTTGAAAAACCCAGATAACTCCCTCACATTATGGGTGATAGACCAGGGTATGAAACACACCTGCACATAATGTAGAATTTCTTACATTCTTTTGCTATGATGGATACAAAACAGACATAGCCTATGTCCCTGAAAACCCTGAAATGGGTATGTTTGGCAGAAGGCCTGTGTGACATATAGTTGCACTACCATGGGAAGGAGAAGGAAGTGTTTACTCTGTGTTTTCAAATGTCAAATGAAATTTGCCTATGGCCTCAGCTATTCTGAGCCCATTTCAGACATTCTGTCACCAGTTTTATCTGGCATCGCTGCAGCCATATTAATGAACTCCTTGTACTCCTGCAGGACTGAAGAAAATCCTGGAGGTGGCCGGGACGGTCCCTGAGCTCTCAGAGGGACCACCTCTTACAGACAATTCCCACATGAGCTGCTCTGTCTTGCTTAGTAAACTCTACGATGACCTAAACAGCGACAAAGAGAGGGAGAACTTCAACAAACTGTGTGAAGAATATGTACAGTGAGTTGACCACCGAAACGTGTGCTACTAATTTCACTTGAGCTGCTTAATACTGCAATAACTTATGAACATGAAAAAAAAAATCCTTTTTACAGGCCATAAGCCGAAAAGTCTTTCACTAACTTTCTAACTGATGTTCTTCTGGGTAGACAAAACTTTAGCAGAACTGGTCTAGACGCCAAGCTGCGAGCCATCCAGACAGTGTCGGTGCTCCTCCAGGGACCGAGCGACGTGGGTAACAGAACTCTGGAGATGTCAGGATTGATTGATGCAGTGATCTCTCTGTGTGCCTCCGAAGATGTAACTCACCAGCAGGTAGCGGTGGAGGCTCTTATTCATGCTGCAGGCAAGGCGAAGAGAGCCTCCTTCATCACAGCCAACGGCGTGGCACTTCTGAAGGACCTCTACAAGAAGAGCGAGAATGACAGGATACGTGTGAGAGCCCTGGTGGTGAGTGCTGCAGCAAAGCCAGTATATTTATTTCAGCCAGCTGGAGAAAAGAACATCTCTAAATAGAGATAAATGAACTATGATTTCTGTTGGTTATTACACAGGGTTTGTGCAAGCTTGGATCAGCAGGAGGGACAGATTTCAGCATGAAGCAGTTTGCAGAGGGATCTACGCTCAAGCTCGCCAAGCAGTGCAGGAAGTATGTTTGCCTGTGTTGAATATTGAACCTGGGTATAGATTAAGAGAAATGTGTCCTGCCTGATCCACATTGTTGCATAACCTGATTTAAAAACAATAGATAATAAGTGGTTTCTTGGATTTGAAATAAGCAGCAAGCTGTATATCTTTCTCTTTTTAGGTGGCTGTGTAATGAGTCTCTGCCTCCAACCTCCCGCCGGTGGTCTGTGGAAGGCCTGGCCTACCTCACCTTTGATGCTGATGTGAAGGAGGACTTAGTGGAAGACAAGAACGCTCTCCTGGCCATGTTTGAACTAGCAAAGGTTTGATTGCTGATTGTAATTGTAGGTGTTCATACTTAGTAGTTATTGTGATATTTTTTTTGTGTAGTATTTGAAACCACCACTGTGAGAATATACTCAAACGCTTTTATAGTGTTGACTGGGATCGCTTTGACAACCTTGTTTTTCTTTGTGTTCTTGCAGTCAGAGGATAAGACAGTTCTCTTTGCTGTGGGCTCCACATTAGTGAACTGCACCAACAGCTATGATGTGGAGAAGCCAGACCCACAGATGGTGGAGCTGGCCAAGTATGCAAAGCAGCACGTGCCTGAGGAGCACCCCAAGGTACCATTTTAAATGCTCCTTTTTTCATGTAGATTTAACACCACACAACATTCCTTTAATATTGCACAGTAGCTCTACTACTCTAACTTCATCCTGTTTCTTTAGGCGTTCTTCAAAATTATTTTACATGCATGTTTTTTACTTTAAAGATTGGCTGTTTTACGTGAACCTGTCTGTCTTGTCATGTGTCAGGATGCACCTTCCTATGTGGAGAAAAGACTGGTGAAGCTGCTGGAGGCTGGTGTGGTGTCTGCGTTGGTGTGTATGGTCAAACAGGAGAGTCCTGCCCTCACTCAGGCTTGTAGGGAGTGTATCGCAAGGTAGGAAAATGGCAGTAAGTCTTTTCGACTCACTGTTCTCTCCATAGACTTTCTGTTAATGCCATTTCTCACGGCAGGGTCTTCTTGGCTTTGGTGGAACGACAGGAAGACAGAGGCACAGTAGTGGCACATGGTGGAGGAAAGGTAGAGCACCCTGATAAATATACTTAGTTTAGCCTGCACACTGATCTACAGTAAACACCTTGCTTTAAGAGGTTTACATGATTTATGTTAACTGTTTTCCTCCACAGGCTTTGATCCCACTGGCATCTGACAACACAGATGTAGGTAAAATGAAAGCAGCACAAGCCCTGGCAAAAATAACCATCACATCTAACCCAGAGATTGCCTTCCCAGGAGAAAGGGTGAGAATTGCATGCTGTAAAAATCCTCTTCAGTTAAAAAAAAAAAACCTAGAGAAATGTTCTTGTTTAACCATATCTCAACCTTTGTTTTTTTCACAGATCTATGAGATGGTGCGTCCCCTTGTCAGTCTTCTGAGTCTTGAATGCACCCTGCTGCAGAACTTCGAGGCACTTATGGCTCTCACCAACCTGGCCGGCATCAGCGAGAGACTCAGGTTGGCCACTAGGGGGAAGTCTCTCCTAAGAATACATGTACAAAGCACACAGTCAATTGTATCAGGAGGGGACATGATTTGCAAGTATTTGAACTTGTTTACAGAAACCAGACCTCAGTTTGTTTCTTTGTTTTACTTATGCGACAAATCTGCTATCCTCAAAGAGAGGATTTCATACATGTCTTTTAAATTTTTTATTGAGCTTCACACTCAAATGTTTTTGCTTTCAAGTCTCCAGTTTTCACTTGTGTGTCTTTTATTTTGACATCACAGTTGTCTGTCAGTGTTTAGCGTATCTGCTTGTATTGATGAAGTATGTTGTTTCACAGGCAAAAGATCATAAAGGAGAAGGCGGTCCCAAAAATTGAAGGCTACATGTTTGAGGAGCACGACCTGGTCCGAGCTTCTGCCACAGAGTGCATGTGTAATCTGGTTTTAAGCACAGAGGTAAGACATACATTCATAGATGATTGTATGGCACAAATGTGTTGAAAAGTTGAAGTAAAAGCAGTGGGTGTTTGGTGTGTCCTCAGGTGCAGAAGCTGTACCTGGCCACAGGGAACGATCGCCTGAAGCTGCTTGTGCTCTACAGCGGAGAGGAGGACGAGAGGCTGCGGAAAGCTGCTGCAGGAACTCTGGCCATGCTGACCGCTGAGCAGCCTGAGCTCTGCGTCCGCATCCCTGGAACAGTAAGCAGACCACTGCAGCAGTTCGCTGTCCCCACACATCCATCAACTCAGCACTGTCGCATACTAATGAGTCATTTTTCTATTTTAACTCACGTGACTCCTTGTTGTCCTCTCTTCTCAGACAACCCACTGGCTAGAGATTCTACAGGCGCTATTGCTCACGGAAATATCCCACCTGCGTCATCGTGGTGTGGTCATAGTTCAGAACATGATGCAGGCGGAGAAGAGTCTGGCTGAGACGCTCATGGAGAGTGAAGTTCTGGAGATTCTTTCTGTCTTGGCGAAGGGAGGAGAGGGCACACTGGAAGCTGTTTCTAAGATAGCTCAGAACTGTCTGGACAAGGCCGTGGAGTACAGCATCATCAGATCCAGGGAAGGGAATGAAAAGGGCAAAGGAACTGAACCCTGAAAATACAGCTGCAGCATGTGGATGTGCCTCCTGGCAATGTTATAGTGCTTTGAGTATTATGTGGGGCCAGTGAAGTCATTTCACTTTTGCAGAAAATCAGTTTTGGTCTGCATGGGAACAAACTTACCTGAAGTGCTCATGTGTCTTAATCAAAAACTGTGAAAAGCAATAAATGAATTAATGAAGAAAGGTATTAAATGAAAACCAGCAGATACTCACAGTGTTTTGTAACAAATGAGCTTTGGTTGCTGTTTCACATTGCTTTTCCACTGATTGTATTGATACTGTATATTCATGAACCTCCACCAAAAGTGTATGTTCCCCTTGGAGACCAATAAGGCTACTCTATATGTTCTTTACTAAAGTTTAACATTCCTTGATATTTGCAAATGTTTTTATTTGTCATTTGTAATTATTATTCCACAAAATACATTGTCTTTATTTTCCATTTTATACACTACTATATTCATTCTTTTTATAAAGTTTTGCCCCAAACAACAACACACCAAAAACACAAACATTTCATTCACATAATTGTGTGCTTTTTGTTTTTAATGTTTATTACCATCACTATTATTATTATCCCTCCACTACACTACATTCCCAGTGTATGGTTGGTGGTTTTCTAATTTTGACTGCACACATGGGCAGAAAAATAAAACCTCTGTAACCAAATTATATTGTCACCTCTGTGCTGAGTTCACCCCTGCACCCATCTTCACTGTCGAGTCATTGCGCAGCAACACTGGAGCGCATGCGCAGCACATCCCGGCGCTAAATAAGCTGTGTTGAAACTCTGCGGCAACTGCGCTGAGCGGCGTTTCCATGAGAAACCAAACAGAGTTAACGCGTTTTCAATGCGGTGGTTCGGCTTCGGCTTCAACGCATTTGGACAGATATATGTCCGTGATAAATTAATTAAAGGAGAGTGTAGCGACGCTGTCAAGGACGTCAAAGTGATTAGCCCGACAGAGCTAGCTAGTCATGTGGACAGAAGCGACTGCTGCTTGAAGACTGATGGTCAAATTAGAGCGAGTTGGAGTCGAAGAGCATCTTTGCATTTGGATGGTAAGTCTACCAAAGATAAAGTAACTTTAACAGCTCTGGTTGGACACTTATGACTTGTAATATGAATAGACGGCGTCTATAATATCACACTCTGTATAGAGGTATTTAACTCGTGTATTCATTTTGCTCTGTTCGTTAGGTGACAGCTGTGTGTGCCTAGCAGGTTTCGGGGCAGTCATCTCCAATGAGTCCTGTGGCATTTCTCTGAAAGAGAGCCGTGGCTGCAAAGATGCCTTAATCAGTGAATCATACTTGACCCTCGCTTTCCCAGACAGAATTGAGTCCTGGGACCTGCAGAAGAAAGAGAAGACCCCATCATGGAGCATGGAAATAAAAACAGAGAGCTCTGGTAATCCTAATCTCCTTTGACAGCTACTAGAAGTATGTTGTGATAATTGGCTACAGCACGCTTTTTGCTGCTTTCCAGGACCTCCTTTGAATCTCCCATTGGTCCCTGGGGGTTACATAGCCACAAAACCGCCATTCTACCGCTCCTTATCACCACACCTGAAAGCCAAGAGTCTGGCACTGAGTGCAAAGCATGCCATCCTTCTCAGTGCCTCTGGAGCTGTGTACACCTGGGGACTGGGCAGGTAGACCTAATATTCACACATCTGTCTTCATTGGGAATCTGAGCAATAACACCCTCATGCATAGCTTGTTCTTTTGTGTGTGCGTGTGTTTATTTGACAGCCATGGTCAGTTGGGGCATGGAGGCCTCACCTCTGAGGAGGAGCCCAGGGCAGTGGAGGCACTGTGGGGGATGCCCATGAGCTGTGTAGCTACAGGAGGCTGGCACTCTGTCTGCATTAGTGGTAAGTGTCATATAAGATGTTGGCAGTGAAATAAGGTTATGCCCTCAACTTGAGAAAATACCTTAAATTACCTTTTCTTCAGACGGGGGAGACCTTTATGTGTGGGGCTGGAATGAAAGTGGCCAGCTTGGACTTCCATCACGAGGTCTGAGGAAAGCACCGCAGCAGCAAAGCAGCCAACAAGCAGGTAAATCTGTTTGCCTATCAAATGGGATATTTGAGAATTACAGTAAAGGGACATTTCACCCAAAAACAATCAAACTCATATTTCTTCTTACCTATGGTGTTATCAATCCAAATACTTTTGTGTAATTAGCTGAGATGTACTTTACCCCAATACAGTGCACTCAACTGCATTGTTTTTTGTGTATGATAGTTACTCCACGCTACAATAAGAACATTTCTACAGCATCTATAAAGGATGCCTGCCGATTAACTCTGAACAACAGGAAACACTGTCATATCTGAAAAGAGACCTCACTGTCAAGTTTTTCAAATGTATTTGTATTTCAAATGCACTTGCCTAATCTGCCATCAAGCTCTATCTGTAGCTCACCAGTTGATATCTCAAAATCTTTGCAAATTCACAAGCTATTTAAATATAGCACTTGAGGAATGGGAAATGCTTTATATTGTTTATGGATGAACTAGCTCCTTAACTTTAATATTACTTCATATATATGTTGCCAGGTATGCTGCTAATAGTAGCCACTTAAAGTAATGATTTAAGTTATAGTAAGTAGCAAGAACTGCAACATTGACTGTACTGAACAGGAGCACCATGCCAAGATGCCAGCACATCTACCACTGAAGAGCCACAAGAGGGAGAGAAACATGGAGATGTATTCATATCGATCCAGGCATTCCCAGCTCTGCTGGATATCACTCCATCATGTGAGATCAGGACAGTCAGCTGTGGCTGCCGCCACACAGCTGCAGTAACAGTAAGAAACCTCACTTGACAATGGGTGTATATTGATGCACGTTTTCTTGGCAAGTCAGTCATCTTTGTCATATTTTCTCATTTCAGCCACAGGTGACCTCTACACTTGGGGCTGGGGTAAGTTTGAATTTGAAGCTAAACTGACACCTAAACAGATTTTTAATCTGTTGCAAATGTGTTACATCTCTGTAGCATGTTCCTCGTACTAATTAATCAGCAATCTTAGAGCACAGTTTAGGTATGTGTTGAACTTACCCTGTCCATCTTTCCTTCTACTACCATTTCAGGTGACTATGGCCAACTTGGACACCAGACTTTAGTCAGTTCAGATGAGCCCCAGCGTGTGGAGTTCTTCAGGGAGCAGCGGATGCGTGTGGTTGATGTAGTGTGCGGGACGTGGAACACTTTTGCTGCTGTTGTCAAGGAGGAAGTAGCTTGCTCTTAAAAATATTATGGAATCCCCTTGATAAACGTGGACACTGGACTTTGGACATCATACCAGGAAGTGTAAATTATCACAACAAATAAGAGACCTTGAATTAAATGTATTCTGTAATATATACACAAGTTCTTTTCATTTGTCTGTATAAAAAAGAAACCTCGTAAATTAGTAGTTTTTGAAAATATTTAATTTTCCTCATAGAAATAAAAAATAAAATCACAAACAATACATAAAATGGTTAAGGCAGTAAATCCACAGTTAAATATAATTTAAGGCAAATATCTAAAATTGTTCTTATCGAAAATTAAACACCATATGAGAGTTAAAGGGTGATGCATTTCCACAGCCCACTACAGGTCTTCACAGCACAATCTTGAAAGAACTGTGGAGAAATCAAAATATAATAGAAGCAGTTAGACTGAACAAAATTGTGCTTAGTAAAGTACATATCAGTGATAACAGCAATTAGATTTCTAGTCACCTGACAAAATCTGGTGATCTTGAAATGACATGCTGAAACTCGGAGAGGTTCACGGTTCCATCCTTGTCAATGTCTGACTCTTCAAGAATCTAAAAAACATGCAAAGGACACCATTAAATAAAGCCTACTGACATATGATCAGTGTACCAACCTGCAACCACAGTCTGTTTTAACCATCTAGTGTTTCTCTCTACATCTTCAAAGAGGAGAAGCCTCAGCGAACTCACATTGCTGATGAGCTGTCTCATTTCTTCGGCTGTTAGTCTTGTGTCATCTGTCTCACCGGTCAGGCAGTTAACCAGCTTCTCCAGATCACCAACATCAAGAGTCCCATCATCGTCAAAATCTGAAAGTATCAATATGCTTATTAAACAGATTGATTGGCTTACATGTATTATTACCAACCAGCTAATTTTTTATCAACTTATTTACCAAATATACGGAATGCATAGTGGGATTTGATTTCCAGAGTAGCAGAGTCACTGAAGGCACTCAAGAGATCCAGAAAGTCCTCAAACGTGAGGCTTCCATCTTTGTGTTCAGATGTTGAGAAGACATGGCAGATTCTTTTCCTGAAAGGGTTGGACTGTGACAGGAACAAGTACAAGGGTCAGTACAGTTTATCAGTACTTGAAGCACTTCCTCCAGAACACACAAAGCACAGGGCAATCCTAGTCGTATATAGAGAATGACCACTAAACAGTCCACATTAACACCACATTTCTCCTGTTTTACTAGCTTTTCACCTTGAGCTCTGGCAGAGTAAGAATCCTCTCCATTGGTACTCTGGTATTTGGAAGGTCTTTCTCATCTTTTGTGAGCAGTTCAGCAAATCTCTTGTGAGCACTAAAAAAAAACAAAAAACAAAAAAAGCGTAATCATGGATCGCAATAACCAGCGCTAGATTGATTAAAATGCTTTCTGAAAACTACTAACATATTTGTAATGTGGAATGCAGCTGATCACTTACAGAAGAATTTCTTGTTTTGTCAAGAATGTCAGTTCCTAAAAGTAAAAGTGAGCATTATTAGAATGACAACAGTCACAGATGAACCTGAAACAGTACTTTTTACCACACTGGAATACTTTTATGAGTCTGAGTCTGAACTTCTATCCATGGTTTGACTAGTGATATTAGCAACATTAGCTTTCACTATCTTAATAAGCGTAACAACAAGTGGTAGATCAATAAAGCTGCCATTAACATGTTTAGTTTACCGTTATAAGAAAAACTACAACTACAAGTAAATCATACTGTACTTCTGATGACAAGGCTCTAATAGTTTTTTTTTTTGCCTTAAAGCGTTAAGCTAAGGTAGCTATGATGGTATCCTTGGTTATTACGGGGCGTAACAACAACGATCTCAACTTTAGCCACTCGGTTAACGATACAGAATTTGCTTTTGGATACTTTACTTTGGGCACTTACTTGGTATTCTGAGAGCAAATCCTTCCCAAGTTGACTTGCCGTAGTGCCCATCTTGAAACTTTCGACTCGAAAATGTACTTTTGTTGTTGTAAACAGTTACCCACCGAACTACTAGACAACTAGTTGGTTCTGCATCAGTTACTTCCGGTATCTGGCTGGCATTCCATTTCCTGTATTTAGCTACGTAACTGTTTCCATAGTGACGTACATGCAAACAGCTCCTATCATGACAAAAGGGCGACAACCAACAGGTGACAAATAGGACTAACCTGTGTAGTTTCTTTAATTTGACACGACCTCTTACTTTGGTTTTTGTTTCCAGTTTTCTCGTCGCTACTGATGATGAAATTCTTTAACTACTTTTTAAAAGGTATTTTTGGGGCAATTGTTTTGCCTTTATTCGAGAGTAACTGTTCAGAGGTGACAGGAAACAAGGGGGGAGAAAGAGGGGGAATGACATGCAACAAAGGGTAGTATTAACCAAAAGTGCCACCACCCTATCCTTGAACTACTTCAGTATAGGTCCAGCAAAAGTAAAGACACTGCATTCAAAAAATTTACTAAAAGTAAAACTTATAATTGGCAGTAAAATGTAAAACACTAAATGTATTTAAGTATCAGAAGTGCCCCCTTCATATGGTGTTACATTAAGAACTTTATTAGAGGGTTTCTTTTTTTTGCAGGAGGTTGAAGTAGTGTATAACAAATCTCTCTGACATGGTAATGATGTCACTTACTGTTGGACTGTATGAACTATAATATACAAAAAACAGAAAATCTTTCCATACCTGCTTTTCTGTTTGTTTTTATATTGTTTGTTTTGTTTAAATTGATTAATTAATCTTGTCTTGTTTGTATTCTTTTGGAATGTCTTCATGCCATCCAGTGTTAATTGTATATAACTTCCCATAACAAATCCAAAGTAAAACTCTAATAACTGTTCTAATTATCTTCATTTTATTCTAAATTTGCAACAAACAGCATCACTTTTTTGTAGTTATTGTTTTTTGAACCAAAAACAAAATCAGGGCATCAGTGCATTTTTCTTCTATAAATAAAATCTGTCATTAATAAGGCTTACTAGTATACAAACATTTAGAAAAGAAATGTAATCATATATCTACAAAAACAGTGCTTCGGGTAATAATTCACAGAGCATTCGCTAACTGATTTTTCTGAACAACACTGGGTGAAGATGAGAAATAGACGAGGATCTTGACAGGAAGATCGGGAGATGATTACTTCAGCTCTGGGGGAAGGGAGACAAGCTAAGCTCCTGGATTAGTCTCCCAGTCTGCTGTATCTGAAATAAAAAAAATTAAAAACAGAATTAGTCTCAATTCAGGAAATGGAATAATATGCGAAACGTGAAAGTGCTTAATATATCTAATCGTTCTCTAAAATCTTTTACATCCTACTTAGCCACTAATCCCGTCACAGTAATTCGTTTTTTTTAAATTCTTACTCAATATAACAACTTGTATGTGTTTATTCTTCACAGATTGTACCTGTCATTTTTGTTCCCTCCTTGGTCTCAGCTGGAACACCGATCCCGTACTCGTTTTCAGCGGTGACTCTGAAGAAGTAGATTCCACCCTCCTCCAGGTCAGACACCTTGTAGGACAGTCGGCGGCATTTGTCCGTGAGTCTTGTCCACCCTTTTCGGCTGATGTCCCGTATATCTACAAGGTAGTTCTTGACAGGGGCTCCTCCCTCATTCTCAGGGATGTCCCAGGAAACAGTGGCAGAGCTCTTGGTCACATCTTTAACTGCTACATGTGTTGGTGGACCAGGTGAATCCAAAACCCTCACATTCAGCGTCAAAGAGGCAGATCCAGCAACGTTTTGCAGTTTGACTATGTATTTGCCAGAGTCATCACGTGTTGCCCCTTCAACTGTGATAGAGGTGACAGAGCCGCTGGTGTTGATCATTCCTCTGACTCTCAGATCTACATCTGCTTTGTCCCAGGTCACACTGGGAACAGGTTTGCCTGTGAAAGGCACAGTTAAAGTGAAGGAGCTGCCATCTTTAACAAGCAGGGTCTTCCTCATCTCGGTGCTAACATCAAACCTGGGCTCCTCCTCTCTCTCCATGGCCACTTGAGGATCTGTTTCAGGACTGGGCTCACTGATGCCAATCTTGTTTATGGATCTGACAATAAACACATATTCTGTCCCCGAAGTGAGTCCAGTAACTGTAAACTCAGTTTTATCTGTGTTATGGACACCAACAGTCCAGTCGTCTTCTGTTGATTTTCTGAATTCAACTTTGTACCCAGTGACTGCCGCTCCACCATCAAACAGCGGCTTGTTCCATGACAGAGTGATGGAGGACCTGGATGAATCCATTATGGTAGGTTTTGCAGGAGGGGAAGGTAGAAACTTTGGGTCCTCTGCCAGAGTGAGTGGGCATGGGAGACTGGGTTCACTTAACCCAGCAGCATTCTCAGCAAAAACTCTGAATTCATACTCGCATCCCTCGTGCAGACATGAGGCTTTGACTCGTAGGTCATAGACTGGTTTCTTATTGACACGAACCCAGCGAACACCCTGCTTCTCCCTCTTTTCTATAATGTAACCACTGATGCGGCTGCCGCCATCAGTGGCAGGTCTCTTCCAGCAGATAGTCATGGCATCGCTGGTTGCACTTGTGACCTCAACATCCGTCGGAGCAGATGGGATACTAAAGGGATCCATGGCCTTGATAGGCTCACTTTCCAAAGTCTCACCTTCCCCATACTTGTTCACTGCCCTTACCCTAAACAGGTATTCATTTCTTTTGAGCAGCTTGGTTATTTTGCAAGTAGTTGCCATCATGTCACCATACACAAGGATCCAAGCTACACGGCTGGTTTCACACTTCTCAACAATGTAGTGCATGATATCAGCACCACCAGTCTCATGAGGGGGTCCCCATGACAGGGTGCATTTCTCTGCTGAGAGTCCAGACACTTCCAGAGGTCCAGCAGGTGGGCCAGGCCTGTCCAGGACCTTGCAGGTGATAGCCTTAGATGTGGTACCACCTGTATTCTGTAGGGTCAGAGTATACTGTCCAGAGTCTTTCCTGACACTTTCTCTGATATTTAGAGAGGTATGCGTCTTTGTTGCAGTTATCTCAACCCTTCCCTTGGTGCCAATATTTCTACCATTCTTCAACCAAAACACTGTAGGGTTGGGGCGGCCAGAGATGTCAGCATCTATTCTTAGGAGCTCTCCTGCTTTGACAACCACCACCTGTCTAAATTTGTCCTCCAAGATCATTTTGGGTGGCTCTACGTCATGCTGCACTGTAACAGGTCCTGTGGTTTCAGAGGATGCACTGAAGAGCTCAGCTGCATTTTTTGCAATCACACGGAAATCATACTGTTCACCCTCTGTCAGGCCAGTCACCTCCAAGAAGGTGTCCTGTAAGTTGGTGAAGTTGCACTTAAGCCAGCAACTATCTGGCAGCTCTTTACGCTCAACAATGTACCCAGTTATTTTAGCCCCACCATCATATTCTGGTTTGTCCCATGAGAGGGAAACTGAGCTGTTGGTTATATTGGTGACTGTGAGGTTGCGTGGGGGATCGCACTGGTCTCTTGCTGCCACAGGCTCAGATGCCTTACTGCATGGTCCAATACCAGCCATATTCTCAGCACAGACCCGGAACTCATATATCAGACCTTCTTCAACACTTGTTACCTTGAACTGGTTGTCAGTCACTGGGCTTCTGTTTAACTTTGTCCACAATATACTGCTTTGATCTTTGCATTCAATATGATAACCAATAATAGGGCTGCCACCATCATTGTCTGGCTTGCTCCATGCAACCACCATGACAGCCTTTGAGGCATTCACAACACGGAGATTGGTTGGTGGACCAGGGGGCTTAAAGGGATACTGGGCAACAACAGGTTCAGACTCAACAAAGTGGCTTTTGCCATAGCGATTCTCTGCAGCAATACGAAACTGATATTCAGTGCCCTGTGTCAGACGGGAAATTTTGATTGATGTTCTGGCAACTGTAGCTGACACAGTCTGCCATATTGTGCTGCCTGTATCTCTCCTCTCAACAACATAATTACTGATTTGACATCCGCCAGTATAATGTGGGGGCTGCCATGACAAAGACATAAAGTCAGCACTCACTTCATCTACACTGAGGTCACATGGTGGTCCAGGTCTTTCAAAAACATTAACCAAGATTTCAGCAGATGTGGTTCCAACTGAGTTGGCCAGGGTCACCTCATACACGCCAACATCTATTCTGGTTGCATCTTTGATAATGATCTGAGATGATGTGTCAGATGTGTGCACATTTACCCTGCTTGTCTCTTTCAGCAAGTTGCCATCTTTCTTCCAGGCTACTGTTGGCGGTGGTACACCCTTGAATGGAACATCAATCTTTAAATCATTTCCTGCCCTCACACTGAATGTGTTGGACAGCAAATTAATAATGGGATCAGCACTAGTATCATTTACTGTAACAGGTGCCAAAAGGGACTTTGGTTCACTTTTTCCCTTTTCATTCACAGCACTCACTCTAAAGAAATACTCCTTTCCTTTTGCCAGCCCATTAATAGTCACTTCCAGTGCTTTACTCTCTGAACATATTGTCCATGTGTCATCTCCCTTAGCCTGCATTTCTACAATATAACATGTGATTTTGCTTCCTCCATCATGGTCAGGCTTCTCCCAAGAGAGTCTTGCATTATTGCAAGTAACATCACTGAGTGTGATTTTGCCAGGAGGCAGAGGAGCCTCAGACACTTTAACAGCCTCAGTGGTCTCTGCTGGCAGTCCAGTGCCAAACTCATTCACAGCCAGGACACGGAAATAATAGAAGCATCCTTCCTGGAGATTGTCAATCTTGTATGAGTTTCTCGCACAGTTGCTACAGACGCTTGTGAATGCCTTCCTAGCCTCCTCTCGCTTTTCTACGATGTAGTGCGAAATCTTTGCTCCTCCGTCAATGAGAGGTGCGTCCCAGGAGATGGACACAGAGTCTCTCTTTACATCCTTCACTTCTAAGTTTGTTGGTGCGGTGGGAGAGTCCAATACTCTGACATTGATAAACGCTGATTTAGAGCCACTGCAGTTCTCAGCAGTCAACACATATTTTCCAGTGTCATTTCTATTGACATTCTCAATCAATAACACTGTGTAGGAGCTTGTTACCTCAATTTGAGCACGCTCACTGAGAGTGCCACTTTCCTTTGACCACTTAACTTCAGGTTCTGGCCTTCCTCTGATTGTGACAAACAGACGTAATGTGGAACAGGCTCGAACACTGACAATCTTCCTCAAGGTAGTGTCCAACTCAATCTCAGGGGCCTCCAGTTTTTCAGCAGCTACCACAGACCCAGGCAGATCCACATGCTCTCCAACTCCAGCGGCGTTCATCGCACATATACGAAAATTGTATTCTGCATTTTGTCTCAGTCTCTTCACAGTGTAGTTTGTGTCCTCCACACCTGTGCTAGGTGTGCATGTGATCCACTCATCTTCTGCTGCTTCTTTCATCTCAACAGCAAATCCACTGATGGCTGCTCCACCATCATATATGGGCTTTGACCAGGTCAGAGACACAGTACTGCTGGAATAGTCTGTCACTTTGGGATTGGTAGGGGGACCAGGTGGGTAGGTAGCTTCACATACTTTTATATACTCACTTGGCTCACTGGGTACACCCACACCAGCAGCATTTTCTGCTGATACTCTAAACTGATAGTAATGTCCCTCAGTGAGCCCTGTGCATCTGAAACGCAAGTCATTTAGTCTTCTCTTGTTGCATTTAGTCCACCTGACACCCTCTTTGTCACGTTTCTCCAGGATGTAGCCATCAATCTCTGAGCCTCCATCTGTATCAGGCCTTTCCCATGTCAGCACTATAGAGTCACCAGTCACAGCGCTGGCCGTAGGGGTAGAAGGTGCACTAGGTGTTTTAAAAGGGTTTTGTGCAATAAAGGGATCTGATTCCAGAAATTCACCAACACCAAATTTATTCACGGCAGCAATCCTGAATATATATTCTTTACCAGGAACCAGTTTTGTCACTTTGTAACTGACAGCTTCAACGTGAGGCTCAACTCCTGTCCATGTAACCCGGCTGGTCTCCCTTTTTTCAATGATGTAGTGGGAAATGCTGGCACCGCCATCATTTACAGGGGGCATCCAGTGAAGATTACACTTCTCTGCACTGACAGCTTTCACTTTGAGTGGTCCATCTGGAGGACCAGGTCTATCCAGGACCTTCACATTAACTGGGGTAGATGTAGTTCCACCAATGTTACTGAGGCTCAAGACAAAGTGTCCCCCATCCACTCTGGTACAATCCCTGACGGTCAGAGTTGTATGAGTGAGGGTATTTTTGACCTCCATTCTCGGTGTGACTTTGTCAATTTCTTTTCCATCCTTCAGCCACATTACTTCAGGGAGGGGCTTCCCAAAGTAATCCGCATCAATAACAAATGTCTCACCAGCCTGAACAACAGTAGTACTCTTGAACTTAGGATCAATGAATGCTGTGGGTTTTTCAATTACATCCTGAGCGACGATGGTTACACTCTCTGAAGGTGTGCTCCAAACACCAGCACCATTCTTAGCAGTGACTCTAAACTCATAACTCTGGCCTCCTGTCAGACCTGTGACTGTGAACTGATTCTCAATAACATTGGTGAAGTTTGCCTTCATCCATCTGCCATCCGGGAGCTCCTTCTTTTCAACAACATAGCCTGTAATGGTGCTTCCACCATCATACCTGGGTTTTGCCCACTGAAGTGTGATGTTCTCTCTAGTGATGACAACAGCTTCAGGTTTACCAGGTGGATCACAGGGGTCTCTTGCCACATAGCATTCAGATATCTTGCTAGATGGGCTGAGTCCAGCAATATTCTCAGCAAAGACTCTGAATTCATACTCAATGCCTTCCTCCAGTCCACTGGTTTTGAAGCGAGCATCCGGTATAACAAGTTTGTTGAGCTTGGTCCATAAAATGCTGTTCTTCTCTTTGCGTTCAAGGTGATAGCCGATGATGGGGCTGCCTCCATCTTTGGCTGGAGGCTCCCATTCAACCACCATGCTGTACTTTGTCACTGTGGACGCAAAGGGGGTGCCAGGAGCAGTGGGCACACTAAAAGGATATTGTGCAGTTACAATAGGAGAGGGGATTGCAGTACTCTTTCCATACCTATTTTCTGCAAACACTCTGAATTGGTATTCACTTCCTGTCTTCAGTTTGGTGACTTTGATTGTGGTTCTTACTGTCGTTGCTGACACAGTCTGCCATTCTGTACTTGTAGTTTCCCGTTTCTCCACTATGTAGTTGTCTAGCTCACAGCCTCCTGTGTATTCTGGTGGCTCCCAGGAGATGGTAACGAAGTCAGAACTGACCTCATCAATCCTCACAGGCCCTGTGGGTGGGTCTGGCTTCTCAAGAACAACCACAGTGATTTCTCCTGTATATTTACCAGCACTGTTGCTTGCTGTGATAGAGTATTGACCAGAGTGCTCCCTGGCAGCATGTCTGATATGAAGAACTGTTAATGGCGTTGTATTTGAAACCTCTAGCCTTGACGTCTCTTTCACTGCCTGACCATCTCTTCTCCATTCAATCTTTGGCGCTGGGTGCCCAACCACTGGGATCTCTACTTTCAAATCCTCACCATTTTTGACAGTAAATGTGCTAATAGTTATCTGGAGTTTTGGCTTAATAGCATTTTCCTTATCTGCAACAGGGCCAGGTTGGACCTCGGGGTTGTGTTCTCCGTTCTCTGCAGAAGTGGCAGGCTGACCTGTTGTGAAGAAAGAAAAGCATCAAAGTATAACATTATAGATGGAATCACTGTGCAGACTTAGACTAATTATACAAGGTTTATATGGTACTTGATAACCCAAATCAATCTGTGTGACTTTTAATCTGACATATTAATCTGTTGAGTAAATCCATATTAAAATATGGATACATTATTGGTTTATATGTTTTATAATGTATTGTGTATTCTGACAATTTGGCTGCTCAGAAAAAAATATTATGGCATACTGTATATTAAGTTGGTCATAACAAGATATGTCTGAGGACATTTCTTAATAATGTTTTGAGACTATTAGAGAATCTCATGAAACTACTGCTTGAACTACTTTTAATATAGGCCTATCTGAGCATGAATTTGAGACCTTTGGTAACAGTATATGTAACAAATTAATCCAAGCTCAAAGGTCTACATACTAACTAGACCTGGTATCTCTAGCTAGTATCTCACATTAATAACGCCGCCAGGAGCAGCAGAAAGCTCCAAAAAGTTAATAAGTGGATGTTTGAATTTAGATAATTCTGTTACACTTTAATTATAAGTCTTATACTGTTTTTTAATTTTAATTTAATTTTAATTTAAAGGAAAGTTTTAATATTCACTTTCCAGACCACACAGTGATAGGATGAATGCATAACATACCTTGGACAATGACTTGGAAGGGTGGCTGGGAATCCTTTGCTGTGAGCTCTGCATCGGTATCTGGTGTCATATTTATATTTAGAGTGTGGGCTTGATCCTCTGCTTTCTTTCCCATCTACAAAAGAGAATGGTACAACACTGTCAGAGAAATTGAAATTAAAGACAAGCTAACACAATCAGGGCAATACGTTTCATTTTTTCATTTTTTCCCCCAAGATGGTTATGTTGTAGACTGTAGCTGTATGGCCATATTAAAATTGCTATACAAATTCAGTCATACAGTAATAGGATTTTGACAAAACTAACTTAAGTGTTTTAAACAAGCTAGCATGTAGGCTATCTTAGTGAGTGTGATGTGTTGGTAATAGAAACTCTTGATGGTGTTTAAAATAACTAGAGGAATGGCAGACCAGACTGCCATCTGTTCAACCAAACACATACAACTCTATTATTATCTTACTCTTAAAGCTCTCATAAGGTTTAAACCATTTCACTTTATTAAGAAACACAAGAAGGAAAAATCATTAATAAATAAATTAATAAATCTTAGGTGCCCTAAACTCTTTCTGTACTATAGTTCAGTAATGTTTAAGATATTATTGCTTACAAGTATTACATTTTTAAACACAACTGTACTTACTTCGTTGTTGCTGGCTTCCATCCTTTTTGTTACTTGTCCTTATTTATGTATGAGAAATGAAATGTTCAGCTTGTTCAGTTAATCGGTTGGTTAAGATGCATCGACTGTGAGCCCCAAAACTCTGTGGCAGACATGCACAGCTCTGCCAATCACTGCCTGCTTTATCTCCAAAAGCATGCAGTGACTAAAATAACCATGATGCCTGATTGGCCAGCTGCTCATTCTTTAAAAGTTAGTTGAGCCTACATGGGTCTGCAGGAAAAAACTGAAAAGTTGCTCAACAGTAAAATATTGCACACATACTAATCGAGTTACAAGGGTTTACCACATGGTGTGTGTGTGTTTTCTTTGGGGGTGGGTTCGGTTAGCCCATGTGTGAGCACATATTAAGCGAACAAGTGAACAAGAGCCTTCCTGAACAAATGGTCAACCACTACAATACTATGGGTGGCAACATGTACTTTTATTAGTGTAAGTGCGTGGAATCTGCACAGATCTATCTTCAGCAATATGTAAAGGATATAACATTACCTTGTTGGTCAATATGTTGTAACTGTAGCCTATGTCTCCTGTTTTAAGTTGATTATGTATGTTTGTAAAGAATAATTTGCCTGCTAACTCAACTACCACTATCACCAACCTATCAAAATGCAGATAAATGCGTAAATAAAACCATGTTAAAAATGTAATTACTGTAGTGTTAACATAAATGTATACAATTTTTAATGTGGTAACTCCGAGATAATATGAACACTTTTATTGAAACATTTATTCTGAAAAATTAACCGGAAATACACCAATTTAAAACCGACGAAGAAGAACACGTATAACTGAGGAAGCTAGTTAACCTAGCAAACCGGAGTTAGGAAAACAAACAGGTTAAAAACATACTAAGCCAATGTGAATAAGAGTTAGTGATGCCTTTTTAAAGGCGTTTAATCTGCTGTTTCAAGACGCTGACACGGTGATATACAGTCAAAATAAAACGGTGAGTACTCAAATCAATCAAATCAACTCATGCATGTGTCAACAACCAATGAAACAAGCATGAGTGCCAAAATAATAATAATAATAATTTTGTATGATGTGTCAATGTATCCCAGCTTTAGATTGCTTTCTCTGTATGATGTAGAGTTGGCTATTAGTTTCTGTCACAAACATTTGTCATTATGAAGGTGGTTAATTCAGTGTTTCTGACCTCCAATAATGTTATTCATGTTTCTGTACACTTCAGCTGAAATCAAATGTCAGTTAATCAATTACTGAGAAAATTAACTGCCAACAATTTAGATAAATTATTAATAGTTTAGGTAATATTTTTAAGCACAAATGGCAAAAACTCGCTGTTTCCACCTAGCTTCCCAAATGTGAATGTTTTCTGGTTTTCTTGACTTCTATGACAGCAAATGTTACTAGTGTTGGGTTTTGGGCCATTGGTCGGCCAAAACAAGCTTTTTGAATATGTCGACCTAGGCTGTGGGAAATTGTGATGGACATTTTTCACTATTTACTGACATTATATTGACTATGCAATTACTTGATTTATCAATAAAATTATGGACAGATTAATGTCTGAATGTGACCGGGCTCTCTGTCTGATGATTCAGCAGGATGACACCTAACTGACCCTACCATAGTGAACCCTATTGTCATGCCTCTTTGCCTCACTGTTCACCAGCAGATCCAACCATGCCGCTCCAGTTTGTGTATAGCAACCAGGACTTTGTCACAGATGTGCGTCGGAGCAGTGGAAACAGTCTTGGGATGGCATCCCCACCAGCAAAGTTTGATACAACCATCCAAGCTGGCTGGGCTGACAGGATGGACAGGGGACTCTTTCGCTACCATCTGGGTGATTTACAAACACGTATCCTGCCGGGCCCGCATGGCTATGTGGCTCAGCTGAATGTTCAGAGAGGAATAGAGAGAAGAAAACCTCAGGAGATATTGAGCATTCAGCAGGAGTTCAATGCCAAGCAGTTTAATTTTAACAAAATCAATCCAGAAGAAATCATACTTGAGACAATAAAGGACACTGAGGGAAGAAATGAAAAGGGACGGTTGCATCAACCCAGCAGGATGGTGGTGCTGGTCAATGTCAGCCCTTTGGAGTTTGGGCATTGTCTCTTTGTTCCAGATCCTTCGCTCTGTTTCCCACAGGTCCTGACGAGGTTCGCCATCCAGGTTGGTGTTGAATCTGTGCTCCTGAGCTCCGATCCTGGCTTCCGTGTGGGGTTCAACAGTCTTGGAGCATTTGCGTCTGTCAATCATTTACACCTACATGGGTATTACCTGGACCATGAGCTCAAGATAGAATCTATGCCAGTGAAGCCGCTGGTCCCTGAAAAGGGGTTTTATCGCTTGTTGGACTTTCCTGGAGGATTTTTGTTTTACACAGAATCGGAGGGGGTGGAGAAAGTTTCCAGAGCCATTTGTCAAGTCGCAGACTTTCTTGTGGACGCTAATATTGCTCACAACCTGTTCTTGACTAGAGGATGTCCGCCCTGTGATTGCATATTAAATGAAGAGGATCACTGTTCAAGAAAAGGTGTTCGTATCGCTGTGTGGCCCAGAATATCGTGCTTCGGTGCCAAAGAGGAGTCCGCCTTCAATGTTGCTCTCTGTGAGCTGGCAGGGCATTTACCATTTAAGAACAAGAAGGACTATGAGCTCACTACTGAGAAAGATGTAATAGAGATCATCCAGAGGTATCTTCTACCTGATGCAGAGTTTCACACGTTGGAACAGCAACTTACTAGTCATTTGATGGATTTATAATGTATGGACATCAAAGCCTTGTTAACTACTGTGCTGGAGTTCAAGAAATAAAACGTGTTTAAGTTTTTGCTGACATCGAGAAGTCATTAAGAAAATTGGAAAGTATCTTCACACTGGATTATACTTCGGGACCTATGCTGAATCTCCTTTCCTACATCAGGCCTAAATATAACATTGGATGGATGTGCACAAAAATACCTTCCTCCATACATATATTTATCAATGAGAATATATTTGATGGACTAATGGATGTTGGTGTTGTATTAAAACTGGTTTCAAATAAAATGCCAATATCAAAAAATATACAAGTTGTTTTTGTACTTATTTTGTTGTTGATTTGGCTTCCAGTTCTCACTTGTGTATGTAAAGCAAGTTGTTGCCGTTGAAGACCTTTTTCACAACCCACATTTTAGCTTGTCAAAGCAGGAGAAGCACAGGTGTAATTAATAGCATTATAATTAATGGCTGCATTCCAACGTGGTGATCCACCTTAAAGGCTTTTGTTGTCCATGCTGGCTCACAATAGCGTTGAAGGAAATGGAACAGAGCCATTGTTAATGTTACTTAAAGTTAATGTACACATGTGCTTTTCCTGTGAAGACAAGTCAGAATATCTGTTATGAAAAAGGTTTACTGATAAAGGAACAAACAGGTAAATTTTTTCCAAGGCAATGATAATCCAGTTGGTGTGGAGATGAGTAAGCACCCAGAACAGGTACGGGTTTTTCATATTGATAAAATGAAAATGTATCGGAAACAATATGTGTTGGTTTCTGGCTGTTCTCTTGTAGCAACAGGAAACAGTGGCAAGAGTGGGATCATTGAACAGAAGAGTTGTGTAAACTGAAAATCACTGATGATGCTGACAACAGTGTGTGTGAGACTGAGCAAGACTCACAAGAACAAGAGCTACAAGTAAAAAAAGGTCACTCCCTATTTGCACTTTTACTCCACCTTTTTATTTGTCAGAATTCTCAGTCCATGGCATGTACACTAGTTTTTGCCAGTCCGTACACACCCACACAGTCCTGAGTATAGGTTTAATCAGCCACAATGATTGATAACACCTGTGTGAGTTGGTGTACTTTGGTTGTGTCACATTGTAAGAAAGAAGTTCCAGAAGTAATTTATAGCTAGAATAGATCTCTTTCATGGAAAACATTTGACATGTCACAGTAGGAAAAGTACAGGTGTAAATATAATAAATGAATAAATAATGAATGATGGCTGAATTCCATTTAGCTGCTTCAGTTTCAGGGTCCTGGTATTGTGCATGCTGTCACACTGTCACGGCTTACTGAGATTACTAACACCTGTGCTTTTCCTGCTATGACGAGTCAAAACGACTGCTGTGGAAAAGGCCTATAAATCAGGGCTTGTTTAGACTGAGTACATCACCTCATGTAAACCTGCGTAAAATTTTATTTAAAAATCTACTCAACGTCTCTTTCCCTTATTCTAAAGAAAATAGTAGATACAAAAGCAGCTTCAACACACCTGACAGCGGTGTTCAGATTGAGTGGGATCAACTCTACACATCATCCCTGAAGAGCACATCATCTGCCAGAACTACATCACCAAGGTAGCAGTGCTAAGCCGAGCAGTAAGATCAATGAGCATAAATACCTGCTCACTCCCAGCGCACAACCAGTGCATTGATCTATATGTTTAGCTGCTGACATGCTCATTCTTTTCCTAGGGAGATCCTAGTGGCATCACTGTCGCACACTAAAAAGATACCACCTACTTAACTTTAAGAGCGTTACTCATTTTTGTTTTCTCAAATTAGTTTTCAAATGTATCAACAGTGTAGCCCCTGAGCCTCTTTCCAGATATATCCAAAGACATGATGGTGACAGAGTAACTAGGAGCATGGTGAATGGCAATTGTAAAATACCACATCGTAGATCTAAATTTGGACAATCAGCTTTCTCCATAAAGGGCTGTCGACTGGTGTCAACACATTACCAACTGAAATTAATTCCAGATAAAAGTCATTTACAACAAAGTTTAAGTGCTGGCTAAAAGCAAACCAGAGCTGTACCCAGAGCTAATTGTACTCTTGGTGTATGTATATTGTGGTATGTGTATTTTATTGTATTTCCGTATCTCTTTAGATAGATAGATGGTGCAGTATATATAGATATACTGAAAGATGTGTATTGTAATTACACTGTACATGTAAAAGAGTTGAAAATTACTAATAAACTGTGCAGCACATCAGTTTCATGCTCTGTATTGGAACTATGCTAAATTTCATTGTCCCTATCAAATCAAATAAAATAATAATAATAATAATGACATGACAAGATTTTTTTTTTTTTTCAAGGTTTTTTTGTACTGCCTCGACGAACAAAATTGTATGGTGTTAATGCCATTAAGCTTCGATACAGTGCCGTGTCCAGGATACTTGACTGGCAGAGCACAAAAATGCATACTCCAGTTTATGATCAACTTTTCCTTGTAGCACATTGCACAACAATTTTGCAGCAATGACATCTAAAGCTGTCTTTAGGACTATATGCTAATTTACAGCAAGAAAATACACAATAATTACATCTTGGTTATAACTTTAAGTGATTCTCGTGCTTATTTGGTCCATTTATTTAGTCACTGATATTTTTTTACTCATAAAATGATGTCTAGTCTCTTCTGTGCACTAAGTAGCTGGAAGACATGTTTCTCGGAACAGAGGTTTTCAGTTTTAAAAAAACAAAACACTCTGACTAGCTTGTTGGTGTCACCTTTAATAGAGGTAAGTGAGGATATCTGTTACAATAGCTGTCACCTTCATGGCCATCATCCTGTCACACCTGAGGGCTTGTTGGAGCCAGTCAGCGTCTGGTCACTCCCAGGACATCCCCGCATAGATTGTTTTGTGGCTACAAGTGTGATTCATGCTTTGCGTGCTGAGTAACTAATGTGACCTCTAAGGTGAAATGTTCAGCTATGTCATACTCACATATACTGGATGTGTCGAATGTGTTTGTTATACATGTATGACAATTTGTAACTAAATAATAGAGCTGTTCATCTGCATCATATCAAACTCAAAATGCTGGAAATGCATCATTCCTCATCACCTTCCTTTATTTATCAAGATATAATAATGCTGGCTTCAGTCAGAATAGGTTTAAAGGTTACACCTTGTAATTAGGAGATAACTTTCTATTCCCTCATTTCCTCATATTCCACCCAGATAAGCTCAAGACGAGGAGGAGCAGTTTAACCTTAATAGCTTGAAACAGGGATTGTCACTGACATTAGATGTTTTTCTCCCTTTTGGAACTTTTTCAAGTGTCAGGCATGATGGAGTTTACTACATGAGGTTTACTGAGATCACGTTACATGATTTCTGGGTACTGAAGTTCAGATTATTCAGAAAGGGGTTGCCTACATAACAACTCTGCGTAATGCAGATCTGTTTAGGCAAATGTTTTAATACAATAAGACAATCACACTTGAGTTACAAGTCAGAATCGTCTATTTAATTCTTGAACAGTAACAATTTTATTGGCCTTACTTAACAGTACTCAACACACTAACTGTGGGATATTTAACCTAAATGTTTAACTTATATAACTTGTTTTTTTCTTTTTCTTTTATTGGTTTAAGGCGGTTCCAGTGTCCACTTCCTCACAGTTTCATCCCAGGATCTAATGGAAACAAGCACATGACATTTAGGAGCTGCTGTATTTTCTCAAGTCCTGTGAATTTGACCTTCCTGAGACAACATACAAGTACAACCTTTTTCTACTCTGAATGGTACATTGTGCAAACTGAACAGAAAGTTTACTCTAGCTAGTTAAGACTGAGAAAGTGACAAAAACCAAGTGACAGTTTTGGTTCAGATTTTTTCTTACCTCTGGATAGAGCCAGGCTAGCGTTTTCTCCGTTTCCAGTCTTTGCGCTAAGCTAAGCCAAGTTAATAGCATACTTGCTACATCAACATATTTATAACTCTCAGCAAGAAAGCGAATAAGCATCAAAATATTTAAAATGTTAAACTATTCCTTTAAGGTTGACTATACTCACCCACATAAAACAGCTCTCTGTGGATGAAATTGTGGTTTGCATAATTGTATCGCATTATGCATCTCAATCTGCTGAATCACATAGTTATGTCCAAAATACTGGATCTGTTGAGTTGCAGTTACAACAAGTTTACAGCAAGGCCCTAAACAGCTTCCCACCATAGTGTACATTTTTATAAGGGAGTGTATTTTTATATTTCGCTGAACCGCACAGTTTTAGTTACTCCACTTTGATTGTTCCAGTTTTAATCACAATACCATAACAGAAAAACCTAGACTTAAGTAAAAAGAGAACAAAAAAATCTGGACACTTATCTCAACCTTGAACACTGCGGCTGTGATGGTTGACTGAGTCAAACCTGTCGTGCATCTTTCTAATGGGGCCCAGCATGGATACACATTATTTACAGTTAATGCTTCACAGGATCAGCCCTGTACAGCGAAGATGAGAACGTCCCGGTCCTCTGACTAGTAGTAAGATTAATTGTAAGTGCTGTAGAAGCCTGTCTTCATATGTACTATAGGGACAAGCTTCACATGTTGTACAGAAATTACTTTTGTTTATCTTCCTCTGACATACATAAGACATAAGAGTGTTTGTGTTAAGGGAGAAGGTCCCAATAAAATTTCAAAGCTAATCCCTCTAGTTGTTGGCTGGATTACATCCTAACCAGGCAACTATAACCAACACAATTTGTTTACAGGATGTCCCAAAATAAATATTATTTTTCTCCTATTTGATCAGGATATGAAGTATGTTTCCTCTGTCCTTTACCACAAAACCTCAGCAGCGATAGGATTTTATGTCATAGTACCATTTCTACATTGTGTGATGATTTATACCCATACAAAATGCTCGGAAAATATATTTTATTAAATGATTATAAAGCATTAAGAGTCAAGTAGTAGAGCTTTTCTCTGACTCATGATGTGTAACCACCTGAAGAGTGGGTCTAGTATATTGTAAAGTGCAATAGTGGAGGGAGTGACTGTGGGAGTGTCCTCATATTAAAGTAAACACCCATCTTTGCTCATCTTCACTTGTGCTTAAGATTCTCTGGCCCTCTAATGTGTCTATTACTTTTGCAGAAGACAGCTCACTTGAACAATTCAGCTGATTAGCAGCTCTTACACCTTTTAAACAAATTACAAAAGATCAAAGCTAACCAGGAACAATGGGCTGCGTTCAAAGCTTCAGGGAGATGTGTGACCGTCCAAAAAATACCAGTGTTCGTCTCAGTCTTCCAGCAGTTTGCATTGTGTGGCAAACAGCCATGATCATCTTGTTTGGGATTTTTATTCGTTACAATGAAGAATCGGATCCACACTGGGTAGAGTACAAAACAGCTAGAAATATAACAAGTGACATTGAGAACGACTTCTACTTCAGATATCCAAGTAAGTGACTTCAGTTTGATTTTCTTTTTAACTTCTTATTCTTTTTTTAATATACTCTCTTTTTCCAAATGTCTAATATCTCAATCATCACTTTTATTTCTTAATTTGTTAACCTAGCAGCCCTTCAATCTTTACACACATCTGTCTTTCTACTATAAACTAAACGTCTTTATGCTTCCACATTTGTCTGTTTTCATCGTAGCAAAATATGTTGATACTTGAGTAACCAAGTTGATGACAGTTCTCATGCTGCGTCGACCTATCAGATTATTCCTGCACTGCTGACGAGAATTTGACACCCAAAGGTGCACATTTCCCCTGATGTTTGACTCCCCTCAGGCTTTTCCTTCCAGTTTAAGTGTAGCTAAAATGTCAACGCTTACATCTTTGCATGGATAAAAACACATTTTATTTTTGTCTTATATGTATAGGATTCCTGTAATTTGGGGCGTGAGTGGGTTGTAAGGGTGTGGTTGTATTGTACACTTCCCCCACAGCCCACGGTGTCGGTGTCAGGATATCATGAAGCCATCTCCGATAAGGTGTTGGATGTCAGATGATAAATCTATGTCTTGACACAGTGTGTTGTCAGTAGACCAATAAGACCCTTAACCTAAAGTCACGGGACCTTCTTTTCCTACACACCCACCATTGGTGCTGACAGCCTGAAGTGTCTGACGCCATTGTTGTTTGTTAGGCTGTAAAAAATATACACTAAGGCTGATGTGACATTGCATTTGGGCTGTGTGTCGCACGTTTTTCTATGCAAACTATACTTTTTCACAATACAATTAGTGTAAATGATACTGGCAGGTTTATGCTGGTATCCACGTACTGTTTGTCTGCTGTTACAGCAGATACAAACTGTCTCACAAAGAAGAGCCACCTGTTCAATAAACAGTTCAAACATTTTAATTTCCAACAATGGACCCAGCTCTTTGTTACCACTCTATTTTGTGTGTGTGTTATGTTATTATTATTGTTATTATATTGGAGCTTGAGGGTTTATTCGTGACCTTGGAAACAGTAGCTTGACTAAGAAATTCTCAGTACAAGTAGATGGAATTGTGGTCAGTTATCATCGAGGCATTATATGAATTTTCTTTCATAATTTTGGCTTCTAATATTTTATTTGTGCATTATAATACATACACTTATGTGTCTGTATAGTCATATAAATTATTCATTTACTGTCATTGATTTTTCATGTCCAGATGTTGTTTCAAAGATTATCTTTAGTTCCTGTAAGCCACAGAGAAATGGTACCTTGATATAGCTCTGTATCATCATAACATATCAACATCTAATCAGCAAGTAACAGTAAATACATAATGTCCTTGAGTCATCCTCACGTGATTCCCCCTTCTTATCTAATATGCCCTCATGTGTCCCTGCACTGTGGTGACATGTTGTGAAAGCAAACTGTCTATATACAGTATCTCCACTGGCATATCGATTCATTCATAAGTACGTACTATTAATCTAGTGGTTGGATAAAAGATGATGATTGCTGAATTAACAATGTAATGACGACACCATCTGATACAATTCTGATTTAATGATATATGACGTGATATATAATGTGTTTTTTCTTTCATGTTGGAAAACATATTCAGAGAGCAGAGAGATGTAGCTGTGATAAGCCAAGAATGTACATCAATATCGATGCTCTAATAGCGGAAAACACAAGACAGAGGAATGAGAGGATGATTTGTGAAACAGAGAGTGAAAACATTACTTACCTTGATTCCTAATTTCTTTATTTTGATATTGCATTGCCTCCAGTTTGATTGGATGTAGACTTCCACGCAGTAAGCTATCCCCGGTTGAGAGACCTTTCATGTCACCTTCTCTCCCCTCTTTTATTTCTCACATTTATTACTTTTCTTCAACAACATAATTTGTATTTATTCTTAGAGGAGGTCTATCCCAGCAAACCCTGGGCAGTGAGTCAACCCTGTGATAGACAGGTTTCCAGCACTACCACAAACAGAGTCTTCAAGTCACCTGACTTGTGGAGAAACATGCCAACTCTAAACAGAAAGGGCTAAAGATTGAATCTTGGTCTTTCAGTGCCGTGATTAAAGATAGTAATTCTGATCACTGAGCCACCATGCTGTTCCTCCTCTTTCCTCCCCTTTTCTGTTCATTGTGCCAGTTCTTATCATCCTCCTCATCTCTTCCTTCTTCTGCTTTTATCCTAGGTTTCCAAGATGTCCACGTGATGATCTTTGTTGGATTTGGCTTCCTGATGACATTTCTCAAGCGATACAGCTTCGGTGCAGTGGGTTTCAACTTCCTCATCGCAGCCTTCGGCCTCCAATGGGCGCTGCTAATGCAAGGCTGGTTCCACTCCCTGGACTACACTGATGGAAAGATCAAAATTGGAATTGAAAAGTAATCGTTCAGTTTTATTGTCAAAGAGTTAAAAGGATCCATTCTTCTTATTTTCTTTAATTGTAAAATTAATTGTAAAAGTATACAACTAACAATAGAAACTCATGGCTCAGTGATAATATATAAAAGGCCACAACTGTGACCATCTGAAGCAAGTGATGTTCTTTTGTTTAATTACTGGGAAATATGTCTGATGGGAATACGTTTCCACCTGCATGGCTTCCATAGAAAGAAATACAAGGATACACAATCCAGTCTGACTGACACGTTTCCATAAAGACATTTCCAGGCACATTATGATTTAGTGTTTGTGGACTCATGTGGTTGGACGGTAAACAGAAACTCAGGCTAATGAGAGATGGTGATACTGATGTGTCAACATGTATGATAGGTGTATGATCTGTGTGTGTCTGTAAGCGAAAAAGAAAGAGAAAAAAAGTAAGATAATGTTTACTGATTGGTTCAGTGCTCAGAATAATGTAACTGTTCTTGAATAGGTGCATCCTTAGAGACAAAATAAATATTGTCTCATATTTGGCCAGTGCGGATTACAAATGATCTTATTTTGCATTTTACATTTTGTCTTTTTTTTCCCCCTCCTCAGCCTGATCAATGCTGACTTCTGTGTGGCGGGCTGCTTAATTGCCTACGGGGCGGTGCTTGGCAAAGTCAGTCCAGTCCAGCTGTTGGTTCTGACTCTGTT
This sequence comes from Macquaria ambigua, assembly GCA_008360985.2. NCBI lineage: Eukaryota > Metazoa > Chordata > Actinopteri > Centrarchiformes > Percichthyidae > Macquaria > Macquaria ambigua. Next base: position 351,169 of record VMKM01000376.1, read on the forward strand.
TGGGATCACTTTGTTTGCTGTGGAGGAGTATATTATCCTGAATATCATACATGTAAGTTGAAACAAGAATTTATTTTTGTTTTGGCAGCCATGCTTAAATATATATATGTATTCAGCTGCATCAATAAAACACCTCATGTTGCAGCTGATGATGTTATTACAACTCACCAAAAACCTGCTCTCAGATTTTGACACTCAAATGTGATATACAGATGGTTACATGATTTTATTTGCTTGTGTTTTGTAATTTATGCCACCTTGCAGCTGCTAAGTAACAACTTAGTAGCATCCTTGTAACCCCATAGTATGACACTGACTAACTACAGAGGAGCTGGGGTGAGAACAACTCAGATTATACTTCTTTTGATAGAAAGTAAAGACGTAACAAATAGATTTCATTATGTCATTTATTTTTTCTGATTTTTTTTATCTGATCTTTCAATATTCAAAACCAAATCCACCAAATGTTTAAAAGATTAAAAAAGGAAATACAATCAGAAAATAGTGACACTTCTCCAGGAGTAACCTGGTGATCAATAACCTACAAACAGCACATCAAGTACCGTCCTTGTAGCTTTAACTAATGTATCTACTGCTGCTTCTACTAATGCTGATATTGTCTTACCTGAAGGCCAGAGATGCTGGAGGCTCCATGGTGATCCACACATTTGGAGGTTATTATGGTCTTTCCATCTCGTGGATGCTCTATCGGCCAAACCTAAACCAGAGCAGTCGTCTGCAGGGCTCCGTCTACCACTCAGATGTCTTTGCTATGATTGGTGGGCGTGATTTAATTACATAATGATTTTTATACAATACTTACCCTTATTCTGGAGGTACTCTGGATCCGCTGGATTTTTAAGGTCCATCATGCTTTCTGCATAGGCACCCTCTTCCTGTGGATGTTCTGGCCCAGCTTCAACTCAGCCATCACAGGCCACGGGGACGGGCAGCACAGAGCAGCCATCAACACCTACCTGGCTTTGGCCGCAACCGTGCTCACTACTATGGCCATGTCGAGCCTCTTCCAGAAGCATGGAAAACTAGACATGGTAACAACCAACACTGTTTTTTTTTTTTTATGTCAGTCACCAACACTCAACATAAAATTAAGCTATCATGTATGACAGACATTATAATAATAGGAGGTGTGTATATTTGTCAAGTTGACCGTATTTATGTCGAAGTAAATCACCTTGTTGAATTGTCAAACATGACATGCAGGACTTGTGCCCCACCTGGACAAACTCAAACTTAATTTTCCCTTGAAGTGATGGGATGCATGCTCTGTTTCACCTGATACAGTGAACACATAATTCAGTAAAGAGAGGTCAAACTGATGCACAATTTCTTCTGTGACTAACAGATACCTTTTTTCTGCACGTCTCTCAGGTCCACATCCAGAACTCCACTCTGGCTGGAGGCGTTGCAGTGGGAACTGCAGCAGAGTTCATGCTGATGCCCTACGGGTCTCTGATCGTAGGATTCTGCTGTGGTGTCATCTCCACACTGGGATACATCTACCTCTCGGTATGGTATTTCTCTGGTTTATTGTGTTCTAGCTATTATGAAATAAGCTTCAGTTTAGTTTTTGAAAGTGTTCATTTGTTAATCGAGGCAATTACCTACAAAAATGCACACATTTAAATGAAAATACAAAACACTTAGTAAGATCAGCTAATCCTAACTGATCCGTCTCTCTCAGCCATTCATGGAGAAGTACCTGAAGATCCAGGACACATGTGGAATCCATAACCTGCATGCCATGCCAGGAGTCATAGGTGGCATTGTGGGAGCCATTACTGCTGCAGCAGCAACAGAGTCAGTTTATGGCGCTGAAGGGTGAGTGGTCCTTGCTTACAAAGAGGAAACCAGCAGCCAGAGGTCATAGTAGCTTTAACTTATTTAATTAAAGGGATAAAAGATGATCAACCAGTATATAAAAAAAGGAACAAAAAAAGAAAACAGTAATATTTGTATTCTTGTGACCAAATATGGTCTTTTGTTCTGAGAGAACAACATTGTGAGTTCCCCTTTTTTTGTATTAAAGGCTGATTAAGACCTTTGACTTTGAGGGTCCTTTCAAAGACATGGTACCCACGCGGCAGGGTGGTCACCAGGCTGCAGGCCTCTGTGTGGCTATCTGCTTTGGTGTAGGCGGAGGCATCATTGTCGGTAAGGAATAACCACTGCAAACACCCTTCGGTTTGACCATATAACTGAAAACATACAGTATGTATGTAAATAACTGTAACATTACTGTGTTTGAATAAGATGGGTGTGTTTACACACAGTGGATGACAGGCGTTCTTTATATTCTTTTCAGGTTGTATCTTAAGATTACCTATTTGGGGAGATCCTGCAGATGACAATTGTTTTGATGATGAGTGCTACTGGGAGGTGAGACGCAACTCTTTACAGCCATAAAGACGTTTTTTACAGTTTGAAACAGGAATGTCAATATCAAATCACAATTTAGTCAGTAGTTCATCCCACAGAAATTGTCCCAAACATCACATATGTTTTAATGATTTTGTATGAGTGGTGTTTTATAATGTTTGACAAATGCAGGTCAAGTAAAATGCAATTTACTGAATGAGTTTGGAGACACATCCTTTTGGGCAACAACAGCCACGATGCTGGACCTTGATTGATCAGCTGATCTAAACCTGCTGATTGGAGGCTTTTCAGTTCATCGGTCCAATCTGATCTGAACGATGAGAGATTTTCACTAATTCTTTACTGTGAGGAGCCAATCAGGACCAAGTCCAGCTGTGATGCATTACAAGAGATACTCAAAAGATCCTATGTGAAAATAGGCTTTATCTACTGTAGATTTAAACAGTACTTGTTTGTTGGCATTTGACTGTTTTGTGTTCCTTTCCCTGACGCTGTTTTCCCACTCACGATGTACGTTAGTGAACGGGCTACCGTCATTCTGCCGCCTCTATTTACAAAGAAACAGTTCATAATTTTCCATTTCATGACATCAACAAGTGCACATAGCATCATACGCTTTGTTGATCATGTGGATCATTGTTCACAGGTTCCTGAGGATGAAGAGAGCACCGCACCAGTCCTTCAGTACAACAACCACATGCGGAACAAAGATGTGTAAGTGTCCTTTAAGTGTATCTGTTAACAGTGTTCTGGTCATGGAGATATGCTATTCTCACATCAAACAAGCGATGCAGGCAGTGCCTTTGTTGTCATGGAATGTGTTGCACTCAGTGTCCTCTTGGTGGCAGCAGATCCAAAATTTGCTGAGACTACATGTGACTCTTTGTAATTTCTGTCCTTTGTTGGGAATTTATCTATTCAAAGTGTGTGAGTACAGAATGAGCACACAATCAGGATGCGGCTACAGACAGCACGGCACCAGCTGCCACAGAGGCCTGCTCCGTCCCTGTAACTCAGTGTGGGCTAGATTACGAAACGCTGAGGTGGACTCTGTGTTCTGTGCGTCCAAGTGAAGCTCACCTGTGCTGTTTTGTTGATAGGGGATTTTTTCACAGCACAGCTCCACACGTGCGGCTCTTCAAAGTGACCTTGTAGTTATGCAACAGAAGTCATGTTTGCTGTGGAAATGAAAATGACACTATTAGAAAAAACTGAACCCGTGGATTCCACAAGAATTTAAATTTGAATGAATGAAAGATAATCTTCAGTGATACACTTAAGATACACTGAAGATACACAAACACGCAAACATCTACGGGCCAAATCCTAATAAATAAAAAGGTATTTTCTTAATGCAGGCCATAAAAGAAAATACATTTATCAAAGCCTTTACACCACACTCTGTACACTATAAAAATGTTTGATTTGATAATATTTACATGTATACTGTGAGTATAAGTGGTGTCATTGTTTTTCACACATTATGTAACGCTTTTTGTTTCAGAGTGGAGTCGAATTTCAACATGGAGCAGAACTGACGCTAGGCCTTGATCCTGATGGATCTCTGTCTTTATCACACATGGCCCATTTGTTCCTTTTATCCTCCTGCTGGACAGAAATATTCATTTGATATGATTATTTCCCACCAATCAAAACCAGTTATTTTTCATACGGGGAATATATGTCTGTTAACAGGTTGTTCTGCCTAGAACTGAGTCTTAAAATCTTTTTTTTGTTTGTGTGAAGTGAAGAAATCTGCCAGTGGAATAAGATATTTTCTGTTTTCCAAGATATTTTATTTTCAATTTAAATCAATTAATAATCAATCAAATATTCTATAAAAATAGTGACATTATCTTGGTAGTAGTGGAGTGATTTGCCTCATTTCAACATTGAGAGACAGGTACATTTACTTAGAAAACTGCAGAATCTTTTGTAATATTTTATATAATTTGTATGCAGTTTTTACTGTTAACTAAAATACCAATAAACAGATGTTAAAAAAACAAAAAAAAGAAAATAAGAAGGGAAAGTGCAGAATCTTTCTCTGGTTTCACATAAAACAGGACGTAATGGATCAGTGCCGGACTAAAACATGATGAGAACATAACCACGGTTCCTTTGAACGGTTGTAATAAATAGGTGATAAATATTTTGTATTACGTTTGCTTCAGACCCACTTGAGTTGCACTGAAAGGAGTTTCCGCTGGAGCTTTCACATCTTAGTCTTTCCTGAAAGTTTTTTCAGCTTCATTTGTTACATGTTTATTTGCAAATGTGCATCTTCTCCTTTATTATTGTCTTTAGATGCATTAAAATTATTTTTTAAACTTAAATGATTTTTTCATTTTCTTCATGGAGAACTTTTACACTGTATCATCCTACTGATTTATAGATTTTAAAAATAAGAGCTTTTTGGTAACACTTTAATTTAACCCCCCTCTTAGGATTTATAAGCACTATATAAATATTTAATAAATGGTTTATAAGACACTATAGTTTAGTTGTAACCACAAAAAAGGATATTTTTAAGTATTTATTCATGTACAGTAATTGTCAACAATTATAACTTCTCCTATGAAGACATATTTTATATTAATAGAAAGGTTTTATATATTGTCATTTATCATCTGTTTATAAACCAGCCTCTACTTTTATGTGCCAACAGAAGGAGTTATAGTTGCTGAGAAATACATTAATAAACACTGATATATGCTCACAACTAAATTATAGTGTAATATAAACCATTTTAGGGTTTATGTACTGCTTATAAATGCTAAATAGGAGTGTTAAAGTAAAGTGTTATTGATCTGAAAATGAATGATTTTGTCAAAAGCTGATATTTGTACATTTAGACATTGTGCACAGTAAAATATTTATGTACGTTTGTTAATGGAAATGTAATTTTGAAAATTAATAAAGAATTATTAATAAATTGTCGTAATTGCGTGATATATGTTGTGCCCCACTTTATTTGAATTCAACAAATTAAGTAAAAACACATTTTACCTTTAACCAACCATTACAAAATCAAGATTTACTAGTCAAAAGCTTAAGTGGTCATGTGTTTCCACATTTAAGAGCCCTCAGCGTCCCCTCTCATGCGGGGTCAGACTGAGGGTGAAGGTCACACCCTTATTGCTCTCTCGGGACACTGTGGTGACCACAAACAAACTAAAGACCAGCCTCATCATCATGACCTCGGGTCAAAGAGAAGCACAAGGGCGATGTCACTGACAGGGCTGCACACATGTGCTGGAGTCAATCATTTGAAATTGATTGATAGAGAGAATTCCTGTGGGTTCATACCCTGAATATTGGTGCTATTGTTTGCACGTTGACAGGTAGAAATGCGAAGGAGCAGATATAATCCAAGAGAAACAATCTTCCAATAAATGGAACACGATGTCCAGTTTGTCTGTAAATACCAGATGTCATTTCACTACGCAGTTTATTTCTGTATCTGATGAACAGACCTCCTGTCCATCATTTTCTGATGACGGCTGTGATTTCCATGTGCTCCGTCTTCTGTCCACCTGGCTGCGGTGTTTCATTGGTCGACGGCAGCAGCAGCAGCAGCAGCAGCAGCTCATGGTGGGAGTGCGAATGATTCCCACACATGAGTAGCAGCGAGGAATCCGTCTCCTCGTCCAGTCTCCCTGCTAACAAAGGCAGGCTTAGTGCTGTTTTCTTTTGTCATCAGTAACGTGTTTGAGTAAAGGAGGTAATGGTGCCACAAGTGCTCCAATTAAACGAGATGCAGCCCTGCTGGGAAGAAAGGCTCCCCCATTGCCCTCGATACCCCCCTAATACATACACGCGCACACACACACACACATAAACTGGGCCTCTTCTCATCCTACCCCCATGCAGTTCCCACCCCAACTCTGCTCATCTTTATTCATCAGCCACTTAAAGGGCAAATGCAGAGGTCTGTTAAAACTAAATCAGACTTATTTATTAATGATGCCAGGCCTTCCCCTCTGAGGTTGAGCGAGCCAAGCCTTATGGCATCATGACAGCCATGTTTGAAGAAGTTTACCCTCCTTTGGAAAGATACTGACCACAGATGTGACTTCCGCGAGGGGAAACACAAACTGTACTGGAATAGCAGGGGAGGAGAGGGGGGACCGAGAGGCCGCAGAGAAGGTGAGATGGAAAAACTTCAGGAGGCAAGGGGGCATGAAAAGGGGGAGGGACAGACAGAGAATGAGGCCTCACTTTCATTGCTGATGACTGACCGCCTGCCATCCGGGCTCAATCATGATCTTTGATTGACAGGTGGAGGGAAGGAGAGGGTGGGAAAGAGGGTGCAGGACGAGAGCTTAGAATGGGAGCTGCACAAAACATACTCCCATACAGGGGGCTGCGGAGACGCTCATTAATGATAAAGAACATACCAGGAAAAGCATGTTTTCTCTGCATGCCAGCGATGTTGTTTGTGGGTCGAGATTAGTTTGTAATCTTCTATGTAAAATGTACAGAACACTGCCGGGCTAAGTACAACGTGGGAGGTCGCGTTAGAGCACCTGTTTGTGGCTATTTGGCTTATTGTTTTCTCATTTTTCACCACTATTCTAAGAAAACAACGTAATATGCCTGATGGTGATTATGTTGCCTGCCAGCGTATTCATCTGATTGTTTTAATCTTGCAGTTCACGGATATGTGTCAGTCACTCTGTAGTAAAACTCCACTGAATTCACTTTACAGTTACGAGGATTTACAGCGGTTAGAAAACTATTCAGGGATCCATGTTCACTCCCTTATAAAGAGAGCAGTAAAAGCCCCTACTGAAAGCAGCCACAAGTCCATAGAACTGTTCATAAACTATTCAAGCCCTTTCTCTTTTCTCTCTATACTTTCTCTCCATACAGCTTCAGTGTCCTCCCAAAGGTTACTTCTCAGCAGGTGCATCTGACTTCCAAAACCTCTCCGAACATTTAGATCTCGACTGTCTTTTTGATGCCCAATCCTGGCACTTATTGAGTGGCATACTTTCCCACCATCAGTCCTGTCCTCAACACCAGTGCTGGAAAGTAACCAAGGTAAAGATTTAACATAAAAAAAAACATATGATATGCTTATAAAATATAATGTATTGGCTCCCCAGATTTTTGGCTTATGACCCTTTACAGAAAAGCAGCATCCAGTTGGGGCCCCTCGTCACGTTTCATAAGTTGTTAGCAGTTCCACCAGAGTGATTTCCCTTCTAACCTTCCCAGATCGTTTCATTTAAATAATTGTTTGAGGCCCAAAGAGGTAAAACTATCAATTATTTCACAAATAACAGCAAACACTAGAGAAAAGTCCAAAAAATGTATATAGGAATTTGTGTAGCTCTCCTAACCCTTTATCATCTAACAACCCCTCAGACTTATTTTGTGACCCGCTCAGTGGTGGAAAGAAACTAAGTACATTTACTCAAGCACCGTACTTAAGTACAAATGTGAGGTACTTGTACTTTACTTGTGTATTGCCATTTTATGCTACTTTATACTTCAACTCCACTACAATTCAGAGGGGCCATTCTGCATAAGGAGTACTTTTATTTTTGATACATTTTGCTGATAATACTTTTAAGCAACATTTTTAATGCAGGACTTTTATTTACACTGTGGTTATTTCCACCACTGGACCCACCGGGAAGCTGGGAACCACCAAACTAAAATACTGAACTGTACGCCTCTATAAAGCAGCTAAGATCAGCTGACCAGCTACACCAGCATAATGCTGCTACGCACCAATGCATCAGTATTATCTAATAATGTCATATAAATTAACATATGAGGTACAGAAGCCATTTTTCTGCAGAGCCAGTACGTTAACTTTTGATACTGTAAGTACATTTTGCTGATAATACTTTTGTACTTTTACTTAAGGAGGATTTTGAATGAAGGACTTGAGTAAATCATCCGAGTACTTCTTCCACCACTGCCCATCTTTTTTTCCCCCTTCTGCTTGCAACCTGCTGATGAACCTCCTAGCTCTGCCCGCCCCAGGTATCCACAGGCCTCCCCACGCCACTGACTGTCCACAGAGGCTGCTTAAGTGTCCCTATCGGACCACAGTGGAGAGGAACAGCAGATTAACCATGATCCTATCCGCTCACCGCTAGCCCCTTCATACGCTCCGTTACACCAGCATTTAAAAGGAGGAGGGGACGCCATTCAGGCCCCTGATATGAATCCCAGACGTAGGGACAAGAACAGAGCTTTCACCCCCGTTTCACAGAAAAGACCCCTTTCTGGCACCCTCTAATTCTGGTTGCTACGGGCTTCTGGGTTCAATGGTGGACTCCCGTTGTGAAGGGACAAAGCCCCTCAGTCATCCGGCGATGGTTGCTAGGGGAGGCAGAATGTATGGGGAGGGACGGGCTGCCGTTGTCCCAGACGAAATGTCTCTCTTAAGGCGGCCGAGATCTGGTGATTGACAGGTGGCTACACGCTCCACTGCGGATCACCCGGGAGGTCTGGGGGGCCTTATATCTGTGACCTTGTGTGTGTGTCTATGGCAGGTTATGTTGGTTGGCAGAGTGAACGGGGGGGTTGGGGGCATATAGCATGATATAGTAGGTTTCTGCCACTATGAAGGTGGCACCGTTTATTACCTGTAGAGGGAGCTGCTTCTGCTTCAAGTAGAAGCTGGCAGTGGTGGAAGAAGTGCTCAGATATTAGCGTAATAGCACCAGTACAACAATGTTAAAATACTCTGTTACAAGTAAAAGTCCTGTATTCAAAACCCTTCTTACAGTCCAAAATATATTTTGCCTTCCATGTTTGAGCTTCACTGTGCAGAATGATTTTATGTGCAGACTTTGACACTAGGAAACTGTTTTCACATCCATCTGCTGAAGAGGGAAAGTTTCTCTTTTTTTGTGAAAAAACTATATCAGACACAAATTACAATTCTAAGCAGCGTATTTTTATGTCTTTAAACATGTCTGGAGGGGATCTTTAAGTAAAAATACAGACGTATTATAGGATAAATGTGCTCAAAGTATCAAAAGTAAAAATACTCTCCTACACAAACATGGCCCATACGACTGCTGCTGCTTATAGTTTGATAGTTAAGTCCAGCAGTTCCCAACGTAACGATTGGGCCCCTCCACAGGATCACAAGATAAATCTGAGGCGTCCTGATGTGATTAATGTGGTAGGGAAGAAGCAAAAACAAAGTTTTGCCTCACAAATCTCTATTTATGTTTTGACTTTTCTCTAATCTTTGCTTTTTTGTGAATTAATGGATAATTTTAGCTCTTTTGGCCTTCAAACAGTTACTTAACTGAAACCATCTGAGGAGTTTAGAGTGGAAAAGACATTTTCTAAATAAAATTTGGTGGATTACATTTGATTTTTTTAAATGAACATCAATCAATAAATAGATAGAAACTGAATTAAAACATAAAAACTAAAAACTAGGACCATACTCCAGCTATAGTCTAAAGTCTAGTATAACTGTATATTGTTTATTGTATATTGTGGTTTGAACGTGCAAGGGGACAATAAACATTATTGAATGAATAGAGACTAATAGAGATGTCCAGTTAGTCCTAGTTTAAGTAAAAAAGAAGAGCTTCACTGTCAGAGCTAAAGATAAAAGCTTTTGTGTAAGTGAGACAGAGATTTTAAATTAAAATGGAAATTTAAGGCTGTGGGTTTGTGTTTATCTGCATCGAAAGGATTAGTGATATTCAGATTTGAGTCTCTCCTCCTCCAGCCTGGGAACCATTACCCCGCCGGTCTCTAGACATCAGCGGCCCCTGTTTCCTCCTCCAGGGCCACGGAGGTGACTGGGAACAGACAGGGTAGGAGGTGGGGATCTAAAGGGGTTCACACACGACACCGTCTCCCCTCAGATAGATGTCTGGGAGTGTCTGGGTTCTGCACTCCCAGACAGGGAGCCCTTCCACCCGTCAGATGCTCCCCACGCCCATCCCCATCCCCCTTCCCCTTGACCTTGACTCTCTGTCACCGTGCCCCTCCAGACAGTCTGGGGTCAAAGGCTAACACAGCAGCCACACATCAGACACGGTTCAAGTCCCCTGTGTCCATATGAATGCTGAATGGTATATCGCCCTAAAATCAGCCTGTTGGAATGTGGCTTTGAATTCCTGCAGAGATGCACCCAAAGACCTCAGCGAGGCCGTTAGGAATGACTGTGACAAGATATGAAGACCATAAAAACAAATTCAATTTTATTGCATTTATTGCTTCTCTCTGCCTTGTCCTGCAGGAATATGGATTTAAAGTAAAATAAATAATATTTTTAGTCCAAATAAATATTTTGTCAATATTTAACCAGTGGTTGAAAATGCACATCTCTGATTTTACTTTATTCCTAGAGACAATCAGCTTTCAGCCAGTAAGTACCATTTCCAAGCAGCCATGCCACATTTTACCTTTCACCTTTGACTGCTGATTCACATCGTCTTCAGCCAATCACAGCCGAGCTACCAGCATGTCAGGACAGATTTGTGAGAGAAGGGAACGGCTGCATCCTCACGTGGCTTTTTGAAAAATGCCAACCCGCACAGTGTGAGGCTCTGATGAGCCTTTCCACGCCTCGTGTGAGCATGCGCACTGCGCTGATTGTGTCTCAACATGGGCTCATCTCTCTCTCTTTCACATGCTATCACTCCCTTTATTCCCTCCTTTTTCCTTTTGGAAACAGCAGTCAGACATGCATTTCTGATATCTTTTATCAAAACAAATATTCTCAGATTGTCTCATTAAGATCACACATAATTTTCTCTCTGCTCAGATGTGAATTTGTGAATCAGCTCATTCCTTTGGAAGACATTTTAAATGTATGTCGTGTTTCCTGTGACAGTCTGGATGTAAACCACGATCTGAGGAGTGAAGTGCAACACTAGCCTATACAGGGCAGGACAAAGCCAGCAGTCACACTGAATGTTGTCCCCACATATACAGTAGACAGTGTTGTGCACACGTGCAAACATAAGCACGTAAAGAGTCAGACACACACAGTTTTATACTGGACACAGACCAAACAAGTAGACGCATTTAGTAGTTCAGATACCAAGCTGTTTTTTTTTGGGGGGGGGGTTTGCCTGTGCAGCACCAAATCCTCAACCTGCAGATTATCAAATGATTCCAGATGCCTTTTAACCCCTTTTCTGAAGAGGAAGAAAGCTTCTGTGCTAGATGTGGGTGTGTGGATGATATTTTGAATGTACATTTCTTTCCCCAAGTCTTCTTTAAATTAGCAATAAGTAAAATAGATATCAAGGAATAACAATAAGCACAAAAAGTGAAGTATTAGTTAAGTTAATAGAATGATATTATAAGATATTGGTTACTTTTATTTGAATCGTAAATTAGACTACAACCTTTCACTTTTTATTCGCCTATTTGAGTTAATTGACTCGCCGGTGTCCTTTATGTCATGATTTTCTGTGTTTGCCATTAGCATTGTGTTGAATCGCCACAGCGTTTACAAGGATCTGATTTAAGAAAATATCACAAATAAGAAAATAGATCTTTTTGAGATCTTTTATTTTTCTCAAAACGGTTGTAACGAAAACCCAAGGGCTGTAGGCTGCAAGCGACGTCCCGTTGCTCGAGTATTTGTGGAGACATTTGTTTTATCACACACACACACACACACACACACAGGCCTGTCTAACTTTAAAGAGTTACTGTACTTGAATGTCTGGTTATACATACAAAAGTGCTTTTCGCATTATTTCGCATTATTAGTTGTAGCATGGCGAGCCGTCAAAATGAAAACTTTATAAAATCATATTTTCCTGTGTCTCTTTATTTTCATGTTCATGTTGTGACCTATCATTTAAAACCCCACCAGACAATCATTAACGTGCCACGCGGCCTGTAATAGCAGACTGATAGAGTACACAGAGCTTGTACAGGTTGGGTCTCAGAGGAGCTACTCTGCATTACACCGGTTGTCCATTAACTGTATTACAGGCCGGGAACGAGAGGCGGTGTATACGCGATGGTATTACGCACCAATCAAGGGAGACACTTTGGCTGTAAACACTGATGGAAAGTCGTAAATAAAAAGGTGCAAATTAACATCCAGTCAACTAAAACAACCACTTACAAGAACGAATAAATAAATGTGTTTTTTTAAATAAAAACATTAGACTAAGTCATATTTTCCCTTCAAAAGGAACAGAAATCCATGATCACTGAAATATGCACCATACCATTTTTTTTATAATTTAAGGATTATTGATTTGCTATATACAGCAAATGTATAGACTGGCTATGCTAAAGCTTCTTATAGGTATATCATAGAGATACCTAGATAAACTATACTTATTCAGTTTCTTAAAATTAGACTAATGCAGGTTAAACCTCAAACCAGAGGACCACTACACCTTTAACAGGATTATTAGGAATATTATCTCGTTTTTACAGAAGACCTTATTTCACGTTGATACTAGGTAGACTTTTGTGGTGATTTTAAATGAGGTTTTACACCCATGTGGTGTGTAAACCTTCATTTTGAGATGATGGTGTGTATGAGTTTGTTGGCAAATGAGCTTGTTCATTTGTTCAAGGATCAGTTTCCACTTGGCGCTGTCCTTTCAGCACTACACGCTTTTAGAGAATTCCTTCTTGGTCTCTAAGATACATATATGCTCCAAAATGACTTATTACATTGAAAATAAATGTAAACAATTTGCTAAATGCAGAACTTTATTTGTCTTTATATTTCTTTTTATCTATATCATGTTTGGTTGTGGCTTTCACAGTCAGTTTCAGCTGAAAGCAAAAATGATCCATTCTACTGGATCCTTTCAATATATATATATATGAGACATGTTTTCTTTTTACATATTTCCATGCTCTACACTTTAGCTATTTAAGAAATCCAAAGTATAGTTTGGATTAGGCATCAGCTCCTTAGGGGAGGAACCAATTGATTATAAAGAGACCCAGACTCTATGGAGGGAGAAAGGGCCCCCTGTTGTTTCAAACCAGCTCCTCTAACTTCCCAAAGTGCAGGGGCCCAGAGGCAGGGCTGTGTGCCTCCAGTAAATGGCTGCAGAGCGACTCTTCTGAAGCAGCGGTGGGGTGGGTGGTGAGGAAGGACTTGTAGGATACATTAAATCAGCCTGATTAGGAGTTTAGGCGAGCGCATGGCTCAGGTCGGGCTGAAAGGCTGCCGGGCAGCCCTTGAGTGATACTATTCACATCCTGGGAGAAAGGTCAGTGTCAGAGGAGTTCACAGGCCCCATCTCCATTCTTATGCTAAAGGTTCATGCACATAGGCTCATTCAGTGGCTGCTAAGGCATAAACAGCTTCTACCGACTTTCCCTCCAAAATGTTTGGATTCCTCAACTTGAGCTCTGAGGTCCTGCCTCTCTGTTTCTCCCTCTCAAGTGGAAACTGGTTTTGATGTGAGATTATTGAACTGAAACTCTTCCTGCAATGAAGAAATATATGTGGCATTATTCTTTTTCTAGATTTGCAAAAACTGTCCTCTCTAGAGCTAAATGGTATTTTGAAAGCTTTTTTTTTTCCTTCTGTAAAAAGCTCCTATAGGGGGGTGAACCTGCTGTTGTTTCCCCCTTTTATTTTCTGTTGTTCCAGTCACTAATTTTCTCTAGTAACTAGGTTTTATGAACCTCCTCTAAATAGACTTCTTCATGCATTTTCCTGTCCGTCTCTGAGTCCAGCGGCCACTGGGGAATAGCAGGAAATGGCCACTTAATTAGCGGCCCTTGACCTTTGGCTCTGGCTCAGGCGGCTCCTGACCTCAGCCTCTCTCCAGCCTGTTTATTGTCCTCTGGGGGACTGTCCACATCATGACCCCTGACCCCTGCTGACCTAGGGACTCCACCAACAGGTCCCTGACCAGCCGCTCCGCCTCACAAGACACTCATCAAAAAGCAACATTTAACCCACATAGCTGATTCAAGCTGTTAATTCAGCAGAAGGATGCTTGAATGATCCTGAAGCTGTCATGATTATTCCTGGAGCTCCCTGACATTTGTTTGCAGAAAGAAACATAAAAACACACATTTGCAGAGCATATAGGGTAAAGTCAACATAACATGAACCCTTTTTTAATGATGAAAATCGCACCATGCAGTGCTACAGTTTTTACAAAATCATTTGAACATTTGGGCTTTCGTTCCATCCAGACTCTACAGAGGCTGATTTCACTAATTGGTTTCCATTCATCCAGAGAGGGGAACTAATCACCGAAATCAGCCGCTGTAGTGGATGCATTGAAAACATGCTGACTCCTGCATGGGCCTCCATGAGTGCGATCTCCACTGCTACACGAGTACGATTTTAGATTTAAAAAACAGTGTTTTTACACGCTGTTCACGCTTAAGTGACTTATTTAATTGCATTTATTTATTGCAACTTCCTTCTCACTTTATTTGTGACTAATTTTTGTCACTTTATAGTTACTATTTACTGTATATTGTATTCAGTAGCCTGACATTATGTTTGTTTTCTAGATGATCCATTTAGTATATAGTAGATGCTCATAATGTGTATAGTGTTCTAGTTTTTTAGTTACTTTTCTCGCATCATGCACCTGTGCTGCTGCGACGCTTCATTTGGGATCAATAAAGATTCTTTTTTATTTTATCTTAATTGGTTCTTTTATATATATATATATATATATATATATATATATATATATATATATATATATACATTTAACACCAACTTAAATAGCAGGTGCACTTGTCACAATATTTTTCTGTCTTCTTCGCTACTTAATAAAACGTTATTCATTTCTAAAGAGAGGAAATGACTACATTCTGGACTCAGTCGTAATTAAAGTACATGTCTGTTGTTGTTGTTTTTTCTGTCACTTTTAAGCGTTTTGCTTGTTTCCACATCAAGAGACGGAAATAATCCACCGTTGACCCTGCGCGTGTCCATCTGTTGTTTGACTCCGGACACAGATCAGTCGGACACTGATTGAGCTCCGACTGACACCAGGACTCCCTGTAATCCCAAAACCTGATTAATCGTCGAAACTGGGGCCTGTTGGGCAGTCGTACATTTGGATTTAAAGTAAACTCTTTTTATCCATCAAATATAACAAACGCTTTTTATGTCATTAGTTTGGGACTTTTCGCAAAGTGCATCAATAAATCTGCACAATGTGGTTGTAAAATGCTAAAATAAAAAAAATAAAAAGACCCGTTTACATTTTCCTGATAAATAAAATATGAGGGGAATGAACAAGACCTTATTATATATTTTAATAGCGGGCAGGGTCATTTTGTCCACTGAGTTTTGTGGCTGATGAACTTTTCTTTCCCACCCTGATTCAACACACGTTCCTCTGTCTGCTCCTCCTAATTAAAACTTAATGCGGGGTCACTCAAACACTTTCTCACACGATCCTCCTCACCATCCGTTACCATGTGAATCCAAAAAAAAAAAAAAGAAGAGAAAAGAAAGAGAGGGAGAAGGTCCCGCAGGCATGACTCCTAAACACGTATTTTAGGCTTCTTTTTTTCTTAAAAAACAAAACGCTGTTGAAAATATCCTAAATATCCTTTATCAAGTCAGCAGCAATGTAATAATCCAGTGTAACAATCTATTGTTTCCCTGCCTAACTGATCACCAAAATAAAGAGATGAGATGATAATATTTTGATTATTTTTATTTCAAAGAAGTGTCACTGACAGCAGTAAACGTCAAACAATAATCTTATTTCAATTTAGACACGAGTACAACGAATTAATTAATTAATAAAACATGCATTAGCTTTGAAAATGCAGATAATGCATTGAGTGAGAAGTAAGTAGGAACATTTAAGGCTTTTTTATTTGCACAATTTTTAAATTAACAGATTTGTGTAAACATTTCTAACATGGTATTTTCATGCATAACAGACATATCTTGAGTTTTACATTTCAGTCTCACAGAATATCTCTTTACATAACACTCTTCTTGCAGTTGTTTAGGTGACTGATAATCATCCTGTTGTGCAGAGAGTCTCTGATGGCAACATTTCGCTGAGTTTGCTCCACGATCTCCTCGTGTCAAAGCAGGTTCCTACAGAGTGCAGATCCTCTCACATCCTGAGGATAAATGATGGAGGGAATCATTAGCATGACAATCAAACTCTTCCACTCTGCATGGACAGTGATAATATTTCACAGTTTGGGCGGAAAGAAAAAAAAGAAAGAAGGTTGTGAAGATTTTTTTCACTACAATACATACTCTCTAGGATTAGACGGTGTTGACAGTATTGCATAAAAGTAAAATACATTTTGTCAGAGTACATAAAACATTCATGATAATAATTAAAAGCTATATTTGTAAAGCATTTTTCAAAGCTTGCAAAGTGCTGAGTAGTCAATGAAACATTTGCAATAAAATAGATTAAAACAACAAAACAAAGGGCCACACGGTAAAACGACACATAAAAAAAGGGGGTAAATAAACTTCCCACATAAACGTACTGTCATATAAAAGCCTATGTCTTGGTCTATGGAGATATGTTTGAAGACCAAGTATCTAAAAGGCAATAATGATTCTGCAAACCTAAGCTCTTTGGTTATATCAAAATGCTGATGAGTATATTTTGACAATACTGAATTTGTTGTTGTGCATGATTTTTAGTTTCATACATCAGAAATTGCAGGCAGTGTTTCAGAAAAACAAACTTCCTTTTCATGCCCTGTAAAAAACACAGGCCCCTGTGCTCTGCATGTTGTTCTTCTCTCCCATTTTCAGGCTGTATGCATGGAGGGATCTTAAGGCTTTTATCCCCACAGGGAACCAGCCCGAACTCTTTCTCTGTCAATTTTCACCCACTCCCCAATTCAGACAGGGCCTTTCTCCCACCAAGCCCAGAATGAAGGATTTGTCCTCGTTCTCTTTGTCCACCTCTGACATCTTTTTTTGACTGCTCCCTCTCTGCAGACAGCATGCAGCGTATGCAAATACATGCTCTTTTATTCCTGAGACCCCTCCCCTGAATGAATGCAACCTTAAATGAGGACACACTTGCACGCATTTACAGAGGGGGCATGGAAACATGCACGTATTACAATCAGTGGATTTGCATGCCCTCTCTGACACGCAGTCACTCAAACATCGAGCACCGACAATTTAAAAATGAGCAGACAGAAATATTAGCTGATGTCACCGATTATTTCGTCTATATGTCTGTACATATAGACAGATGAATAACAGAAAAGATAACAAGAACGGAGGTGTGGGTCACATTTACGTTTTATTTTTTAAAACAGGTTACAATGACATACGTGCAATTTGTTCCTAAAGAAAGATGCTCTACGGATGTTTGGTACAAACTTAATTCGCACACCTATTATCTCATAAAACTATAGTGTAGAAGCTCATGTGAAGCAGATTTTAACCAAAAAGTCAAAGATCTTTATGTGCACAGATACACTTTTTAGTAAAATGGCCTTCATCTCTGCTGACTTCTGGTTAAAAAGACTTGAGTTATGTTTTAGTTGGGAAGCCTTTTTTGTGGCCAATTGTATTTGTAGAACTTGGGGAAGGAGACAAAGCCCTTTGTTTGTGATGTAAGAAGTTATTTCACCAAAGTAATGGTATAGTCCACAGCGCGCACACACACAAACACACACACATTTAGGGGGCGTTCAGATGTGAGGCTGAAAAATGAGACAGAGGTCCAACACAATGCACTGAGGAAGAGGTGCAGACTGGTAATGTGTAACTCTAAAGGCTGGATGAATTATAACGGTGTCTGATGAACATAAAGCGTTCTCTCGCAGCTAACATTCCCAAGCTGGCCCGTGCCATCTGTGAGTGTGTGTGAATGGGTTAGAGTTAGTGCATGTGTGTGTGTGTGTGTCTGTGTGTGTGTGTCTGGTAGGGGGGTTTACGTCTGCTGGACAGCTCTGACAGTTCGGCCTTTTCAGTCGTACATTACTGAGCTGGCCGGCCTCTTTCCCATAGCAACCCTAACAGAGGTCAAAGGCTATGTACCCCCCATCCACCCACCCACCACCACCACCACCACCTCCTCTTGTACTCCAGGGTGGCCACAGACTCTCTTAACTCCCCGACTGGCCTGCAGACAGAGCGGCTGCACCCACGAACTTGAACTTGACTTGATTTCTGTCTGATGGATCCATACTTCCATCTGACCCAGGAATAGTGACATACAGGGCAAGAATATACTCTGGACTTTTTGCTTTTTTTTCACGAACATTTCCTCTTTTACTCCCTTTTTCACCCTTTGCCCTGCTATCAAATTCACGTACTGTACCAGCAGAATAAAAAACATGTAAAAATGAGGTCACACCAAGGATTCCCCGTAATTCTCCTCACCCTAGAACCTCATCTCCTCCTGATATGATTACAAAGGGCCGCTGTATTAAAGGCTCAGTCACCTAATTCTCCTCTACTTTCATTGGAGCATACAGGACCCCTACTCAGGGACGCCACAGCCAACAGACGTAATCTGAAAAGCCTACAATGTAGAAACTTCTCTCCATCTTCCTCTAAGATACTTAATGTCAGGCTTTGTGCTAGATTAGTCTCGGCCAAAGTTGCATTAAAAAACCCAGATGAGCCTCGCTTGACCCACATTGGACCTCATCCAAGACTATGGGCGGCCCGTGAGCTGGGCTTTATATATCACAGTAGAGCCGTTAAAACATTAATAGTGTCCACACATAGTGAGGAGAATCCGAAGAGGTAACCCAGGAGCTATATGGTATTAACATTTTATCGCTACTATGGCTACGCTGCCTCACCCACACAGAATGGGAAGTGAGGGCTGGCTACTGTCACTTCATCATGTCACACATTATAATTTTCCCACATAGCAAAAGCTATACACACAGTTAATAATGAATAACAGAAGAAAGAGAGGAGAAAGAAAGGGAAGGTAATCATCTATATTCTGTCATTTTCTGGAGGGGAAATCATTTTTCAATTTTTAAGGTAATGTAGAAGAAGAAGGAATTGAAGAATGAATATTCAAGCCGCTGCATCTACAGTGTGCAGAGGAAGATTTAGGGACATTCAGATCCTAAATCCTCCCGACACGGTGTCAAAGCCGCTGACCTCACTCCGGTTTCAAACAATCTTGATTGAAAACTCTCTTTGTTTCAGAGCAGATTAAAACCAGACCCATAAGCAGTTTCACCAAAGTGTTTATAAGACATCACGTAATATTAAAATCAAGATGAGTTCACCTTGATAGCGTTTTTTTTGTTGTTGTTGTGTTCACTCCCCCATTTCACGTTATTTCAACCTGCATATTGCAATTAGTCAGAAGTAGAGACAGTAATCATTAGATGAATAAATAGTCTGTGTGCGTGTCGCTCATCTTTACATCCTCCAAATACTAGAACAAGTGTTTGCTCTTCTCGCAGGAATAGTAAGGGTGAATAAATTTTCCTGACAAATTTGCTTCAGTCATCGCCTCTCTTTGACCATGCTGTCTCTGTCGACTACCGCAGCTATCACATACAGTTGCAGACCAACCTCCCCCTCTTACTCTTTTCAAACACACACACACACACACACACACGCCAGCCCTACATGCCCAGCTCCTCACGGCTGCAAATTGCTTTAGCATGGCACAGCACAAGCTAACACAAGCTAACTTCATCAGCAAATGCAGGGGTAACGCTGGTGGCTCAAACATGGCTGCCCCATGTGCTACACCTGCCTCTGTTGCCTCCACTATCTTTAACCCTTTCTTGATAAGCCAATCTTTAATTTTACTTTTCGAAAGCAACAATTTTATCACCCCCCCCTGTCCCTGCTCCTCTGTTTTCTCTAACGTACCGTGGAGATATGCAACAGAGACGTAGCAAGCTACAATATCTCCAAGATTAATTTCTCGCCTTCACCTTGCTTTCTCTCTTCTGTCAAACCTGCCCGAAGCAATGCGCTGTATATCACAGATGAGCAGCACAAATGCAATTATAAAGACAGCTCTGAGTCTTTTATATGAATAAAGAGAGGGAATAATCTTTTGACACGTGGGCTGCACATGCCTTACATATCTTGTGGAGGCACACGTACAGTATGAGGCTCATTAATAATCCGCGGGTTACATCATTCTGCATGTTAGGCACACCCATCGCCTTAGCTGAGTCATTCTCAGAGATACACCGTGCCACCAACTGTCTTGTGAGATTTTCATGATGTCTGTCTCTTTTTACCACCTGAGAGCGAGACAAATATGTAGATTCTGTTTACATGGGGGACAAATCATATCCAGCTGGTAAACCGAGCAAAAATAAAGGAGTGCATGGCTGACAGGCACGCTGCATAAAGTAAAATCTGATTCTCAATGTTAAAAACCGTGAAAATGCATTTTTGTGGTGTTTAAATATCATTGCATTACACCTCTAATACACTCTAATGGCACACTATGATCTACTGTGTGACAGGGTGTAGGCCTGAGCGTATGCTTCTATATGCGTATCATGTATGAATGCATCTCTAATGCCAGTGAAATCCTTCTCATTTAGCAGAAAAAGCAGCATCTCCATGCCTTTCAGACATGCAGAGGAGGCTGAATAGGCTAATGAACAGTCAGGTGGCACTCCAGGGCCTGGACTACTACCCCCCATCACACACATATCAAACACACATACACTTGCACACACATTAAAACTCAGCGGATCGCCCGACCCCGGTGATCCACACGACAGTCTAATGTCTCAGGCATCTGCTCATGTCTAGTCTGGAGGGTCTTTCCCACCCTGCCCCCAGCCCAGGCCCGCCGCAGCACCAGCTCCCACAATGGTGGGAAAGCAGGCCTTTACGGAGGGCGGGGGGGGGGCTAAACAGCTATTGAGGGGGGAGAGAGAGAGAGAGCGGGGCTGAATGATAATGTGAAAATGCACGGCGCTGTTCATTAACACACAAGCACTGCAGCTGCACATGTTGGCCCTGGACACACACGCTCACGTGTCTCTCTCCTCTGTTTCAGGGCTACAGAGCAGCTCTACGCCATGATAAGGAGCGTTCGCAGGGTGTCTCTCTCTCTCTGTGTGTGTGTGTGTGTGTGTGTGAGGTTACAGAGATGGTAAAGATTTGGAGCTTTGATATTAGGCGGTCGCTATTTGCCCCTGTCAGATTTTGGAAGAATGTGACATTTTTACATCAGTGATGTCTGACATTTTTAGTCTCTGTGTGTCAAATGAAGTCCTTAACCATGTGTGCAGCACTGTAGTAGCAATGTAAATGTAACTGTAATCAATATAATATAATGTTTTAGATTCAACATGTAACCAGTTTTTGAAGTGTTTCAAAAATGCCATTTGAAGCACTTCGATTGTTCTGATGAACATCATTTCATTTTCAAATGCAAAAGCTGCTAATATTCAGTGCTGATATTATTACACATATAAAATATCTTTGTTCATATATAGTAATTAAATTGTAATTGTTATGGGTCTACTTTTAAAAACAATAATGTGATTCCCCAAATAGGAAATGATCCGAGTATCCCCTATCCTCCCCTCCTCAACAAAATTCACCTGAGGGGTTCAGCACATTATGATAAGATACTGTACTAAATATCATAATGTGTATTTCACAACAAAAGCAGTTTTGCATAAATTAATCTACGCGGTTTGTCGGGTGGAAACACGGCGTACTCCACTGCCTGGTGTGCATCAGGGAGTAAAGAAGCACCATGACAAGAGAGGATGGCAGGTTTCCTTCAACCAGTGCCAGCTCATTAATTTTGTTTGCTACCCAGCCCCCCCTCATCATCAACCACCACCAACCACCACCACCCTTCCTCACCCACCACCCCCCTCACATCACCCCTTAACTGCTAATTAGCAGGAGCAGAAGATAGAGGAGAAAAGGGAGAGGCCATGTGTGACTGGGGAGGAAATGG